>CM050169.1:202673661-202821161 GCA_027410445.1 Discoglossus pictus | reverse complement strand
AGTCCTTTTACACACTGTGTAGTTGTCAAAGGGACTCTGTTACCCCAAAATCAAGTTTTCTTTTAGGTTTTTCTTAAAATTAAAGAGTGTGAAAAACTGGCTATATGTTGTGTTATCTATTTTTTTTTAACTGAATCAGTCATGGGAAATGTAATATTGTTGCTGCATTGCAAGTTAGTTAGCCATTTTCATGTGGTAATTAGGATTACAGTCTGCTTGTCTGTCCCTGTAGTGGCCACAAATACCTGAAATGATGTTATCTGGCAGTCCGACCCTACCCTTCCCTTCTCAAGCACTCTAAAAAATAATTTACTCTAGAAAAAAACAGAAACATGTTTCATCAATGTCCTGTTGGGGTGACAGAGTCCCTTTAAAGCACAGTAATAAGCTGCAATAGCCGTATGTGTGTGGCTCAGTGTGATACCATGTTGTTAGTAAGACGCAGGAGGAGGTGTCTGTGTTTACCCTGTAAGTTACAGTGCTGTTCGCCCTAATGATATAATGTCCACTCACTACCTAAGCTGACACGTTTGTTTCTGGCAACAAGTTCCTTTAGGTAATAGAGGGTAGAATTAATGGAGCAAATTATCAGCGGGCCCTGGAGCAAAGTCTGGAACAATGTGCAAAAAATGTGAAAATGGAGTGACCCCAAATACAAAGCCCTGGGTCTGAGCATAACTAGGTTTTTGTGCAAGTGCTAGGTGGTTTCTCATTAACAAAATAATATTTGTGGGTGTCCAACTGACAGCGTCGACTGACAAACCAATGTTAGTTTACTGTAGGTCAATTGTTTTTTTAAATAACATATATTCATTGTTAAGTACTGTAAGTTTTGTTGATTATACTAAAGTAAATTACAATTTGAGGTTTTGACACATGAAGATGAACTAGAGTTCCAAGGGTGGGTTTGTTACTCCATAATAAAGTTATTTTTTTTTAATTATTATTAAAGAGCACAAAACACTTGCTATACATTACACTGGATTTTTTTTCTAAAGTAAATCATCACCACAATATGCATTTTTGTGGGTTGCTATCATGCAAACAAGCAGCTTACAAATACTAATTATCTACTTTGATGTGTTGTTTAGTATGCTTGTTTGTTTCTGTAAGCAAAAACAAAATACTTCAATGTTATGTAGTTACAATTAATATACGGAGATGCACATTAGCGTATTGGGGTTGTACAAATAATGTTGAATATCTCAGGAATTATTTACGGTAGAGAAAAACAGCTGGACCTTGCCAGTTGGAAACCAGTGTCGTCCATAGGCCACTAGGTGGCGCAGCCGAGGGGTCTGTCAATTTGTTATGATTTAGTGTTAGGGTGAGGGGTGTTGGGGTAAGCGGTGTTAGGGTGAGGTGTTAGGGTGGGGGCTCTTAGGGGTGTTAGGGTTAGGGTGGGGGACGTTAGGGTTACTGCACCCGGGCAGCAAACGGGAAAGATCCAAACAGCTTTTATAATGCATGGGTACACAGTTTATATCACTCTTTAAGATGAAATGAACTTGTTGTTGGAGTGACAGTGTCCCTTTAAATGTATATCCAAGTTTCCCTGTTTTTACCTTTTTCTAATGTAACACATGCTGTATATATCAGACACACACGTTACATTGACTAATTCTGTACAAATACAGATTTATATTATTTAGAAATAAAACTTGTTTTCCACACCCCCGGAGCTGCTTACATAGGGACAGTGAACACTTTTGCGTACAGATTTTAACCCTTTACTAACCTTCAAGTTAAAAGCAGCACAATGCAGAGATCTACATTTCAGTGTCTTGCTCCCCCTGCTTCCTTGTGCAGGGGACTACACATCCAAGATGCCTTCATCCACAAACTGCTTTCGCAGATTGATACAATGTATTAGCTGCCTGTGATTGTCCAAAACTAATTACGAATGTAATGCTAATTTTAGCAGGGGGATGCAGGGGGGCTAACTCTGATAATCAACTGCTTGCCAAGTCAAGAGATTTAGCAAACATTGGGGTAAATATAATAATGTGTATTTTTGTATTTTTTCATGCAAAAATGTTTCATAAACTACTGATTCTCCTCTATCAGATTCATAATCCAGGAAACTTAAATATGCCTTCAACCGGGAGGTTTAGAGGTAATGGATGACATAACTACTTTACAAAAAGAGTAGTAGATAGATTAAACAGTCTTCTAGTAGAATTAGTAAAAGGGTCAAATATATATATATATATATATATTTTAAATAAGCATGTCATAAGTCTATTTTAAGGATTAATACATTTTAGATAAACAGAACTTCAGACCAGATGTGACTTTTGGTTGATATCTGCCATCAAATCTACACACACTTACATACAGATATATATTTATTTATGTGTGCATGCATATATATTATCATGTTAAATATAATATTTATATGTATCGCTATCTATAGTTCATAAACTGTAACACTGCAATATCATAGTTGCAAATGAAATAAACTTTATATCAAGAAAGCATCTGGGACAAGTTTACATCAAATAAAAGACTCTGCTGTGCGGTTACGTACCTGCCTGCAGAATGCAGCTCCTCAGGGGGTTCAAGATAAAATACATGATATATATCCAGGGACTTGATACCAGGATCACAGACCTCCGGTAATCTTCCCTCTCTGGACTCTGACTACACCGCAGTGATGCCACTGACTAGCATTGCATTGTGACCCTGAACTTGAATGTTATGCGATGACTTGGATCCAAGCTATACACATCCTTCTCTATCTATTACACGTCTTTCTCTATGTGTGTGACTTGCTATCTTCCTGTGCATACTCTCTGCTGGTAGCTTCTCTCTATCCCCACCAACTCTCGCCCTCTCAGTCATTGCTGATGTCACTGGCTGTCCTCAGTCTGACTGGGAGGGGAAATCTCATTGAGGGAAGTGCCAATTTCCAAATCTGTGAGTCTGTCATAAGATCTGTTACTCAGCAGCCACAGAAACAGATCTGGTAGGGAGGAACAGGGAGCTATCTAGCTGAGAAGTAAGGGGTGTGTTTGTGCCTAGCCCCCCTGTGGCCCAGGACAGCACATTTCAGAGGCAGCTGGCTGCCTGAAGAAGCAGAGCAGTGCATTGAAATATGTTTGTATATGCACATTTATATACATAAACACACATAAAGGAATCATTTGAGTTAAAGAAAGTAGACATAGGGAGCTGCAAGTGGGGCCATACAAAATCTGAATGGCCTAGAGCAGCATACAACGTATATATGCCCATATGAGAAGTATATATAATTATTATCATCTGCAGAGTCTAGTTTTACATATTAAATCAATGACACACACACTGTCTGTTCTGTTGAACAGTTTTAGTTTCTTCACTTAAAGAACCATTGTAGTTTGGGGAGAATTTTTTTTAACATTTTACCATTTTAGCATCTAGCATAACTGCATGTGTATTTATATATATATATATATATATATATATATATATATATATATATATATATATATAAATGTATATATGTCCCCAAGCAATAGAACTCACAGGGACCAAGGACTCCCCAGCAATGCCCACTGGGCCCAGGGAGAATCCAGGCAAGGCCAGAGCCCAGGGAGGTACCCGGGAACTACACTGGGCCATATGGACCCCTGTAGTATGCTAAAGTATGACTAAGGGATCATACCTCCATAGTATGAAAATATAACTCCATATCACAGAGGTCAGCCATGATATCACTAAATGAATCCCAATATCATGAGTTTCCATAAGGACTCCCATGGTATACCTATGAGTACCATAGGGGTCCATATTAGGCCCCCATACACCCTAGCACTAATGTATAAAGAATAAAAAAAAAAATGAAAGGATGGTGGATTATGCTATACCTGTCCCTTTTATGACCTCCAGTGATAATCGCTGACACATTTATTTTCCCCGTCACCTTATATTTTAATTTATATACGAACTGGCAGAAATATCAACAAGAAAATTTCAGCCAATCAGAATTGTATATTTTGATTAGTTTTCACCCCTTCTCTAATTAGTTAAAATGGGCCTAGCTAGAAGCCTCCCTAAGCCCCCGAGGCCTAGTGCTGACACCAGGGGTCTTCATACATGCATGATAACTAACACAAATGCCAGCCTAATCTGCACCCCCTCCCCTTGATTCGGACTAGAAGATGCATCCAGCTGATATTGCTGCAGACCAGAGAGCATGAGGTAAGTTTGTTCAAATTCTCCTTCAACAAATTGTTACTCTGGTCTGGGACTGCCTCGTCATCATGTAAAAAAAAACTCACAATGTAACAAATCAAAATAAATAAATAAATAAATGCTGCAGTTACAGATAGTTTGTGATCATGCATTAGATGGACGTGGTCCATGCTGACATTTAAAGTTGCAGGTGCCCCAAAAAAGAAAAAATCACATACAATATTGAGGGAAAGGGTAAGAGTCCAGGTCAAAGACTAAACAAAGAAAATAATCTGTAAAATACAAAAAATGTAATGGTGAAGCAGTTCATATTTTGGGTGGGCGACTACCGACTTGCCCAAATGTACCAGCCACTCTGATTAATGAGTGAAAAAGGAACAATAAAACATGAGAAAGAATGTGACAGGGCTTTTATATATATATATATATATATATATATATATATATATATATATATATATATATATATATATATATATATATAAAATCTTTTTTCAAGTTGAAAAGTCTGCTTCACGCTTTACTATGTAGGCAATCTATGATATATAAATTATCATTATTATAATTTTTTTTTATAGAAAACAGAGAAGTCTATCTTTGCTAGCAATACATTTTATGTGCATAAATGAAATTAAACTTGTGAGCCGTCTGACATCACCATTGTTCATTCACTGACATCAACCTTGTCAATTCATTCGCTGACATCAGCACACAGGCAGAGCTGACCAGGCCTCTGATAGGCATTGTTTTTAATTGTCTATGCCCAACAAGCAAATGTGAGCTTTACATAGGACCTTTAAGCTGGCTGTGTACATCATTTTAATGGTTCCTTAACAACGCCCTAGCTCAGTAAAGAATGCAAGGGTTGCTGTGAGGTTTCAGAAGCATGACAAATTATTTATTTGCATAACACTGTCGCTAAAGATAAAGACTGCCTATTTTCAACAGAACAATTGACATGTTAACAGAGTTGGAACCTGTCCAATGGTAGCCAAGGTGCCCACAGGATAAATCCACTGCCAGGTCAACAAATAACAGATCCATTCAGATAAAATTGTAGCATGCAGGTATACAGAATAAAATAACTTTTAAGAAAGGCTATGTGTGCTGCAGTGACATAAAATATATCCTGGATTTTAGATACCACAGAGTGTTTAGTGCTGAGTGTTTAGTGCTGACGCTCCTATTCAATATGGTTGTTAAGTCAAGAGAAAATGTTAACGTTGTAAGATATGGAGTAGGGATGGTCTTAAGAGGCAAACATTTACAGGCTAAAAAAAACATAACTTAAACAAATACAGGAAGTAGTTAGCAGTGATTCCACTTTAACACAAAGTTAAAAGCTAGGGCAAAGCGATAGAATGATAGTGACTGAATTTGGACATACTACAATGTAAGAAAATATATTTTTTACTCACATTCAATTGATACAGTATTCACTACTAATTGTGGTTGTAAATCATTCTACATTTGTAACCTTTGCTATGTGCTTTTACTGTGTTTTTACTAAAAATGTTTGTTTTAAATTGAGTGCAATGCTCAACCAGATGAGTGTTGTTCTACTTTTCTCTCTTATCATTTTCTACTAGCTGATGATATAACTGATAGCAGACCCATCAAAATAGAGTTAAGTAGTGTTTCTCAAAAACAATTTTGACAGCACTGAGAATCCCAATATATTTTCCATACAATATTCCTTAAGACCCTCCAAATCATCCTGAAAACTTCAGACATCTCAGGAAAACTATAATCCCTCTCCTACGCCCCATCAGCAGATACTCCAAAATGCTGACAAAATTAAAGCTGTGGAAGTAAAATAATAATAATAATAATAATAATAATAATAATAATAATAATAATAACAATAAAATAATTTGAGATAATATTCATTTGAAAGAGAGCTATACTATGTAGGGTCACCCAAGATGGGTAGGTCATAGCAGAGACGTTAGTCTAATTGCAGTGCCATGAAAACTGTGTATATACACACACACACAGTATCTCACAAAAGTGAGTACACCCTCACTTTTTTGTAAATATTTTTTATTTTATTATTTTATTATATCTTTTCATGTAACAACACTAAAGAAATGACACTCTGCTACAATGTGAAGTAGTAAGTGTACAGCCTGTATAACAGTGTAAATATGCTGTCCCCTCAAAATAACTCAACACACAGCCATTAATGTCTAAACCGTTGGCAACAAAAGTGAGTACACCCCTAAGTGGAAATGGCCAAATTGGGCCCAATTAGACATTTTCCCTCCCTGGTGTCATGTGACTCATTAGTGTTACAAGGTCTCAGGTGGTCACTGGAAGTTCAACATGGGACCTCATGGCAAAGAACTCTCTGAGGATGGGATAAGGGTTAGTCTACCTAAAGATGGCTCAGGCTATAAGAAGATTGACAAGAAACTGAAACTGAGCTGCAGCATGGTGGACAAGACCATACAGTGGTTTCACATGACAGGTTCCATTCAGAACAGGCCTCGACCAAAGAAGTTGAGTGCATGTGTACAGCATCATATCCAGATGTTGTCTTTGGGAAATAGACATATGGGTCCTGCCAGCATTACTGCAGAGGTTGAAGGGGTGGGGGTCAGTCTGTCAGTGCTCAGATCATACACCGCACACTGCATCAAATTGGTCTGTATGGCTGTCGTCCCAGAAGGAAGCTTCTTCTAAAGATGATGCACAACAAAACCTGCAAACAGTTTGCTGAAGACAAGCAGATTAAGGACATGGATTACTGGAACCATGTACTGTGGACCAAGTAGAGCAAGATAAACTTATTTGGTTCAGATGGTGTCAAGCATGTGTGGCGGCAACCAGGTGAGGAGTACAAAGACGAGTGTGTCTTGCCTACAGTCAAGCAAGGTGGTGGGAGTGTCATGGTCTGGGCCTGCATAAGTGCTGTCAGCACCGGGGAGCTACAGTCTATTGAGTGAACCATGAATGCCAACATGTACTGTGACATACTGAAGCAGAGCATAATCCCCTCCCTTCTGAGACTGGGCCGCAGGGCAGTATTCCAACATAACAACCCCAAACACACCTCCAAGACGACCACTGCCTTTCTAAAGAAGCTGAAGGTCAAGCATGTCACCAGACGTATTGAGCATCGGTGGGGCGTTCTCAAATGGAAGGTGGGGGAGTGCAAGGTCTCTAATGTCTACCAGCTCCGTGATGTCATCATGGAGAAGGGAAAGAGGACTCCAGTGGCAACCTGTAAAGCTCTAGTGAACTCCATGCCCATAAGGGTTAAGGCAGTGCTGGAAAATAATGGTGGTTACACAAAATATTGACACTTTGGGCCCAATTTGGACATTTCCACTTAGGGGCGTACAACGGTTTAGACATTAATGTGTGTTGAGTTATTTTGCTGTACACTGTAATCTGATATACATCTAAATATAGTTAGGACAACAGAGCAATCCAATTATTAGATATACCAATTAGAATTGTAAAATAAATTTACAAACACCAATTACAGGTTCCTCACATTTCAAACATTCCACTAACAAACCCGTTATAGTAACCAACATTTTATCCAAAACAGTATATCTGAAACTCAAGCAATCTCCTAAATCAATTGTTGCCAACTTTTTTCCATATGACACTTAATTGTCTGCCTATATGTAATATTGTGCATTATACTGGAATATATATATATGGATTTGTAATCATGCAATCTACTCTCTAGACACTTCTCACTGCTTATCGTGTATTGTTATTTATTTATTTACTTAATTATGTTGCATATTTGTTTTGTAATGCCAATTGTACCATGGGCCACCTGAATGGAGCTCTTAGGCCACTAATGGTTCAGGCACTACAGTCTGGAAGTGATGCTCTAAATAGTAATCTGTGGTATGGAAGCTTTCCCTCCCAGAACATGGTCCATTCAACACCTACCACCTTTCCTCATCAATACCTATTACTTTATGCACATTTCATTCATCCATTACTCTTTCCTAGTGAGTCTGTCCTTTTGCAGACTTAAGTCAAGTAGGTAATATACTAACATAGTAACTGAGGTTGAAAAAGGACTTTTAGTGAATCAAACTGAACCCTTTTATATCTCCTTTTGATCCTTGTGCTATGTGGATTTTTAACTGAAGAACATTTTTCAGTCTTTAAGGTGAAATATGTTGTCCTCTAACCTCAAGATATGCCCTATCAGCAAATTAAACCCTCTTGGCAAACTAGTGCACCTGACAAACCCTTACATTGACCCTTATTGCATTCATACAAGGCAATCATGTTCCCTCTTACGGGCCTTTTTGCTTACTAAAGTAAGTTGAATTTGATTGGTATGTCTTCATAGCTTAATCCCTCCATTCCCTTATTTTTTTCTCTGTGCCTTTTGCACATCTATAATGTCCTTTTTTGAAGTGGTGCCTAAACATGTAGCCTACATTCCAAAGTAGGTTGTATTTTACTTGCCTTTGCAGCAGCTGCTGCCTGGCATTGAGCACGGTTTCATAGATGGATACTGCTAGACTTGTTCCATTTATACCTCAAATTGCATGGTTATTTTTATTACCAAATGCATAACTTAAATTTTTTTTGTGTTAAATCTAATTTGCCATTTAGCTGTCCATTATTCTAAACAGACCATCCGCAGCATGTGTTCATTGGAAGCATGTATCTCTCCTCCATAGCAACTGCACAATCTATCCAAAGTAATCACACACACAGCTCCATGTTAGCATAATGTTTTTGTCAGTTGTTCAGTTGTGTCCCACTCTCTGTGATCCTATGGACCGCACCATGCCAGACCCATCTTGTGTCTGGTTGTGCTCATTCATAAGGTTTTCATGGCAAAGATACTGGAGTGAGTTGCCAGTTCCTTCTCAAAAGGACAACAATTTGTCTGACCTCTCTGCTATGATCTGCTTATCTCGGGTGACCCTTCATGGTATAGCTCACAGCTTCACTGAGCAACAAGTATATCTAAGATATTTAAGTAAGGAAAATGGCTAGTTTAATCTAGAGTTGTTGTAATATTACTTAAACTTTCTGGTGTATGTGTGACGACATGCTTGGAGACTGCCTATCACCACTTAAAACTTTGGACTTTACATCTAGCTATTGAACAGCCTAATTGAATTTGCTTGTGGGAAGAGGGAAAAGTAAACATGTTAAGTTTATATTGCGTTAATATTTTACTTGTTGCATTATTCTGTTTCCTTATAAATATGCGAGTTGAAAATAAAACTTTAATTACCTTATTGGGACAGAATAAACATGTCTGAGCTTTATTCCTGGGGATCCAAGGGAAAAAAATGATTTTATTCTAAGGTCTTGCTGGGAAGACAGTATGTCTGTGTTCCAGCGTTCCTGCAAGCCAGCTTTCCAGCTCCTGCCCAACATCATCCAGGAGGTTGAGGGCTGAATACCAGTACACAGATCCAGAACCAAAGACTAGGTAGTCAGAAGTAAAATAGCATTGCCGGTTCATCTTGCTTGGTTCCATGATAGAAGAGCAAGCCACTTCATTTGGCAACCATCTACATCTGCACCTGCGCCTGACCTGATACTCCTGAAGGGTCTCGGTGGCAATACCCCTTACTTGTTCATGGCGATTTGATCCTTACTGGTGTCAATTGGAGGCAGCTTGGAAGCCAGTGGGGTTGTGTAATGACAATATGGTGGTAGCATTGGGGTCAGCAATGGACAAATCCCAGGGCAATAGAGCAACAGACAAGACTAAAAGAATGCCTATACCCCTGTACTGTTGAAGAGCCAGTATGAGACCAGAAGTTGGATCTGCTGCAGTTGTTAGTGTTCTGGGAGGTAAGGCTGCCTTCCCTGTGGAGGGGGTTGTGGAAGAGAGCAACCCCTCTGAATCATCATTTGAGCAGAAGTTATCACCCAATGTTATCACCAGATAAAATCAGTCTTCCCGTGCTAAACTGAGAAGAAGAAAAAAGAAGGCAACTAGCCAATAGCTAAGCAACTAGCCAATAGGTAGGCATGATTTCCTGCTCTGTATGGTAATCCCAGCACCAGCAGCTATGACTGAGTGCTGAAGCCAAAAGTAAGGAGGGAGGTGATGCAGACAAGCCTTCTGACAACCTCCGTGATCAGGGGGGCAGAACAGGAGATTATTGGAGCAGTAATTGGGGAGGTGAGGCCAACTGCCCTGCAACCAAGATCATCACAGAGCCAGTGGGAGATCAAATTAGCGAAATACAATCAAGTACCCATGAGCAGGGAGGCAAAAAGGCCAGCCTTGGTGAAGCCTTGGTGAAGCGATCCAGTGACAGAGCAGTTCCTCCCAATCAGTGCTGCTTCTGCTGCATATAGGACACATCGATCCAGATGAAGGATCTAAGGGCCTGGAGGAGAATGGGGAGAGAAGCAAGCTCAATACCATCTCATAAATGTCCCTTAGCTTCCACTGGCTTGATGGCCAGAGATAAGCCTAATTAGCCACGGGACTGCCACAACACTTCCCCAAAGTAGACATGATAGACAAAAATGGTAGGGACAGAAATAGATCAGATAAAGAAGCGGTTGCAGAAATGCACAGAAGATCTACACAGGAAGGATCTTAACAAAACTGATAACCTCAGTAGATGGTTCAATGAGTTGGAGTCAGGACTCTTGGTGAGTGATGTGAGATGGGCCCTAGGAAGCCTTGCTGATAACAAAGCTTCAATAGTTGATGGAGTCCCAGCTGAACTGTTTAAAATCCTAGAAGATCATGCTGTGAAAGTGTTGCTTGCATTATGCCAACACATTTGGAAACCTCAACAGTGGCCAGTAGACTAAACAAGGTCAGTCTATACCCCAGTCCCCAAAAAGGTACAAAAGAGTGCTCCAATTATCTAACAATTGTACTAATTTCATATACTAGCATGCTAATGTATACGATCCTGCAAGCTCGGCTCAGCTGGGTTTCACAGAGGTACAAGATATCTCTTTGTCAATCACTTCACTGGCTTCCCTTAGCCTCCAGAATACAATTTAAAATCTTGACCCTAACTTATAAAGCCCTCAATAGCAAAGCACCACCTTAAATCTCTGCTCTCATCTCCAAATACTACCCCACATGCCCTCTTCATTCTGCTAACAACCTTCTTCTTTCTACCACTCTTGTCACCTCCTCTCACTCATGCCTCCAGGACTTTTCTGTGGGACTCCTTGCCTTGCTTCACCAGACTATCCTCCTGCCTTAAATCCTTCAAAACTTCAATAAAAACACACCTCTTTAAAGAAGCCTATAACCTTCCACAATAACATGCTCAGCAATACTCTCTCCCTACTGTACCACATACAAACTTCAACCTTTAGATTGTAAGTCTGCGAGTTTCAATCCTGCGCAGTGCTTTAGGGAAAGCGCTATGGACACCGGATTCCAAGCTCAAAGACAGGGCCCTCCATTCTTCGCAATATATTAATCTTGAACTTGTCTTTGCCTGTAACTTAACTTATGTATATCGCTACAGAATATGTTGGCGAGTTACAAACAAATGATAATAATAATTTGTCTGAATAATAGAGAAAACAAAAGAGTTCCAGAAAAAAACATTTACCTCTGCTTCATAGACTATTCTAAAGCCTTGTACTGTGTGAATCATAACAAGTTCTTGAAGAGATAGGTATAACAGGACCATCTCATCTGCCTCCTGAGAAATCTGTATGTGTACCAGGAAGCCATGGTCAGGACTTAACAGGATATAATCAAATGGCTCAATATCAGGAAAGGATTCCGACAAGGTTATATATTGTCACCTTATTTATTCAACTTGTACACAAAATACATCCTGTGTAAGGCCTGACTGGACAAATCCAAAGCAGGAATCAATATTGCTATGAGAAGTATCACCAACCTCAGATGATATGACTTTGGAGGCTGAATGTGAGGAGGAACTAAAGGGCCTATTGATGAGTGTGACTGAAGAGATTGCAAAAACTGGTCTGCTCCTTCGATGTTAAAGATCATGGCATACAGCACTCTAAGTTCCTGACAAATAGATTGGGAAGAAGTAGAGGCAGTGCCAAATTTTATTTTCCTGGCTCTATCATCTCTGCAGATGGTGAGTGCAGACATGAAAATAAAAGATGTTTGCTTCTGGGGAGGACATATATGGCAAGTCTGGTAAACCTATTAAAAAGTAAAGGTATTTTACTATCAAGCAAAGGTCTGTATAGTTAGAACTATGGTATTAGCAGAAGAACGTACGTAAGAGCGCCATAAAACCTCTTTGATTTTAATTTTGTGGTTGTGGAGAAAACTGCTTAGAGTACCTTGGACTGCAAGAAGTTCCAATCAATTAATACTACAGGAAATAAAGTTTAATTGATCCTTTGAAAGCATGGTCATGTGGCTAAAGCTCAGATCTTTTGGCCATATCTTGAGAAGACTCTGATGTTGGGAAATATTGATGGCAGACGAAGAAGGGAACGGCAGAGGTAGAGATAGGTAGATGAGGCCAACAAAGAAATGAACATGAGCTTGATGGAGTTCAAAGGTTGACAGCCCATAGGGTCAGAGTCCGACACAACAGACTGACTGAACAACAACAACAACCATTTAAAACCATAGCAAATAAATCTATGCCAAAGTGTTCACATTTTGAAGGCAAACTCCTTTAGGTATAAAGGATCATATATAAATTATAATGATACTAGCGACTTGGCCATCAAAAATGACGGATCAATAAAATGTGTTATGGCAAAGTTATGGCAATGCTGTTTGCCACACAATGTTAAGCTTTTTGTACTCTAAGGATCTTCTGTCCTCACTCCGAGCGCCTTTGGCGCTCATTGCGAGCCTCTCCTGGCGTGTCCTTTGGCTCCTCTGAGCACGTTTTGTGCTCATCACAAAGACAGATATATGTATCTTTATTTCTTTAAATACTAATTAATTGAATAATAAATTCATATAGTTATAGTTACCTATTTCTAATTAATATATCTAACAATCAATAGCCTGAAGAGCTAACAATGTCTTTTTATTTTCCTGCAGCATATAATGTACAGTTGGACTGTTGCTGGCCTGAGGATAAAGTGTCATCAATATCCCAACTGTGCATTAGAAATAGGATGCGTGTGTAAAGCGCTACTTTAGATGCGTAATGTTGTTAGTTGGAAGTTAGTGTTATAAAATGGCTTAATTTGTCTATGTGCTACTCGGTTCACAAGCATTTCCCGTCCTTTGTAATAGTGTATTTTGTACCTCGTACGTTCCTGGGTGAAACTTGTACGCAGTTGGCGGTGTTTTGCTCAGTTCAGGGTCGTGTAGCCTTGTTTTAATTTTTTTTGCTGACATTTTTTTTCTCGCTTAGTTGATTTTTGAGTGCAGAAACTCAGGAAATTTGGACGTCAGACGTCAGAGACGTCCTGGCTGTCCCCCCGCGCTTCAGCCGTTAACTTCGTATTTTTCCTATCTCGTATTTTTTTTTCTAAGCCACGCATCTTGTAATTTTTGTTTTCTACGTTCCGCTTTCGTCAAGTGCTTGCAGCCCAAGGCTATCCCGCGTTTCCTAAGTATTTGGATGCTAAGTCTTGCGTTTTTCAATGTCTGATCGGCGAGGCTCGCATGAGTTCCTTTGGCGCTCCTTTCTGGCAAAGTCCTGGATGTTTCATTGCCTCCACTACTCGGCTCGCTCATTGCCTAAGTGCTGCGACTTTTAATGGCAACTGCTCGCCTCGCTACGCCTCGCTACTTTGGCGCTCACCTCCTAAGTTCTGCAAGTTTTACGGCTCACCTCGCAAGGTGACCCATTTTATGACCCATTTCATGGTATTTTTGGAATCTTTATTTTTAGCCTGACATTTCAATAGGTGAGATATATACATAATTCCACTGGAATGCATATCAGTCCAGAGTTCAGGTTTTCTCTCCATTCTGGATTCAACATTACATTTTGGACTGTGCGGTGGACTGTTTTTCACTGCTGCCATGTTGGATGTTAATTAGATATATAGTCTGTCTACTGGTTGGCATTTTTTGTGGACAGTTTATGTTATTGCACTCTTTCTATCTATTACTAAGTGCAGTAATAACAGTTGTCTTGAGAGTGTTCATATAACTCCTGTATGCATACATTTGGTTTTACACTAAATTGCCATTCTCTTCTGCAGTGCTTTCCAATCTGGTCCTCAAGGCACTCCAGATTTTCAATTTAATTGTGTGAAAACAGGTACAAAATTAGAGGTTCCTGTTGAATACTAATTGACTCACACTCTGTTAAATCAAAAACCTAACCTGTCTTGGGTACCTTGAGGATGCTAAGGCAAAAATACAGTAGAGCAATGGTGTCCAAAGTTTCTAGCACTTTTATGGAGGAACACTAATACAGGGGGCTTTAATACTTTTTCTAATTTTACTAAATCCTTGGCCAGTGGTACAGCAATAAAAAAACTAAAATTAAGAAAATATCAGCACTACATTTTTACTCAGACAGTTTCCTTACCAACCAGGCTTGCACTCAGCTAAATCTAGGTGGTGCATATTAAAAACCTTCATTCCAATATTTTGTTTGAATTCACTGGTCTTTATTCTTCAGAATTCCAGCCTTTCATTTTGCTTGCAAATTGCTCCTCGGCTCCCAAGCTGCTCTCTCTTTGTCTTTTTCTCCAGTTTCAATCCACAGCACCCTTCTCTTATGTATCTTTTTTCTTCTGCCCCAAATAAACTCTGTAAACATTTCTCTGTGAGTGACTCAGACCACCAGAGAACTCAGTCCAATACAGTAGCTTCATCGAATCAAACAAAGCCTCATACAGAGGCTTCAGAGGCTGACAGTATGCAGGGCAAATGCAGCTTTAGGCCCAAAGAAACCCTGCAATCCTTACACACAGCCTGCATTTCACACTGCAGTACAGCAATGCATAAACAAGACACACCCATTTCTCAACTCCACAATTTTGAAGGCTGTGATCAGGTGGATCTGATTAAACTACTCCAGGAGTAAACTCCTTCACTGCTTCAGACCTTTGGGGAAAAAAAGCTTTTAAAAATGTGTGGCTCACACAAATCTCTGGGAGAACTCAGTAACAATGGAAAGGCTGCTATAATGATGCACTTTTCTTTTTTTTCTTTTTTGTCACTTGCCAACACCCAGTAAATATTTAATCAACTGTTACGAAATATCCATGGTATTCTATAATTATAAAAATCCTCAGCCCCACTTTCTAAGTGTGCACTATCACATATAATAGTTGTCAAACTGCGAGACGTTGTCACGCTTTCCGAGGTGCGTACGAGTTAGGCGATGAGCACCACAGGCGCTCATCACTTGCGAGCCTTGCAAAGCGAGGAGAGCCATTAACGTGTAGCACTTAGCGATGAGCGCCAAAGCAAGGTGAGCCGTTAACATGCAGCACTTGGGCGATGAGCTCCAAAAGCGCTCATTGCTTGCGATCCTTGCATAGCAAGGCGGGTGTTAACCCACTACAAAGCGCGGGACTTAGCCGAAAAACACTTTATAAACGCGGGACTTAGAAAAAAAAAAATACGAGATGAGGGACCTAGAAAAAAAAGATAGGAGATTAGTGGCCAAACGTGGAAAATCAAAAAACAATAAAACACACTAAATACACCCCAAAAAATTACAAAAACATCACAGACAGCATGGGGCAACAGCCAGGACGTCTGGGAGTGAGGTGGAACTCAAATTCTACTCGATTAGGAAAAAATGGCCGCCAGAAAATGAAAACAAGGCTGCACAATCCGTGGTCACATTACAAACACTGTCAGGGGCTCAGCTGAGACAAGAGAAATAATTACAATTTATTTTGTCAAGTGTTACTTTAAGGAGAGTTGAAGCTACATTTATCTTTCAAACTCTGTAACTTTATATCCAGCCTGTACATAATACCGCATAGTGCAAAAAGAATGAAATATTTAGTGCCAAATTCCTAAAAGTTAAAAATAGTATTAAAAAGACGGTAATCCTGCTTTATATATGTTCTTCATCGAAATGTTTTACTTAGCAACTTCTTTGCTTACTTATTTCAACATTAAAGGAATACTGAAGTGTTAAAAATATATGCTTGGAATTTACCATATTGCATTTTTTTTTATTTTTTAAGCTCATCTCTGGAGCTGCCATGTTGTCCTCTCTCGTTACTTCCATCAACAAGCTGTGTGAGGTGGATGGGATGTGAGTCCCAAACACATCATGGATAGCATCTGCCTGTTGGCACATTTTGTCATGTAATACTGGCTCCTGCACTAGAAGATACAACAAATGACCGTAAACAGGAAGCTGTGGTGGTAAATGCTCGAGAAATACATATGTATACCAGCCCGACACTGAAGACACAAATGTTTTAAAATAGAGCATTATAAAAGTTTATGTTTTCATACAATCAGATAGGGCTTGTGTTGAGCCCTCCTACTCCACTGTATCCCTGGTGATCTAGCAGTATCTTTATGCCTTCCTCTCTCTTTTCTCCATCTCACCTCCAAGGTCTCTTCTTTCTCTCTTCTCCACGGCATTTTCTTTCGCACCCCTGGTCTGATATGTCCCCTCTTTTCTTCCCTCTCTCTATTCTCTCTCATTTTCAGACTCCTCTCTCCACTGTGAGCCCTCTTCTCTGCACTCCAAATCTTCTCCTTACCAGTTTCCTCCCCCCCGCAGTTATGCTTCTCTCAAGTTTCAGAGATGAGAAGAATGAGTGTGAGATATTTTCATCAGACTTCACTATGCCCCAGGTCATCACTCTGATTCTTACCTCCACTTCTCTTACTTAAAGTGAAAAGAATCTGTAGGAGAAGTGTGGATCTGATTTTGGTATTACCTTTTCTTTTTTTCTATTTATTACCGTACCTTTTTCCTGTTCTTCCTTTAATTTATTTATTCACCATCAGCCTTTTTAAATTACGATTCGGCAAATTTAAAAGGGCTCTATATAAGCACATAGCATATTTTGGATAGAAGTTCATTAACAAAAAACTTCTGCCAAATAATATGCTATGTGCTTAAATAGAGCCCTTTTAAATTTGCTGAATCACAATTTAATAAGGCTGCATGTCTTTATCTTTTGTATCCAACTCTTAATTTCTTGTACCCACATCTCATACACTTTTGTACGCCTCGCCTGGCAATCTCTTTTGTTTTATAAAACTAATAAGCATATTTGCAAAAATGTAAAAATGCAGATGGAAGGCATCAACCCCAAGTATCTTTCACATAACTTGTTTTAGGGAGATCACAAACATTAAATCACTCAACACATAGTTCCATGTCTCACCATTTTTACTACCTTTTTAATGTTTTTTTCATCCACATGGAACACTATTTGAAACTACACCATATATAATTAGAATTATTATTATAAAAAAATAAGTGGATGTGTTGCTACCCCCAGATTTGGGGACCCCATTTCTCTCTCTGTGGGTCTTGACCTTTGTTGTTCAGATCTCAGCACCCCAGCCAAAACACCTCTTTGGAGAACTCAGGACACCAGAATCTACTATATCGCCCCCAGAAGAAGACACAGGCAGACATTCCTTTAGTTTAGAATGTTTCCCTCAGCCTCAGACACCACCATTACTTAGTGAGTGCCCAACTCAAACTCTGACACCACCTTTAGCACATGTGGCAGGGCAGGGAGCCTGTGAAAGAGGTTGCAAGCTGATTTGAGGTTTCATTGCCGTTTTTAGGAGATCGAAAATCGGCTAAGCGAGGAAAAAAATGGCGGGCGTTAATTGTTTTGAGAAAGGCTCAAAATGAGGCCGAAGGCCAAAAGACATAGCCGCTCATCGCGAGGCCCGCAAGATTTAAAATGTGCGGGACATGGCTGAAAAACACTTCATAAACGCGGGATCACCTTGGAGAGGGCGCTCCAAAGGTCCTCACAGTACAAAACAGTTTACATTCTGTGTCAAACAGCATTCCCATGGCTTGAAATGTTATTGCCCCGTCATTTTTGACGGGCAAGTCACTAGTATACATATATCTGCTACCCTCACTTCATGAAGTCTGGATCATAACTGACTCGACACATGGCAGTTACCTCATAACATTCTAAATCAGTTAACTCAAACACACACAGAGAAGCAACATAACATACAGTAATTACCATAACACATTAAATAACTATAACACATACTGTAAAATCCGGAATCCCGTCCCACAACCACATATTCCCAGGAGGCAGTTCTGATGGGAGTCATTATGCAGACAATGTAATGACCAGCCTCAAAATCCTAATTATTCTTCATATGAGTCCATAGGACTGGTGGTCAGGGGGATCGTGACACCTTCAGATTGCCAAACAGTGGTTTTCATATAGAAAAAATATGTCTGCTCCTACCCATATGTAACACTTAATATTTGTTTTATTTGTTATTTTGAAGAGGTAGTGACAAGTATGTAAGACACTGATGGAGGAACACAATTACAGGAGGCTTTAATACTTTTTAAAATGTTATTATAATATTAGCCACTGTTACAAAATAGAACACTAAAACCAATCACAGAAATGAATAAGCCTAGCTTCCACTGAAGCACCTTTACTTACTATCTGGCTGATATCTAGCTAAACCTGGCTGGAGCAAAAACAAATAGTCCAACAGTTAGTTCATAATCACTGGCCTGCATGTATTAGGGCACTGTGAATCTTCTGCACCTTACTTTTCTCTTTTGTATATCTGCTTTTACTTTCTACTTTCTGTCAGTTCCTGCCTCACACTGCTGAGGACACTCTCCATCCAATGAAGTTTGGCTTTTCTCTCCCTCACCAACACTTTCACTTCACTCAGTGGCCCCTTCAACACCACCAGATGTGGGCTGGTGCCTGGCTCAGATAGCAGCTGACTCTCTGCTGCCATTCTGGTCAAACTCTTTGAAACTTTGAGCTTGTCGGACTCCCTTCCTCTGTACTTTCTGCAGATTATCCACCTTTCCCAAGCCCAGCTGATCCAGACTTTACTGGCTATTGCTGACTTTGGGTCTGCAGCTCTTTAAGCTCATTCTGAAATTTCTCAATCATTTCCTCTCCACCTCCTCCTCCTTTAGGTTCACCATCATCATCATCATCACTATTAGACAGTGACTTCTTCCTCTTTTCACTCTTCATCTCTGTCTACTTCATTGTCCTGCAAACTGTCCTGAGCGTATGGTTTAAAGGAGTCCTTATAATTTTGGTTTTGCAGGAATTCATTTAGCTGTTCTGTGGCTTTAGGTTTAAAACTCAACACTGCACCATAAATATGCTCTTCTTAATCTCAAAAAAGAAAAAAATTGAGGTTTGGGTTCCTGAAAAAAAAAAACTTGTGATTTCAGCCTTCTCAGTTTCACCCTCTTTTCTTCCTCTGTTAAATGCTTCTCATCGTATATTGCTCTGTTTTTCTTCTTGCTTTGCCTCTAAGACTTCCTGTCTTGTTCATTACATCCTCCGTGACTAAATCTAGCTGCTCGGTTAGACTTTCTTCCTCCTTTTTTCTCTCCTGTTCAAGTGCTTCTGCTCTATGCATTTCATAGCAGCTTTCTGCAGATAAAGTTCTGCCTTCAGAGCAGCACCTTGTGTAGGCACGCAGGTCCTGGAGCTCAGTGCTAGTCTCTTCCACACAAACATTCTTCTGTGCCAATTGTGCCTCTGCATCAAAGAGATCGGCCACACCTGTCCTTATTGAGTATGTAATATCAGCTTATAGTCTATCAAAGCTCCTTCCCTCTGCTGCAGGGCATCTTTTATCTCTTGTAGCTGGGAGTGGGGTCTAGTGATCTGTGCTTCTTTACCAGACAAAGATTAGTGAGGAGATCTCAATCCTCCTTTTGGAAATGGTTTGTTTATACATGGGAGATATTCTCTTTTATCTCTCCCTTCTTTGAGTCAGAGATCTTTGTCAGGGATTTATTTTCTATAGTATCTCCTCCACCACAGTTGGCTGGGTCTTTCTGAGTTTCTTATGGAGGCCTCTTCGTTACTCTTTCCCATAAGGTTTCTGCATCCATTTGGGTTAAAATCTTCTCCAGTGTCTTGATCAACATCCTTTATACTGAGGCTGGTTTTGAACCCAGTGAGTGATAACAAATTGCCCTTTACTCTTTGAACTTTGCTCAAAACATCAGCCAAATTTGCAACTTGTCCTTCTGCATGTTTTTTTTTTCCTTAAACACTCAACATGGTAGCTGTTCCATGAGATTAGAGGTAGAGAGAAACATGCCACTTCTGTGGATTCCATACACCATCAAAGTCATATTTATCCAGAAGGCAGGAAGGTCAATGTCTAGAATGCAGCTCTCCTTTACTGTATGTCCAATAGCTCTTCCTCGCAATAACAATACAGGTTCTTACTATCCAAAAACTTTCATGAGTGGAATCTCTGTGTGGTGACACCTCTTGTAACTCAAACTCTGTCAAGGAGTTCTGCTTTAAGGTTAGCATAATTCATTGCCTTTATGCACGACAATGAAGGATTTCTAAGCTTCATCACACAAGAAAGGAGCATGATATTGGCCCACTTCCTTTGGGGCCAAGTTTCCTTAGCAGCAATTATTTTAAACGTTAGGAGGTATGCTTCCCCTTTATTCTTACTAATCATTTTCTGTAGGAAGAGATTAGGTTGGATGCTTACACTTGTCCCTGAAGTCACAGTCATTTTTGGAGGACACAGGTGCTGTAGCTAGCCTTGTTGCACTGCCAAAGCTTGGCTCATATGGGCTCTGTCTTCTGCTGCTAGTCTCAGCCGCTGCTGTGTAGTCTCTTGCTGGCATGCATGTGTATCTAAAAATGTATATATGTATATGTATCAAAAAATGTGTGAACACCACATACATTATATGGAAAATATATTAAATACCAATGTTTACATTATCAAACATCCAAAATAGGACATCAAAATTGTATTCTAAAAGTCGAGTTAATAAGGAAGAAAAAATATCCTATGTAGATATAGATTTAGGAAAATATATTTACATATACCTAGAGGAATAAATCCTTTTCTAGATGACATCTCCAGATCAAGTGGCCAACTTACTGCCAACCCCCTCCCAGACTTCCCTATACTCAACCACTAATGTGAAAGTGCTCAATAGTTATTAACATTTCCCATACTTAAAATCACAATGGTGATCTTTCATATGCACATATGAATCCATAAACAATAAGATATTTAGGTACTTGGAAAACATTTACAATGTGAACCCACACATTGTCCCCCAATCTGACTTAAATAACACTTGTCATGTTTCTCCAGTCGCAATTCAACTCAACGTATCTGAAAGCTTAATTAAACCAGTACCTTAATTCTGCCAAAATGATTTAGACCATTGCATACCTACAATAAAATCATACCCATCCTGAAACGTGAACGTGTTTCGATAAGAAGCTGGGTCACCACTGAGATTATGAGTACCAAGCTTCTTAGCAAAACTCATTTATCAATTATTAATTTCTTGGGAGGCTCCTGCATCACTGATTACATTTAGCCTATTGGTTGTAATGAAACAGACAAATATTTTCTTTGTTTGTGGCATGCATGCATGTGTATCTAACAGGCTCTGTCCTCTGCTGCTTGTCTCGGATATTACTATGTAATCTTATTGTCTTGTCATGGCTTCTACCAGAGTTTTCTCAAGTTTCTCCATCTTAAACCCACTTATAACACTACGTGACAATTTGCCAATCTCAACTGTGTTTGTGCCACATAGAGACTGCCAGCTGCAATCTTAATGGCCACACCCAAATTCCAGGAGCAGTCTTGGCTCAGGGGTAAAAACCCCTGTATAATATATATATATATATATATATATATATATATATATATATATATATATATATATACTGCTTCCCTGAGATAAATATTTGGCAGAGATGTGTGCACTCTGAGGGTCACACCTCCACCCTCCTTTTTCTGCCCTACATCACAAGTCACGTATGACAGCAACAAGTGATGTAGTACCTTCAGATCACCACCTGTGGTTTTCAAATTGAAATAAAAATATGTTTCCGCTCATATTCATATGTAATACTGATGGTGCTAAACAGTTTCCTGAATAATTTTCTTTATATTGAAGAGGAAGTGAGTGTTCCCCATCGCTACCCTTTCATTACCAAATCAGTCAATCAAGCACAGGGAGCATAGGGAGGTGACCATCTGATTTTGTGTACCTTATTAATTTTATATGGTTAGCCTCTCAGGCATAACCAGCCAACCATATTTTAATAACATGGTTGATACTGAAGGAGTTAAAGGAATACAGTGAAGGATCCAAATATGTATAATATACTACAGTTAATATTAAGTACTTTATCAATCGCATGTTATTGAAATGTTTTCCATTACAGTAAACTTACATCAAAGTTAGTTTCTGATCCACCCACCATATCTATCTATCAGCATCATGATTGGTAAAGCTAACTGTAGTAAGGAGATATCTCAATAACTTAGTGCTAAATCTGGTATTTCTTTTGGTTAATACGTTTTCTGAAATTTGTGACTGCCAAATTTAGAAATGTGTCCGTTCAAGTGAAAAGGTTAGACAACCCTGTTATAATGACCTCCAAATAAAAGGTAGGTTAACAGCCTTATTAAATTGCGATTTGGCCAATTAAATAGGGTTCTATATAAGCACAGAGCATTTTTTTTACAGAAGTTTTTAGTTGGTGAACTTTATATATGTGCTTATATAAAGCCATTTTCAGTTGGCACAATCACAGTTTAATAAGACTGTAAGTATCTTAGATACTTAAAGATAATTCTAGATTATTTTGTGCTGTGTGTCACATTGGTTGTTTGGCCACAGTGTCATATTTATATCAGTGATTATGTAAAAACATTGCACAGAGATAATTGATTTAAGTAATAAGGAAGTAGCAGCTATTTCCATTATCTTCACATTGGTGTTTTCCTGCTGCTGATTATCTGTTTGTTCATAACCTTGTATTTCATATTTTATATATTTTGTTAATTAGTTAATATTTGACTTGATAGGTCATCCCTTTGTTATTCACCTCTATTAAATATTTCCTTATAAGAGTTGTTGTGTTTTACTGAGCTTTTTTTAAATTAAGATCTAAGATCTTTTCTAAATAAGGATCTAAGATGTTTTAAACAAAATATTTTCCTCCCACATAGTACACCTGGGTGTAAGATTCCCAGGTCATATAAAAAATATTTTTAAAGACAATTATAGTGAAATATTGAAACAAATTAGGAAATCATTAAACGACTGGAGATCTTTACATTTATCATGGATATCTAGAATAAATGCAGTCAATATGAGCTTAATTCCTAAAATTACCTATATTATGATGTGCCTTCCGGGCAAAATACCGGCTTATTATATTAAAATCATTCAAGAAGCATTAGACGATTTTATATATCAGTGGGAAAAAACAAGAGTTAAAAAATCTATAATTTGTAATAAATTTGAGAAAGGGGGATTAAGTTTCCCTTCTATTAAAGACCTAAATGAAAAAATTATACTTACACAAGTGGCTGGATATAATTACACACAAAATATCCCAAGATGGTTAATAATAGAGGATGCCCTATCGGGAGGATCACCTATAAAAAATATATTATGGACTATTAACTATAAACAGAAGCGAAGTTCAGAATTACCCCCTAATATCAAAAACATTATTAATGTATGGCACAAAAATAAAATAAAACTATCATTGGTACAATCACATAACATTAGAACTGTGGGGGACCTATATGAAAAAGGCAACCTATTGGAATTGAAAAGAATCAAAGAGAAATTCAATATAAATAGGATAACGTGGTTAGAGTATGAAGGCTTACAATTGTATCTTAGACTATCAGGATGTAATACTACTAATATGAACAAAATGTGGAAAATGGAGGAATATTTAATCAAAGGTGAAGCGTCACATATAATCTCTAAATTTAGTAATATAATCGATGAAAATATTCCCTTTGACAAAAGCCTGGGAATACTAGCTTGGGAAGATGATATGAAAATTACAATTTTAGAGGAAGACTGGATTAAAATATTTAGTACGGTTAAGAACTCATCAATCAGTTCCTCATATAATGAAATGATGGTAAAACTAATTCACAGATGGTACTATGTTCCCAAAAAATAAATAAAAAATATATAGTAATTTAGATGGTCTATGTTGGAAACAATGTGGACTACCAGGCACAACCCTCCATATGTGGCGGGAATGTAAAAAAATAAAAAAAATCTGGATGAGATTAAGTCAAGAACTATCGACTCTTACGGGTAAACAAATCATCTGTAATCCGCTAGTTTTTATTCTACACACGCAAATGGAAATATTTCCATTAGGGGAAAGATATCTAATATCACATATATGCCTAGTTGCTAAATGGCTACTCTTGAAATACTGGAAACAACCACAGATACCTTCTTGGAAAGAATTAGAGAACACAATCTCAAATAATAGAGAAATGATGAGAACAGAAGTGTCCGATAATATATGGGATAAAACCCCTAAGTCCACTCATCTGATAAAATGGCAGCTTTGGGACCAATATTTGGCACCTAGTTAGAGAGTTAGCGGATGTTGGTGTTTCCTTGGTAAAGTCTCCATGACAGCCCTTTTTTTTTTTTCTCTCTTTTCTTTGTCCGTGCAGATCTCAGTAATATATTTAGAATTTGAGTGATACTGCAAGGAGGTTGGGATAATAAGCTTTTTGCACTGTAATGTTTATGTCCTTTTTTTTTATTTTTCTCTATTTTCTTGTATATTGCAAACATATTGTTATATCCGTATTTTTTCTTTTTCTTTGTATAATACATATTTATATGAATAAAAGAAATTACTAAAAAAAAAAAATATTTTCTTTTTAAACAGCATTAAAATTGGATATAAAGGTTTTCACTGGTAGGAAAAATAGCTTGGGAGTACCCTGAATGGTCAATGTGTTTAAAAAAAAAAAAAGTATTGTACCTATTATCTATGCATTTATCTATATAACTCATTTCCATGGCAGAGAGAGGATTAAATAATAAAAAAGGAAAAAAGCTATGGAGGGGTTTAAGATCACTCCGCCAATTACGCACTACAAGCTCCGTTATCCCCCTTCAACACCCCAGGGGCCAATCGAGCTCCACTCCTTGTGCTATATAGCTAAAATCAACACATTATCATTTGAGTCCTATAGTAATCTAAAGTATAACCATGGGATGCCTATTGAAATCCATGACACCTAAAATGAACCGTTACCATCATATTAACTCCTATACCCTCAGTGCTTTGCAAAACTAAAAATAAAAAAAAAATGGTGTTCTCCTCCAATTAACATCTTTCTGTCCATGCCTTCACCTTATATAGTAATTTTTTGGCTTATGATTGGCTAAAATATGTGTCAATCATATTTCTGCCATTAAGAATCAAATATTTGAATTAAACAGCCTCATGATTGGTTAAAAGCCTAAGCAATCAGAATGCACAGATTTCAAACCATGTATTCTTATGAGTTTGGGTTTTAGCCAATCAGAAAAATGGGGCAGGACCAATACAAATGCTTAATTTTAATTGGCTTAAATATGACTGGCTAAAATATGTGTCAGAAGCCATAAAAATGTAAAGGGGTTAGGTTTAGGACAATGGGGTCCATAGGAAACCCCATGGCTATAGACTATGATACCATGGGGGTACAGGGTAAAGGGTTCATTTTAAAAACTATGGGGTCCATTGTTATCGTTACATGCCCCACAGGGGTAAATAGGAACCCCAATTAAATTAATGTGCCCCCTGCCAGCAAAGCACAAGGGGTGTGGGGGCATGATGATCCTTGGGTCTTTAGGGGAATCTAAGGGAGAAACATGGGCTCAAAGGGGGTAGCTGGTCATAGGCAGTAGTAGCTCCTTAACTGTTTGCAAATTTCAAGCACTCAGATTTCCAGGTAAAATATAGAGTGCTTGAATATCATTTAGTCACTGTGATAGCGATTTTTAAAATATCTATGGGACAGCCATTCAGGGATTATGATATTACAGATATTTTGAGCACTTGAATGGTATTTCTCGGAGGTCATATTTAAGTGATGTGATCACTCGGTTGGGTTTTTTCAAGTGAACTTTACTAAAATTTTAACATGGAATGTTAATAATTCATCAGTATGCATATTTGCAGTGCATATATGTAGGTATTTTCTTAAACAGAATGCATTTAGAGACAAAGGGTCTCATTCTATTATAGGCCGTAAATCGGCCGTAAGGCTGTGATTCCTTGCGGGGGTTCTGTTTGCTCGCGATTCTATTATACGGCCCCGCAAGGATCTCCCCTTACGGCCGGCCGCATATCTTGGAACCGGCTGTAAGCTGTGAAATCTAAAAACTCAAAAATAAATTCAAGCCTGCACTGTACAGCTCTGTAAATGCTAGGGATCATATTGGGGGACATGAGGATTAAAAATAACCCACTCTCAAGCTTGCACATCAGCCCAAACCCGAGTTCAAATTAACTGTTTATTTTCCGGCTGCAGCGTGGGCGTGTCTGAGGTGCTCCAAGCACTCTGGACTTTTTACATGGATATTTTACGTATAGTAAAAAAAAAATATTTTACGGATTTGAGTATAGGGTAATTATGTGCTATTTTTTCTAACACCTAAAATCACTTTATAGTCTTCTCAAAGTGCAGGATGGCTTTATTTTATGTGCTTAATTGGTGCTAGCGGGACCTGTTTGCTGCAAGTAAGCTGCGGCTCGTTTTTAGCCTTGCAGAGAGGGTTCCCGGAGCAATAGAATCGCAACCAGGCTTTTCTCACGGCCGATTTCCTTGCGGCCATTTTAGATCAAAGGCTTTCGCCGGCGCGATCGGCCGCAAGAGATAGCAAGGCGCCGGCCGCAAGCCTGCCGGAACTCCTGGCCGGAGGGGAATAGAATAGCCGGAAAGCTTGCGGCCGGTCCTTGCGGCCCTGCAGCGGCTGCGGCCGATAATAGAATGAGGCCCAAACTCTATATGAAAGAAAACAATTATGTAGGATAAGGATGTACTGCAAATATAGTCATTATAATAATGGAATACATTTTATAAAAACACAAAGATAGGTTAGTGCTCCTAAAAACGAACATACAATTGATAGATATAAAAAAATGAATAAATCAATGTGCAAAGACTGCCAAAAGGAAAAAAAAGTAAATGGATGAAAATAGGTATATATATAAAACATTCAATGTAATCACTAGCCATATCCCCTACTCCAGACCCAAATATATAAAATAAAGTACAATGATGCTAACCTGTTACAGTTATAATTATAATGAAGAAACACATATATAAATATATTGTTAATTAATACAATTAAAAAACTATCTGACCCCGAAACTAAGATTAAACAGTACTTGCTAAAGTATATGTTTGGTCTTAATAACCTGGGGGGATTTGTCCCGCAATCCCCCCCCCCCCCAGTTCCTACACCCATGTTAATATAGCTTAAATGATATTAAGAACAGAAGAGTCAAAAACATAGAAAATGCCCAGCCAGTTCCAAAGATTTCAACTCATGAACTCACTTCTCAATATTTAACGATTCACTACATTTCTTGCGATAATGTCTGTTGCATTTTATCAGGAGCAATATAGCCTGGTGATTGCATTAAAAATAGCGATGTTGTATATGTATTGTTACAATGTACTTAAAATAGCATTGTAAATACTAGAAAAACATTTTATTTCATGAAAATCCTGAAATCCTTTAATAGCACCTATTATTAGGAAGCACAGTGAGGCCCTCATTCAATTGCAATTTGGCCAATTGAATAGGGCTCTAAATAAGCACATAACATATTTTTTTAAAGAAGTTTTTAGTTAGTAAGCATCTATCTAAAAGCAAGGTTTTCACTAACTAAAAACTTCTTTAAAAAAATATGCTATGTGCTTATTTAGAGCCCTATTCAATTGGCCAAATCGCAATTGAATGAGGGCCATAGGGAGCATGGGTTATTATATTCAGTCGGTCATAATCTTCATAACCTTCTGAATAACCAATCTGCTTTTGTCTCTCACCTTTTATAGGCCTTAGGAGACAGAGCAGTTCCTGATCAAGTATGAAATACACTATTTAATGTAAAAAGAAACTGTACATTGTTTAAAATATGCTCTTTTCAGTTTTTGATTTGAAATTTGTATTTCCTTTAAGAAATTGAGTTTGATTACATGATAGATCTGTGTTAGCAAACATATCCTGAAAATTAAAAGCAGTCAAAAAAACTGTAAAAAATATTTCAAACTGCATAGCTGTTTATTAGAACCAGAGCTAATATTGTGTGGTTTGTAGCCTTATTAAATTGCGATTCAGCCAATTGAATAACGCTCGATATATAAGCACACAGCATATTTTTTTTACAGAAGTAACGGCCGTAGGAGATGCGGGGCCGCAAGGACCGGCCGCAAGCTATTCGGCTATTCTATTCCCTTCCGGCCGGGGATTCCGGCAGGCTTGCGGCCGGCGCCTTGCTATCCCTCGCGCCGGAGGAAAGCCTTTGATCTTAAACGGCCGCAAGAGTTTCGGCCGCAAGAAAGCCCCGGTTGCTATTCAATTGCTCCGGGAAACCTCTCTGCAAGGCTAAAACCGAGCCGCTGCTTACTTGCACCAAAAAGGTCCCGCAGGCACACAATTAAGCACATTTTAAAGCCATAATAAGGTGTTAGCATTAATAGCACAACATTCCCCTACACTCAAATCCGTAAATATATATTTTTTTTATTTATGTCACATATCCATGTAAAAAGTCCAGAGGGTTTGTAGCACCTCAGACCCGCCCACGCTGCGGCCGGAAAATAAACAGTTAATGTAATCTCGGATTTGGGCTGATGTGCAAGCTTGAGAGGGGGTTGCTATTAATCCTCATGTCTCCCATTATGATCCCTAGCATTTACAGAGCTTTACAGTGCCGTCTTGAATTTATTTTTGCTTTTTATAGATTTCTGAGCTTACGGCCGGTTGCAAGATAACGGAACCCCCGCAAGGAATCGAGTTCAACCTTTTAAGATCTCCTCTGATCTGCAATATGCGGATTAACTATTAATTCATAAGTTGTTAATTAATTATTAATCAATTATTTAATGTTTTTTTTTATTATTTTTTTTTTTATTAATTAGTCCAGAGGAAGGCAAATAGAAAAAAAAAAAAAAAAACAAGCGAAACTTAGCCAATTGTCTCAAGGGGAAATGTAAAAAATTTGGATCATTACTGTCTCTCTAATTATCCATGATAACCCTGAATACCCTTTTTAATTAGAAATAAATCTAGTCCCCTTTTAAAGTTATCTATCGAATCCGCTGTCACCACCTCCTCTGGTAGAGAATTCCACAGATTAACCACCCTTACTGTGAAGAACCCTTTTCTTTCTTTGAGGTGGAATCTTTTTACTTCTAACCTCAAGGGATGTCCTCTTGTCAGTTGAAAACCTCTTGGCACAAAAAGCTCCCCCGACAAATCTTTATACTGACCCTGGATGTATTTATATAAGGTAATCATATCTCCTCTTAGACACCTTTTTTCTAGAGAAAATAAGTTTAATTTGGTTAGTCTTTCTTCATAACTTAGCCCCTCCATTCCCCTTATTAGTTTTGTTGCCCTTCTCTGTACCTTTTCCAGCTCTAAAATGTCCTTTTTATGAAGTGGTGCCCAAAATTGTACTCCATATTCCAAATGAGGGCGTACTAGAGATTTGTATAGTGGCAGAATTATATTTGCTTCCCTGGCTTCTATACCCTTCTTTTTTTTTTTTCCAAATCTTTTTATTGACACATAAGCAGTGCTCAATAACACAATATTGTTGGACTCGCAGGTCCAACACAATTTTGCATAAACAGGATTTTTTAACATCGTTTTAGATATCTTGTACAACTTTGTTGTCAATAATGATTATCCTGTCCTGACAATTTTGGGTGTCTGCTTTATGTGTCCACCATAACCTTTTTCCGTTTTCTCAACTTTGCAGGAAACGCCTGCTAGCTATTCCTTCCCTAGCAATTGACTTCTCAATACTAAACTTGTCAAATTCTTACATGTCAGCTAACTTGTTGTCTTTCCATGTAGATATATATAGATGTTCAATTTTGCATAGCTCGAGAATTACATTATTCACCTAGTATATGGGAAGTATAACATCGAACAAACAATGAATAAACAAGTCAATGAACTTATTACCTGTATCTTCCTTGCTTTTTTTTTTTTCCTCTTTCTTCTTGTCTATCTTCTTCAGTTTACTCAATTCGCCAGTAGTTGTCAACGCCCAAGACACCCGTCACCCCGGCCTGGAGTCTCTGCCTCATCCAATTACGCCTTCCCTTCCTAGTGTACTAATTTCCACTCTAAATCAAGTTTTTGTTAAATTAAAATAGCTTTGTCCGACTCCACCCATCTGTCCCAAATTTGACTAAAAGTGGAGAGGGAGTTGTTTATTGAATGCGTCATTTTTTCATAAATCATGATGTGGTTTAATTTTTTTATAACCTCTTGGCCGTCTAAATGGGGTGATTTCCAATTCTTTGCAATGTGGCTTTTGGTTGCCAGCATGACCATTTGTATCCACTTGTTATGGTTCTTATTAACGTTCAGTACTGGCATTCCCAGTAAGCATGTCTCCCTAGAGGGGTGTATTTCCCTGTCTAATACCTCAGAGATCATTGCAGTTACCCTTCGCCACAGGGCCTGTACTTTTGGGCAGTCCCATCAGATGTGGCCAAAGGTTCCTTTATCTGAGCAGTTCCTAAAGCACTCAGGAGGGGAAAGTGGATTTATCTTATTTAGCCTGTCAGGTGTCATGTATACCCTGTGTAGTACTTTAGTTGCTGTTTCTAAATAGCTGAAGAAGAGGGAGCCTTTAGTCAGTGCCTTGTGTATTTTTCCCCATCTCTGGGTGTCCCATTCTACTCCCATTTCCTGTTCCCATTGTAGGACATGTTTAGGCTTTTGGTCTTTAAGTGGCTTGTTGGAAAGCGAGTAAAGGGTACCAATTATGCCTCTGGCTAGGGGATTCTGCGCACATACTTTCGCAAACCAGGTGTCCTGTGGGGGACCCGAGGATTTGACCAGTTCTTGGACCCTGTGGCATATCTTGTTATAGTTAAATATCTCCCTGTCTGGTAGATTGTACTTATTTATGAATTGTATAGAGGTTAAAAGGTTGCCGTCTTGGAACCATGCCCCTAGCAGGTCTAGTTTCCGCGAGAGCCACCACGCTTTTGAGACCCCCCCTAATTCCTTCATAATCTGGGACCCCGAAAGGACTGACGTGAGAGATGAAAGGGAGTGTGTTAACTGCCGCTTGGAGTTCGCCCCTCTCCACTCCTGCAGGGATAATTTAATCATTGGATTATTGTAGCCTGATTTTGCTATTGGGGGGAGTGTCGGGGACCAAATGATATTATCCCATTTGTAGGGTTTCATTTGATAGTTCTCTAGGGATACCCACATTGGTTGGTGTTCACTGGAATGGGCTTGTGGTAGAAAAGAAATCTGGGCTGCTTTAAAGTAGTGTATCAAATTTGGGCACACCAAACCCCCTGCTTCTCTGTCTCTATACATTAGGGACTTGTTGATTCTCGGGTGTTTATGTCGCCAGATGAATCGGAATACCGCTTTTTGGAAGCCATCTAGATCTCCTCTATGTATTCTAATCGGGAGTGTTCTAAAATAGTATAAGATTTTGGGTAACATGTTCATTTTAAAAGCGTTTATTCTTCCTGTCCATGACAGGTTGTATCTATTCCACCTAAGTAAATCTGTTTGTAATTTTTTGTAAAGGGGGATATAATTTTCTTTGTATAAAGCTGACAGCTCTGGTGTGAGGTTAACTCCTAGATATTTGATACTTCCCTTTGGCCATGAGAACGAGTGTCCCTCTTTTAGGGCTTGTACCTGGTCTGAGGGCACTCTCATGCATATTATTTCAGATTTATCTGCGTTAACTTTGAGGCCTGACAAGTTCCCAAACCGGGACATTAAGTCCATAAGGGCTGCTATTGAGGTTACCGGTTTTGTAAGCGTGCACAAGATGTCATCTGCGAACAAACTGCATTTCATTTGTTGACATCCCACCTCAATACCCTGTATGGTGGGGCATGTCCTAATGGCCTGAGCGAGAGGTTCGATGGCTAGAGCGAATAGTAGCGGGGACAGGGGGCATCCCTGCCTCGTACCTCTCTGGATGTTTATAAGATCTCTATTAGCCCCTGGAAGCCTAAGGCTTGCCGTCGGTGCTTTGTATAATGTATTTACTAGATTTGTAAATTTGCCTCTAATGCCGAATTTATCTAGAACCGCATGTAAATAAGGCCATTCAACGGAGTCGAATGCCTTTTCTAGATCTAAGGCTACTAGACTGAGAGGTATATTCGCCTTTTTAGCTATGTGGGAGACATTTAGAATACGTCGTATGTTATCCCCAGCTTGTCTGTACGGCACAAAGCCCACTTGGTCTTTGTGTATTAGTTTGGGGAGGAATTTGGCTACCCTTGCTGCCATTAGCTTAGATAGGATTTTAATGTCCCCGTTTAACAGGGATATTGGCCTATAGTTCCTTGGATTTAAAGTATCCTTTCCTGGTTTAGGGATAAAGACTACATCTGCCTGGTTTAGCTCGGCTGGCATTGGCTCTCCTAATAGCATCTCATTAAATAATTTGCTTAGGTGTGGGGCAAGGTGTCTTGCAAGGCTTTTATAATATAAGTTTGAGTAGCCATCCGGGCCAGGGGCTTTTCCTGCTTTAAGCGTTTTTATAGTGTCAATAACTTCGGACGGGGTTATCTCTGCATTTAGGGAGTCTAATTCCCCCTCGGAGATTTTGGGAATGTCTAGGCTGTTAAGGAATTCCTGCACTGTGAAGTTATTGGCTTTTGTTTTTGCCGAGTAGATTTCTTGGTAGCACTTATGGAATGTCTTTTTTATTTCCGATTGGTTCATTGTAATTTCTCCACTTTCCGTTTTAATTTTGGTGATATGAGTTAAGTTTTTCTTTAGGTTGAGTCTGCGTGCAAGCATAGGGGAGGGCTTGTTACCCTGGGCGTAAAACTTATGCCTAGTTTTCCTAAGGGCCTGTTCAGTTTTAGAGGCTAGTTTCTATACCCTTCTTAATACATGCTAATATTTGATTTGCCTTTGCAGCTGCTGCTTGGCTTTGAGCACTGTTACCTAGGTGGTTGTCCACAAGAACTCCCAAATCCCTTTCAATATCTGATACACCTAGATTTGCTCCATTAAGATTATAAATTGCATGGCTATTTTTCCTTTCCAGATGCATAACCTTACATTTATTCGTATTAAATCTCATCTGGCATTTAGATGCCCATTCCTCAATTTTATGTAAATCCCCTTGGAGGAAAAGCACATCATTTTCTGATTTAATTACCTTGCACAACTTTGTGTCATCAGCGAAAATGGAGACCCCACACTGTAATCCTACCTCTAAGTCACTAATAAATATATTAAAAAGGAGAGGGCCTAATACTGAACCCTGAGGAACCCCACTTACCACATTAGTCCAATCGGAGTATGTTCCATTTACAACAACCCTTTGCTTCCTGTCTTTTAGCCAGCTCTCAATCCATGAGCAGATATTTACTGCAATTCCTGTATCCCTTAGTTTGCCCAATAGTCTCCCATGTGGCACTGTATCAAAAGCCTTTGCAAAATCCAAAAAGACTACATCCACTGAGTTGCCTTGATCCAGGTTCCTACTAACCTCCTCATAGAAACTAATTAGATTTGTTTGACATGACCTATCCCTCATAAACCCATGTTGACTCCTACTTATAATCCTGTTCAGATAGACATATTCTTGTATATTACCCCTTATTAACCCTTCTAAAAGCATCCCCACTACAGAAGTGAGGCTCACTGGTCTATTATTCCCCGGATTTGCTCTTGCTCCCTTCTTAAATATAGGTATCATATCAGCTTTTCTCCAGTCATCTGGTAGAGACCCTGTGTTGAGTGAATCTTGAAAAATTAAATATAATGGTTTGGCTATTACAGAACCCAGTTCCCTTAGTACCCTTGGATGTATTCCATCAGGACCCGGGGCTTTATTAACATTTATTTTTTCCAACCTCTTTTGGATTACTTCCTGTGTTAACCAATTATTTGGCAAAGGTAGTGCAGCCCCATTATGTTGCAGTGTCCCAACCACTGGTACCTCCCTTGTGTATACCGAAGAAAATAACCTATTTAGCTCATCTGCCTTTTCCTGGTCATTAATTCTCAGACAGCCTGTTTCACATTCTAATGTTCCTATAGCTTTCTTCCTCGCCTTCTTCCCATTAATATACTTAAAAAATATTTTAGGGTTAGTCTTACTCTCTTTTGCAATTAATTTTTCATTTTCTATTTTAGCCAATCTAATTGCGCTTTTGCAAGCCTTGTTGATTTCCTTGTATTCCCGTAAAGCAGTCTCTGTCCCCTCTTGTTTGTATAATTTAAATGCCTGTTTTTTACTCCGTATCTTGATCTTTAAATCATTGTTAAGCCAAATGGGTTGTGATTTACTCCTTTTACTTTTATTCCAACACGGTATATGCTGATGTGTATGTATATTTATTAAGGATTTAAATGTTGTCCATTTATGTTCATTATTTTTACCTATCAGTTCTCTGTCCCATTCTATACTTTGTATTGCTGCCCTTAGACCGTTAAAATCTGCCCTTTTAAAATTAAGAGTTTTTGTTGGCCCCTTAAAATGTTGTTTTTTTAATTCAATCTCAAATGAGACTGTGTTGTGATCACTGTTTCCTAAAGGTTGCCCTATTTCAACATTTGATACAATATCAATATTATTTGTAATGAGTAAATCTAAGATAGCTTCATTTCTAGTAGGCTCCTGTATAACCTGGGCCAGATAATGATCCCTGAGTGTATTCAAGAACCTGCTCCCCTTAGCTGAACTGCTGGTCTCATTTCTCCAGTTTATTTCAGGGTAATTAAAATCTCCCATTATTAGAACTTGCCCGTGCTTAGCTGCATTTCCAATCTGTAACAATAATTGTATTTCCTCACTTTCAGCTATATATGGGGGTTTATAGCATACTCCTACTAATATTCTTTTGGAATTTGCTGCTCCGCTATTTAACTCTTCCCACAAACATTCAACTTTATCACTAGGTTCACCATAAATATCTTCTCTGACTATAGCCTTAAATTCAGGCTTAACATACAGACAAATCCCTCCTCCTCGTTTACCATTGCCTCTATCTTTCCTAAATAGGTTATAACCATCCAGATTAAAAGTCCAGTCATGAGATTCATCCCACCATGTTTCGGTAATGCCTATTAAATCCCATTTTTCATTAATTGCTAATAATTCTAACTCTCCCATTTTTCCTGGCAAGCTTCTGGCATTAGCAAGCATACACCTTATGTTATGAGTCTGTAGTTCTGAAGTGCCTGCCACTGAACTTGAATTACTTAGTACTACGTCCTTATTGACTATACCACCCCTCCCCCATCTCCGCCCCTATGAGTTGTTAATTCATCCCTTATACCCTCTACACTTTCTACCCCATTACTTATATCTAGTCCCCCCCCCACCTACTAGTTTAAAAACTCCTCCAGCCTTTCTACCATCCTATCCCCTAGTACAAAAGCTCCCTCATAATTAGGGTGCAATCCATCCCTACTGTAGAGATTGTACCGAAGTGAGAAGTCAGCCCAGTGCTCTAAAAAGCCAAACCCCTCCTTAGTGCACCACATCTTTAGCCACGCATTAACCTCCCTAATCTCCTTCTGCCTCCCTGGGCTAGCACGTGGCACTGGTGGTATCTCAGAAAATACTACCTTGGAGGTCCTTGCCTTCAGCTTATTACCTAGTTCTCTAAAATCATTCTTTAGGACACTCCATCTTCCACTAACTTTGTCATTGGTAACAATATGTACCAAGACCGCCGCTTCATTTCCAGCCCCTCCCAATAATTTGTCTACCCGATCCACAACATGACGAACCCGAGCACCCGGGAGACAGCAAACTGTTCGATTGCTGGGATCTGGGTGACAAATCACCCTGTCTACCTTCCTAATAATAGAGTCCCCTACAACCAAAACCTGTCTGTTGTTCTGCCTATTCTGCCCACCCTCTCCTCCAGTGGAGCTGTTCGCCCGGCTGTTAGAGGGAACAGCTCTATCTGGTATTGCCATTCCTGAATGGACATCGCCAACAGTTTCACTCAATCTGGCAAATCTGTTGTTGTTTGCCAACTCAGAACTGGCCTGCCTCCTCCTGTTCCCCCTGCTTCCCCTTGTAACTGTAACCCAGCTGCCTCCCTGGACATCCTCACTAGCCCCAGCTCCACCCTCCATGCTAGGCCCAGCTAAACTGTGCTCAGTGAGCACCAACCCCCTTTCCAGTGGAGCAATATCACTAAGTGCTGCAATTCTCCTCTCCAGATCTCCAATTTGAGGTTTCAGAGAGGCAACATGCTCACACCTCTCACAGAGGTATGGACCCTGGATCATCTTTTCCAGTATTGCATACATATGACAGGATGTACACTGAATAAGGTTGCCACTGGACTGACTCTAATTATTATTATTGTCTACGAAATTTCAGTGGGAAAAATAAAGAATATAAAATAATATATTTATATAAAGTTTTCCTCCTTTGCACTATAAATATGCCCTCCCTTTTCTTTGAAGGCCCTCCTTTTATTTAAACTCCTAGGCTTTTACTAGAATTGCACTTGATACTGAAAATGTTCGCAAGCTCACAAGTTCCCCTTCTCCGGTTTATATTAACTTCTGCCTTCTCGCCTGGGCACAATTAGTGCACTCTGCAATTCATCAGCCTTTACTTGTAAGGTAAATCCACTTGTAAACAGGCCCCAAACCAGCTCACAAATATTTTATACAAGTTTAACAGTCAAGCCACACCCCTCTCACCTGGGCACAATTAGTGCACTCTGCAGTTTATCAGCCTTTACTTTTTAAGGTAAATCCACTTGTAAATAGACCCCAAACCAGCTCACAAATCTTTTATACAAGTTTAACAGTCAGGCCACATCCCTCTCACCTGGGCAAATTTAGTGCACTCTGTAGTTTATCAGCCTTTACTTTTTAAGGTAAATCCACTTGTAAACAGACCCCAAACCAGCTCAAAAACCTTTTATACAAGTTTAACAGTCAAGCCACACCCCTCTCACCTGGGCACAATTAGTGCACTCTGCAGTTTATCAGCCTTTACTTGTAAGGTAAATCCACTTGTAAACAGACCCCAAACCAGCTCACAAACCTTTTATACAAGTTTAACAGTCAAGCCACACCCCTCTCACCTGGGCACAATTAGTGCACTCTGCAGTTTATCAGCCTTTACTTGTAAGGTAAATCCACTTGTAAACAGGCCCCAAACCAGCTCACAAACCTTTTATACAAGTTTAACAGTAAAGCCACACCCCTCTCGCCTGGGCACAATTAGTGCACTCTGCAGTTTATCAGCCTTTACTTGTAAGGTAAATCCACTTGTAAGACCTTGCTTTTGGATAGAAGTTCACTAACTAAAAACTTCTGTGAAAAAAATATTGTTCTGTGCTTATATAGAGCCCTATTCAATTGGCTGAATCTCAATTTAATAAGGCTATTGAATATGCTTTTTAGCCTATTAGTATTAAACAAGAACTTAACTTTGTACACTTTATATTAGCCAAAATTGTTCAGGCAAATGTATAGTCTGTGTGTCTTATGTTTTTTTATCTGCTGACAAAAACTATATTCTTAGGGGTGATGTGAGATTTGTTGGAGATCTTGAAGTGTGACTTGGAATAGATATGATGCATTTTAAATATAATATTAAGAAACCATTCAAATAATGCAATTTATTATTAATATTATGGTTTATTTGTAACTCGCCAACATATTCCGTAGCGCTATACATATGTTAAGTTACAGGCAATGACAAGTTCAAGATTCACACATTGCAATGAATGGAGGGCCCTGTCTTTGAGCTTGAAATCCGGTGTCCATAGCGCTTTCCCTGAAGCACCGCGCAGGATTGAAATTCGCAGACTTACAATCTAAAGGTTGAAGTGTGTATGTGGTACAGTAGGGAGAGAGTAGTGCTGAGCATGTTAGGGAGGAAGGTTATAGGCTTCTTTAAAGAGGTGCGTTTTTATTGAAGTTTTGAAGGATTTAAGGCAGGAGGATAGTCTGTTGAAGCGAGGCAAGGAGTTCCAGAGAATAGGGGCAGCACAAGAAAAGTCCTAGAGGCGGGAGTGAGAGGAGGTGACAAGAGTGGTAGAAAGAAGAAGGTCCTTAGCAGAACGAAGAGGGCGTGTGGGGGAGTATTTAGAGATGAGAGCAGAGATGTATGGGGTGCGCTGTTATTGAGGGCTTTATAAGTTGGGGTCAACATTTTACATTTTATTCTGGAGGCTAAGGGAAGCCAGTGAAGTGATTGACAAAGAGGAGCTGTCGACACTGAACGATGTGTACGGAAGATGAGTCTGGCAGAGGCAATTTATGGTATCTAATTAATATTTGTACACAATTTATGCACTAATTTCCACTAGATGTCAGTGTTGTTACAGTTGTTACCCTATATTTATGTGACTAATAATAGTGATAAGCTTAATTAAGGTACTAGGTTATTTTCATCCTTTTGTCACTAAGGACCAGCAGCTAAAGTCTTAGGGAACGGCATCAATCCTCAGACTAACTTGAAAATAACTGATACAGACTGTTTATGTTTTTTGTGTGTTTTCAAACATATTCTAAAGAAGCCCTCTTTTGATTCAGCCCCATTTTATAATCATCACCTAATTTTGTTCATTACTACGACCTACAATAAACTTATTATATAAGCACCTAAACAACTTCTTATCCTCAACTTTTGAACACCGTACTGTATGTGAATCTAAAGCCGTTTCACCGCTTCATCTCCCCTCTTCCTTCCTCCCTCACTTTCTTTTTCTCTTTTTTCTGTCTTTGTCAACTCTTTCACATTTTTAAAGCCTTAAAAATAAAACTGACTAATAAATATACAGTATAATATATGAAAATGAAGTGCACTATTTTTAGCAACACCATTATACTTTTTTAGCTCATTAAAACTAAGGAAACTTCTGGCAACTAGTTAGGAGAATAGAGGCTACTGCAAACAAAAGTTTGTAAGCTATCTTACTAAATTAGTGTTAAATGTGGTTATCATTTATAATAAATTCTCTCTTTATTTAAGTGTGTTTCTTTCAGTTAATACTATTTATGAAATGTGTGAGAAAAATTTCCAATGTAGCTCCTCAGGTGAAAAGATTGAAGAACCCTGTTCTAATGTCCTCCAGAAAAGGGAATGTTTAGTCTTTTTAAATTGGAAATATAAATTTCTAGATTGATAAATTATACTGAGAGTTATATTGGTAATTTGGTCACAGGGTCGTGTTAATATCTGCGATCATGTGAGAAAATTGCTCTGAGATCACTGATAGTAATAAGTAACAAGGAAGTAACAGTTAGTCCTGCTATCTTTATATTGGGGATTTCCTGCTGATGATTCCGTGTTTGCTCACCAGCTCGGACTTTTTATATATTTTGTTTACTAGTTCATTTCTCAGCTGATTTCTCCTGCTTTGTTATACACTTCTATTAATTATGTCTATGTAAAATTATTTATTTATTTCACTTAAGTTTTTTTTTTAAAACAATGTAAGATATTTTAAACAAACTACTGTCTTTTTAAACAGCATCAAACAGTTGTTTTAATTGTTTTAGCCATTTGCTATTAAACTACAAAATTATTGCAAATATATATCCTTGTTCTACATGGCAGTGTATGTTTTGAGATATGTAATGCTAGTTTATTTTTTGTGTGAGTCAACTGCTACTTACCATTTTTTGGGCCAAGTCTCATAGCTGTTTCAAGTGAAAAGGGGTTAGTTAGTGTATTTTGCCTTCCCAGGTACGGTAGCTTATGATGTTACTGATCCTATGGTGTACCATTGTCAAAACGACTACTACTATTGGGCTTGCCTAAAACCTAGTTCTGATCTACAAAACAGTATGTGATGGTTCTTGTTATTATCCCTGTTAGCGGGAACAGAACTGGACCGGTATTGGACAAACAGGACGACCACAGGAACACAAAAATCCCCAGAGTAGCAGAGTTACCGGCTGTAACTCTTATTTAGGCAGATGTAGAATATTTAATCCCAATAAGGATTAAGCCATCCCTCAATAACGAACACACACATAATTATATAATTATTAATTAGTGAATTGCCTGTCAAAAAATGACATAAAAGTCATAAAATTGTAAGGCAGGTAATGCTGTTTGCCACACAATGTAAAGCTTTTGGTCCAATGAGTACCTTCGGCACTCATTGCGAGCCTCTCCCGTCATGTACTTTTGGTGGTCTGAGCACCTTCAGCGCTCATTGCAAGCCCCGCGCTGAGTGCATTTGGTGCTCATCGCGAGGCTTTCCCCTTGTGTACTTTTGCTTCTCTGAGTACCCTCGGCGCTCATTGTGAGCCCCGCGATGAGCGCCTTTGTCGCTCATCGCGTGTCTCTCAATGAGCGCCTTTGGTGCACATTGCGAGCCTCTCCTCTGGTATTTTTATTTTTTACATATATATTTTATTTAATAATAATGAATTAATTAAATAATACAATAATATACTTTACCTATTCGTAATTAATATATCCAGCAATCAATATCCCGAAGGGCTAACAATCTCTTTTGATTTTCCTGAAGCATACAATGTACATTTTGACTGTTGCTGACCTGAGGAGAAAGTGTCAAAAATGTGGAAAGTGTGCAGTATAAATAGGCTGCGTGCGCAAGGCCAAACCATTTGTTTAGTTGGGCAAAGCGGCACTTGAGAATGGTAATGTTATTAAGTTATAATGGCAAGTTAGTTATAATTGCAAGTTAGTGTTGTAAAATGGCGGTGATTGTGTATGTGTTACGTGGCTCTCAAGCATTTTCCGTCCTTCCAAATAGTGTATTTTTTCTGGGTAAAAGTCTTATGCTGTGTTTTGCCATTTTTTTTGTTGCTTAGGCGATTTTCGAGTGCTGAAACTCTGCAAATTCTGTTTAATTTTTATGTTTTTTTCAGTTTATGAAATACATGATTTATGGTTTCTTTAACATAGGGATAGTAAGTAGGGATAGTCAGTGGGCAGAACTGGTTCAAATCAGGACCTCTGCTCCATTTGTTCTAAGTTATTATTTTTAACTACCGTATTTGCCGGCGTATAAGGCGACTGGGCATATAAGAAGACCCCCCAACATTGCCACTCAAAATATAGAATTTATTACGCTACCGCAGTGCCTCCGGCCCGCCCCTTCAACGCGACCGTAGCACCTCCGGCCCGGCCCTGCATCTCTCTGTGACCGGCATGACTGCAGAGCCTCCAACCCGCTCCTGCATCTCCCTATGACCGGCACAACCACAGCGCCTCCGGCCCACCCTTGCATCTCTCTGTGACCGGCACGAGCATGCCCCCGGCTTATAAGACAACCCACCCACTTAGAGGCATATTTTTCAGGACAAAAAAGTTGCCTTATACGCCGGCAAATACTGTAGTGACTTGCCCGTCAACATGCCCACAACTTTGAGGATGTTTTTTTTTTATTATTTTAAAGCAAACAACAAATAGGACAAAATAACAGAAAAAGTCAATGTGCATAACTATTCACTCCCCTAAAGTCAATACTTTGTAGAGCCACCTTTTGTGGCAATCACAGCTCCAAGTCACTTTAAAAAAAGTCTATATGAGCTTGCCACATCTTACCACTGAGATTTTTGCCCATTCCTCCTTGCAAAACTGTTCCAGCTCCTTCAAGTTGGATGGTTTGCGCTTGTGAACAGCAATCTTTAAGTCTGACCACAGATTTTCTATTGGATTGAGGTCTGGGCTTCGACTAGGCCATTCCAACACATTTACATGTTTCCCCTTAAACCACTTAAGTGTTGCTTTAGCGGTGTGTTTGGCGTCATTGTCCTGCTGGAAGGTGAACCTCCGTCCTAGCCTCAAATCATGCACAGGGTGGTACAGGATTTGCTCAAGAATATAATGAGTCTCCTAGAGCCTTTTACGGAAGGAAATAGGCAATAGCGCCTTCTAATTGGCTGAAAACGCTGTCTATCAAATGTCAGCCAATCAGAAGGTGCCAATGTGTGAGCCAATCAGGATGGGATACACCCCTATCTCCCAATCTGATTGGCTGAAGGAGCTATCAATCTTTTTTAAACCAATCAGAAGGCACTATTGCTTTCAGCCAATCACAATGGGATACACCGCCACGGGGTGATTGGCTGAAGGCGTCTGCGCCTTCTGATTGGCTGCTGGCAACAGCTAGGAGGCTCATTAGCGTTGGGGAGGTCTTCGAGTGCGGACCTCTGTTAGTTGTTTTTTTTAAATAGAACGCGGATTCAGGAAGGGCCCGCCTGGGGTAGAAGAGAAGAAGGCCGGGAACATCGGGGACAGGTAAGTTTTCAATGTGTAATGTTTACATTTATTTTCTTTTGTGTTTGATGTTGTATGTGTTTGATACTAATGGTATGTATCTTTTTTCCAGGGGCCGAGCCGGTGAACAGATGAAGATGGACGTGGGACATGCTGGAAAGGTAAGTTTAATACTGTATTTGTAATTACCAATTTATTATATGTAATGTTTATTGTTGAAATAATCTAATGTTTCTTTTTTTCCTAGGGGGTGCAATCAGAAGGGACATCTGCAAAGTTAAGTGGTTTTATTTATTCTATTTTAGCATTGATTTAAGGGGTTCGGTATAGATAAGGGGGGTGTTTAGATTGGAGGTTAGATATAGACAGGGGATGTTTAGATTGGCGGTTAGGTATAGACGGGGGTGTTTAGATTTAGGTTTAGGTATAGATAGGGGGTGTTTAGATTGGATGTTCGGTATAGACGGGGGGTGTAGATTGGGGGTTATGTATAGACAGGGGGGGTATTTCGATTGGGGGTTAGGTATAGACAGGGGGTTGTTTAGATTGGGGGTTAGGTATAGACAGGGGGTGTAGATTGGGGGTTTGGTATAGACGGGCGGGTGTTTAGATTGTGAGTTAGGTATAGATAGGGGGAAATGTATTGTAGTTATGTGTATATTTATAATGTATTCATGACTGTTATGTGTATTTGCAGGTGTGCAATATTTTTTTTAATTTTATGTAGTGTGGGGGCATGTGTTTTGTTTTTTATTTTATGTAGCTTAGGTTTTTTATTTTATGTAGTGTGTTGTAATTTGTTTTTTATTTTATGTACTTTCATTTTTTTATTTTATGTAGTGTGGGGGGTGTGATTTATTTTTTATTTTGTGTACCTTAGGTTTTTTTATTTTACGTAATTAGTAGGGTGGGGGGTTTAAAAGGGGTTTAGGTAGGTTGTGTTTGGTAGGTAGGGGTTAATAGGTTAGGGTAGAGGGGGGTTAGTTTAGATTTAGTGGTTTATTGGGGGGGAAGTGTATTGTAGTGTTTGTACGTAGTGTCATGAGGGTCCTGGAGGACCCTCATGGTGCTTATGGGGTTAATAATAGGCTTCTAATTGTCATATGAGGGTCTTCATAGACCCTTATGGGACTGATTTGGATAACTAAAGGCTTATGTGGGTCTGTATTGACCCCCATGAGTTATAGGGTTAATTAAGGGCTTATGGGGGTCTCTATTGATCCCATGAGTGACAGGGTTAATTAAAGCTTATGGGAGTCTGTATTGACCCCCATGAGTTATAGGGTTAATTAAGTGATTATGGGGGTCTGTATTGACCCCCATGAGTTATAGGGTAAATTGACCCCATGAGTTATTGGATTAATTATTGGCTTATGGGGTCTGTATTGACCCCCATGAGTTATAGGGTTAATTCAGTGCTTATAGGGGTCTGTATTGACCCTCATGAGTGACAGGGTTAATTAAGTGATTATGGGGGTCTGTATTGACCCCCATGAGTGACAGGGTTAATTAAGTGATTATGGGGGTCTGTATTGACCCCCATGAGTTATATGGTTAATGATTGGCTTATGGGGGTCTGTATTGACCCCCATGAGTTATAGGGTTAATTAAGGGCTTATGGGGTTCTGTATTGACACCCATGAGTTATAGGGTTAATTAAGGGCTTATAGGGGTCTGTATTGACCCCATGAGTGACAGGGTTAATTAAGGCTTATGGGGGTCTGTTTAGAGCCCCATGAGCTATGGGGTTAATTTTAGTTGCCTGGGGTTAATATTTGTTAGCGCAAGTCCTTTCAGGACCTTTACGGTCATTTAAGGACCAGCGAGGGGGAAATTTAAAATCTTACATGCAACGGGGTCACGATTAGTGCCGATCGGGGTCTCCCGCTGCGAGGGGTTAATGTGTGGGGGGGGGCTGCTGGGGTCCCTATGGACCCCTGCAGCAAGGGCTTAATGTAAGGACAGCATAGAGGGGGGTTAATTTTAGGTGCCGCAGCCAGGAATGCCTAATAGTGTGCCGCCGGCCCTTTAAGGAGCCGCGGCGGGAATTTAAAAGTTTTAAATGCAGCGGGGTAACGATCGTTGCTGATCGGGGACCCCTGCAGCAAGGAGTTAATGTGGGGACACTTTAGGACGGCATAGAGGGGAGTTCATTTTTAGGTGCCGGGGGTAGTTGGAGTACCCCCATGGCAGGGCTTATGTGTGGGACTACCGCGGAGGTCCCGTTCAGGATCCCCGCAGCAAATTATGAGGTGTGGGTGGCTGTCACTCCTCATGTACATTTTCTCCGTGTTGATACAGACGGCCCTGCTGCGTAGCTCACACGTTGCTCGCAGCAGGGCTAATCTAATAGCTGTAATATACTAAATAACTTTTATAAATTTGCAGCACGTAGGGTTTAAGCAAATGTTATTCATCTGTTCCTGCTGTCTGAAAATCAAATATCATTTGAATCTGCTCTTTAGCTCTTACTGTTAGACGGGAGGATTCTGTTGAAATCAGTTTGATGTTAAAATTTTTCAGGCTAATTTGAAGACTCATTGTGGGTCTAATGTTTTTTTTGAAAATATATATATTTTTTGAATGAGACAATATTATTACATGGAACATAACATCTCAAAACAGTTGACATTAAATGTAGATTTCATCTGATAAACTATTTATAACAAATAAGGTTCCAATTTTGACTTTGATTCCAGCGTGTTGTCTCATTTTTGTTTTTTGTTCTTTACAAAAAATTACAATGCTTAAAAAGGAAAATAGCCAGAACAAATGTATTAAACCAAGCAAATAGAAAATATAACATTTTTGATTAATGTTTTTAAACCTGCTGTTAAAAAATATTTTCTGAGGGGTGTTGTGAGATTTGCTGGTGAAATGTGAGTTGAAATAGATCTGGAGCACTTTAAACGTAATATAAAGAAAAAAACTCAAATGATGCAATTTATAATCACCCAATGTATCTTTGTAAGTATTTATGCACTCATGTTATTTACCACTAGATGGCAGTGTTATAACAGTTGATGATGTGTGAATGATTTAGTATTTTAGTATTTACCACTTAGGGCCTCCTGACGAATTTAAAGTGACACTACCACCAGGGTTGATTATGAATTTGTAATGGTTTCAGACTCAAAAATAGAAGTTATTTTAGACACACCACTGTGATTTCTGTTAATTGTTATCTATGTATTACTGTCAGTCATAAATTACAAAGGTCCTGGAGCCCGTAATGTAGCCCATAAACCAATTTGCTATTCGAGCCGCAAACTATCTACGGGTTAGTAGCTGAAAATCACTGCGATTGCCAAAATCGTAACTTACAACCAATCTAAGCCTTTGATCTTTCAATGCTGCAAATGTTACAATCACTAAAATCGCAAATCGCTATTCAATTGCTACAATTCACCAAGGACGCAATTGCCTTAGAAGCCTATATAGACCCTTATGGGAAATAATTAACCCTAACATTAACACTATAAGTGTCATGAGGGTCCTCCAGGACCCTCATGAGACTAAGTCTAAGCACTACCCTAGACTATACTATTATCCCCCCCAATAGTCTAATAAATCTAAATGAACTCCCCTCTAACTAATTATATTAATTATAATTGTAGCAGGGATCCTTTTAGGACCTTTAAGGTCCTTTAAGAACCCACAACTCTATACATTTGAATTTGTCATGCTGTGGGGGTCCCAATCTGGCACCCCACAACAAGGGGTAATGAAGTCCTGATGGGGACCCCTCAGCATAGGGGGGGGGTTAATGTTTGGTGCCGCAGGGGTACTTGTAGTACCCCCATGGCAGGGGTTAACTATTTCTGTGCCACAGGCCTTTTAAGGATCCGTGAAGGGGGATATTAATTTGTAAATGCCGCGGGGTGTCATTTACTATTGGCCCTGTCTAAGCAGTAACTACTGGCTTGCATGCTCACGCCCTGAACGGCTTACATATGGAACTGGGGTTTACAGGTTGGAGGCTTCAGCCCTTAACTTGTGGGCTTGTTAAGTGAATCACCCTGTAATTGTAGCACATTTTCAAGCTTGCAGACATATGGCCTGTATAACGTAATTTGCGGGCTTGCAATTAAATAGGGGTCAAAGTGTTTTAAGCTAAAAAAAACTCAAATTCAGTTTGAAAACAGTAAACATTTGTGCTCTTCAATAAGAGGCAGCATTACCTACAGCTTTTCCTGTATTTAGCTGGAGTTGCCATTACATTTTGTGATCTGCCACCTCTTCTCTGTCTTTTTTGCTAAATGATTTCATATGTGTCTGACTTATGATAAAACATACCTTCAATTATATATATATATATATATATATATATATATATATATATATATATATATATATATATATATATATATATATATATATATACGTTTGTGTAACTTTTTATTATCCATTTCAGGTCTTCAATAAATTTAATTTTAGGTTTTTGTAGCATTAACATGCCATGTCACACTGTATAAAACCAACAAAGTTAAACCAGGGGACATGATTCAATTTTACAATAATTTCTAAGTTTTGGTTAACTGAATGTACACATTCAGAATTTTTGTTTAATCTACATAAACATACACTATTTTATATGATGGTTGTACTTTATTTTACATGATGTAATGTGAGAACACAGAGGAGAATAATTGGTATGTATATAAGTGAGATCACCATAATCTTGCTGCTGAAAAATGCTCACTGATTGGTTAGTTTGAGAACCGGCACAGTCAGTACTATAAGGTCTGTGTGTCCATGGTATGCAGAGGGCAGACCCAAGCAGGTACTATCTGTTTGATTTAGTCATTAACAACAAAGCTTATGAGCACTGATAATAACAAAATTACATAATATAAGTAGATACCTATGTGTTTTATATACTTTGTAATATCCAAAAAACATCCATGCCCCCATGCTTTCTGATAAATATTGATTAGGGAACACTGCAAAAAGTTTTTTTTTGAAAGTGTAGAGTCCGCTGAAAAAAAACTATTTATGTAAATTCCTACATCATATCTAACTAAAACAGAAGCTTTACAGTAAAAAAAAGTAAGAAAATTATCAAAATGTCCACAGCGTAGAGGTGAGAAAAGGAACAGCAACGTACAGTGGATATAAAAAGTCTACACACCCCTGTTAAAATGTCAGGTTTTTGTACTGTAAAAAAATAAGACAAAGATAAATCATTTCAGAACTTTTTCCACCTTTAATGTGACCTATAAACTGTACAACTCAATTGAAAAACAAACTGAAATCTTTTAGGTGGAGGGAAGAAAAAATATAAAAATAAAATAATATGGTTGCATAAGTATGCACACCCTTAAACTAATACTTTGTTGAAGCACCTTTTGATTTTATTACAGCACTCAGTCTTTTTGGGTATGAGTCTATCAGCATGGCACATTTTGAGATGGCAAGATGTGCCCACTCTTCTTTGCAAAAACACTCCAAATCTGTCAGATTGCGAGAGCATCTCCTGTGCACAGCCCTCTTCAGATCACCCCACAGATTTTCAATCCGATTCAGGTCTGGGCTCCGGCTGGGCCATTCCAAAACTTTAATCTTCTTCTGGTGAAGCCATTCCTTTGTTGATTTGGATGTATACTTTGGGTCATTGTCATGCTGAAAGATGAAGTTCTTCTTCATGTTCAGCTTTCTAGCAGAAGCCTGAACGTTTTGTGCCAGTATTTACTGGTATTTGGAACTGTTCATAATTCCCTCTATCTTACCTAAGGCCCCAGTTCCAGCTAAAGAAAAACAGCCCCAAAGCATGATGCTGCCACCACCATGCTTCACTGTGGGTATGGTGTTCTTTTGGTGATGTGCAGTGTTGTTTTTGTGCCAAACATATCTTTTGGAATTATGGCCAAAAAGTTCAACCTTGGTTTCATCAGACCATAACACCTTTACCACATGCTTTTGGGAGACTTCAGATGTGTTTTTGCAAAATGTAGCCTGGCTTGGATGTTTTTCTTCATAAGAAAAGACTTTCGTCTTGCCACTCTACCCCATAGCCCAGACATATGAAGAATACGGAAGATTGTTTTCACATGTACCACACCAGTACTTGCCAGATATTCCTGCAGCTCCTTTAATGTTGCTGTAGGCCTCCTGGTAGCCTCCCAAACCAGTTTTCTTCTTGTCTTTTCATCCATTTTGGAGGGAGATCCAGTTCTTGGTAATGTCACTGTTCAGCCATATTTTCTCCACTTGATGATGACTTTCTTCACTGTGTTCCATGGTATATCTAATGCCTTGGAAATTCTTTTGTACCCTTCTTCTGACTGATACCTTTTAACAATGAGATCCCTCTGATGCTTTTGAAGCTCTCTGTGGACCATGGCTTTTGCTGTGGGATGCGACTAAGAAAATTTCAGGAAAGACCAACTAGAGCAGCTGAACTTTATTTGGGGTTAATCAGAGGCACTTTAAAGTATGGCAGGTTTATGCTGACTCCTATTTAACAAGATTTGGAATGCGATTGCTTAATTCTGAACACAGCTACATCCCCAGTTATAAGAGGGTGTGCAGACTTATGCAACCACAATATTTTTTTTTTCTTCCCTCCACCTAAAAGATTTCAGTTTGTTTTTCAATTGAGTTGTACAGTTTATAGGTCACATTAAAAGTGCAAAAAGTTCTGAAATGATTTATCTTTGTCTCATTTTTTTACAGCACAGAAACCTGACATTTTAACAGGGGTGTGTAGGCTTTTTATATCCACTGTAAGGGCTAACTGGTGATGATATTACATTACAGTCCATTTCCATCACAGAGAGACCAGTAAATAACAATTATCTTTATATTATTAGAAAAATATTTTTATCAAACTCATTTGGATATGGTGTGTTCACAAAGCAAGTTATTATATAATTAGGAAGTTAATTAGGAGGTTCTTTATATACTTTCTATGCTTTGTGCAACTTATCTCTTTTTCATACTATTCATATTACTTCATTGGCACCTAGTATTTTCATTGAGAGCCTATATTTAATTCAGGGCTTATATTAGGGACTATTGGAGTATTCAAGTAGCATTTCTTGGAGGTTAGGTTTAGGTGTGAGATATGATAGCTCAGTAGCAATTTAAGAGTGTACTTCACTCGGCTGAATTCATATGGGAGCCAAGGAATAGAGGCCAAAGTATCCTCTGCACTCATGGTAACACCTCACTCCTGGACTCTTTTGGATACCTGTCTTTCTTTGCATCATTTTATTCCCCATGCATTCTGGTGGCAGTTTTATTTTTATTTTCACTGGTTTCACTATATTAAATGACCCTGTAATATACTAAATAAAATATATTACATTTCTGCGAATACATATGGATTTAAAGTGCACATGGCAGAACTGCTTGCAGATTCTGTAACCCATGTCTACTTCATCCCGTCAGCAATATTTCTAATTGGATTTAAAGCTTTATAATACTGACCCTGCAGGCGCCAGGAAATAGCAAGCCTTAGCTTTACTGTAAGTTGCCTGGTGATCCCATATCTAGTTTCCCAAGCTTATTGAATATAATGCAATATATGTCTTAGTAAACTTAGGAAAATACAAAGTATGCACTAAACAACTTCAATGAAAAGTAAGAGCTTTATTTTACTTTATTAAAATAGTGGAACATGAAGGATAAACGTTTTAGACACAGTGCTTCTCACTTGATGAACTGCATTTTTAACATTGCATAAGCCATTCATCCTGGAAGCAAGATTATCGCTTGTAAGTATCTTTCATCTACTAACGGTCGAAACTGAGCTAAATACTAATATACTGTAAGCTAATTAAAAGAAATAGAAATGTTCACTCACAAACCACCAAAAACTTCTCTGTGCAAGCTAAAAAAGACTGACTGTTAATGTATGATTAACATGTAGAAGTTATATGGAGGTTATGGGTTCTTTTTAAAAATCATTAGAACTTGGAAGAAATTGTACTAGACTATTTTTCAATTGTTTTTTCTTTGTGGTACCATTAGCTAATTAGTTGCAAAGTATGTATATGTATTGCATGGTAACAAAGGGACACCAGAGAAACTCCACTCTTATTCTCATACTCTCATCTGTTATAACTGGATAGATTTGGTTCTTTTATCCTTTTTTAATTGATTATTTTTCATTTTGTAACCAGAAGTAGAATACAATAAACATTTTTGTTACTTAAAACAAACGTTGTGTACCACCTATCGTTTATAAAATAGATATAACTTAGAGGTATAATGTAAGAGGGGAATAAAAGGGGAGCACAAGAAATCCAAATATACAGACATAACTTTTGTTAGTCAATGTTTCATGAATAAATAACCTTTTTTTTTAAAGAAAATGCAGCAAATGTTCTACCATTGTGTCCAACCTTATACCACATCAAACCAAAATTATATTACAAAATACCTTGATCGTTGAATAATTTGAATGATATAGTATCCTTAGATATTTCTCATGAGATATCTTACATGAGATCACAGACCAAAAAGTTATTACATTTATTCCATCTCTTTGAGAATGAACCTAAATTATTATTATTATTATTATTATTATCGTTTATTTATAACGCGCCAACATATTCCGTAGCGTTGTACATAAGATATAAATTACTTTTGTTACTTTAAATACTAATTAATAATGTTCCCATGTTTTTCAGCATTTTTGTTAATCTTTTGTAAAACTTTAATTTGTTACTGGAGAGTTTCTTTGGTTCTAGACCAAAGCTTGTCTTGCAGCCAGTATTGTGTGGGATACTAGAATGTTGTCCTTTTTATGTAACGTTTTAAGAGGTTTTGATGATAAAAGGATGTCCTGTAATTAAATTCCTTTTTTAACACCACAATATTTGCACCTTGCGGCACATGCACCAGTTGTGGAAGTTATGTACCTATTTGTCTGCACCCTCTTCAGTACATCTGGTTTGGGATTTTACCCATTATGTTTAACTAGCGACTTGCCCGTAAAAAATGACGGCATTAAAATTTGCCGTCCCCCTCCCTTGCTGGCCTCTGGATGAGCTCCTTTAGCCTCTCCCCCCCCCCCTTACTTTACGGGCCTTGCGATGAGTGCCTTTGGAGCTCATTGCAGGCCGTGGAATACTCTTCGCATATGAGCATGTCTGTAATATGAGCACCTTTGGTGCTCATGGCAGGCCTCGCAATGAGCGCCTTCGACGCTCATTGCGAGCCTCTACCCACCCCTGTCTCTCCCCCCGCCCTCCTCTGTGTCTCTTCCACCCCCTCTTCCTCTCCTGTGTCTCTTCCAACCCCCTAAACTCCCCTGTGTCTCTTCCCCCCTCTCCATCCCCTGTGGCTCCTTCCCGATCTCCCTTTCCTGTGTCTCCTTTCCCCCTCCCCTATATCTCTCCTCCCACTCTTTTCCCCTCTCCCTCCTTTGTGTCTCTTCCCCCTCTCCCTCCCCTGTGTCTCTTCCAGCCCTCTCCCTCCTCTGTGTCTCTTCCACCCCCTCTTCCATCCCCCTCCCATGTGTCTCTTCCCCCTCACCCTCCTCTATGTCTCCTTCCCCACCTCCCTCCCCTGTGTCTCTTTCCCCTCCTCTCCCTCCCCTGTGTCTCTTTCCCCTCTCTCCCTTTCCTGTGTCTCCTCCCCCATCTCCCTCCACTGTGTCTCCTTCTCCTCTATCTCCTTCCCCCATCTCCCTCCCCTGTGTCTCCTTCCCTTTGGATATTAGCGTATATCTATCCCCTATTCAATTCCCCATTCATAAAGAGTATACAATGGTAGGATACTCTATGTAGATGCTAGGTCCATGTTTTTTGGTAGCCAGATATAATGGGAGAGGTAATTTGTTCTTTACAGATTGTTTTCTATGTCCACCTTCTTTTTGTCGTGTATAAAGAGTGTAAAATTGTAGGACACTTTATAAAGAGTGTAAAATGGAGATGTTAGGTCCATGTTTTTTGTTAGCCGGATATATTAAGAGAAGTAATTTGTTCTTAATAAATTATTTTATCTGTCCACCTATATTGTTTGTCCTATAGGAAGGTGCCAAGCTTGAATTTGCGATAGAGTTCTTTAATGAGGAAATGGAAGTACTCAAAACTAGAAAAGCTTTTTTAGAATAAAGGGTATCAGATGGTAGGGACAAGTAAAGAAATGGAGACACTGATGCAAAAATATGATGACACAAAGAACACTTGACACTGGTGAGACTGGTGGGATTTTCAGAAATTATCAAAGGCAATACTATTTTAAATTGCTTGCCATTAGTTACGCAAACTCTTATGTATGAATCAGAACAAACCTTTGGTTCCTCTTGAAAGGGTAGGCTGGCATGAAGGAGAAAGGTCCACAATATAATTTATTAGAATGTAGAACCAATTGCAAGTAGGAATGGGCATTGGTTGAAGATGACCAGCAGGACTGGTATGTGAAGCTTTAGCTTGAGTGCATGTGTCACATGATAGAACATAGTCCAATCCAAATATCTGTAAGGTTGGCCACCAAATTAGCTAACTGACCAAATGCAACATCTTCTGCCAGAGGGTTATCACTGTATTTCTGGAGGACCCAAGGAATAAGATGTGCTGGCACATATACCTAATGTCCATGGTAATACTGCCCATCTAGTTTGTAGTTGGGTGCGAGGAGTCTTACTGAACTGTTTTATTAAAGCTATACAAATACCCAAGAAGAAACTAGGACGTGTTTCCTGACCTTGTGAGGTACACTTTTCATGGATTTGAGACAGGGCATTGGTTTAATTATCTTTACTTCCAGGCTGATAAGTAATATGGAGAGAGAAACATGTGAAAAAGGGAAGGGTATACACTCTTCTAAGGCCAATTTAATGGCTGATAATGCACTGCTACCTACATCGTAATATTGTTCGGCAGTGGTCAGTCTTTTTGAAAAGAAGCTTACAGAATGGAGAAAAAAAATGAGGTCCATGCCATTCTAACAATATGCCTACCTCCACTGAATCCGACTCATCCACCTCCAGAAAATGTTGTCAGGATATGTAAAACAGGTTAGAGTCATAGTGAAAATATGCTTACATTCTTCAAAAGCTAATTGATTACCGCAGTTTGATAAGAAACTTCTCCCAAATTGCACAATCTATTGCTGCTACCACATATAGTAGCACACATTTCATTGCAAAGGTTCAGATCTCTTAAGTGAACATTATTAAGTATAGCAATTGTAATTTTCTAGGAATTAAACAGAATAAAACAGATAATGAACACACTTAAATTGTATTTCACCTGACAAGAACAATCAATACAAGCACATTTTATCTTATATACAGTGCCTTGCAAAATAATTCACCTCCCTTGGCATTTTTTCGTGTTTTGTTGCCTCACAACCTGGAATTAACATGGATTGTTTGAGGATTTGCATCATTTAATTTACAGAACATGCCCACAACCTTGAAGATTTTTTTTATTTTTTATTGTGAAGCAAAAAACAAATAGGACAAAATAACAGAAAAAAGTCAATGTGCATAACTATTTACCCCCCTAAAGTCAATACTTTGTAGAGCCACCTTTTGCAGCAATCACAGCTCCAAGTCACTTTGGATAAGTCTCTATGAGCTTGCCACATCTCACCACTGGGATTTTTGCCCATTCCTCATTGCAAAACTTCTCCAGCTCCTTCAAGTTGAATGGTTTGCGCTTGTGAACAGCAATCTTTAAGTCTGACCACAGATTTTCTAGTGGATTGAGGTCTGGGCTTTCACCAGGCCATTCCAACACATTTACATGTTTCCCCTTAAACCACTCAAGTGTTGCTTTAGCAGTGTGTTTGGGTTCATTGTCCTGCTGGAAGGTGAACCTTTGTCCTAGCCTCAAACCATGCAGAGAGTGGTACAGGTTTTGCTCAAGAATATCCCTGTATTTAGCACCATCCATCTTTCCCTCAAATCTGATGTCCTCCTTGCCCGGTCCGTGAGTTTTGGTGGGTAGCCGTCTCTTGGCAGGTTTGCTGTGCTCCACTAGACTATCTCCCTGCCTCAAAACCTTCAAAAACTGGCAAAAAATGTATATGTTTATAGAAGCTGATCACCTCCAGCCTTACTATGGACAACTACATATTCTACTGCATAATATCACTCGCACCCTCAATCTACAGTGCAACACACAACCACCTCCACTTGACTGAGCCTATTGCCTTACAGACTTCCATATGGCATCTATCATCCTCCTGTATTATACCCAACTCATTTAGATTGTAAGTTTGCAAGTTTTCACCTTGTAAGCTGGTTTTGGAAAAAGCACTGAAAAAAACAGGATCCTACATTATTTTTGCAATGTGTTAATATTGTGTTAATATTGTTTTTTGTCTTGTACTTAGCCCCTGTTTAGCTAACAAATATGTTGGTGCATTACAAATAAAGGATAATAATAATAATAATAATAATGATGAGTTGAAGAGGGCAGACCTAAGCAGGTACGTTTTTTGTTTGATTTTAGGTAGTAAAAACAGAGCACTTCAATATAAAATAAAGTACATAAAACTAAATAGATATACAGATATATTATATACCTACTAAAATCAAGAAACCTTCAAAGTTGTTGCTATAAGTGGCTAAAAAGAAATGCCTCATGATTTGACATAGGTACCCAAAGTCTCTTACTGTTTGTTTGGAGATAATGTGACTGTTTTGATGGAAGGGTCAAGATCCATAAGGCTTTGATACGGGTAGATAAAGCTGCTGAGGCACAAAAAGTTGAATTAATAGGACAATGGGTTTCATAGTTAAAATTATGTTTCCTTCTCTGTTATTGTTTAAGAATTATTCTTGGTGACAATGAGGTCAATTGTAATTGGTCAAAAGAGGCCACACTGGAAGACTATAAGGTAACAAAATAAGAGATAGACAAATTAGGAGGAAGTCATGCTCTCTATTAAGCCTCCCATGCATATAAATGTAACAGCTTTGATTAGATGCAATGCATGAGATGAAATGTGTAAGTGTCCAAACAACTACAATGATATCAATTATTATTGTTTTTAAATACAAGAATATTTTAATAATGGGTTAACAACTATTAAACAGGTGTCATTTGGTATATTTTGTGCCAATGATAATTGTTTTTATTGGTTAACGTTATATGTTACATAAAATTATATATTTATATGTTGAATCCTGTGAGGTCTTATTAGTCACAAGATAATAAAATATAAAAATCTGGTCTTCAAAGTAATTCTTTGAATGTATAATGAAATTCTTGATACAGGACACATGCCCTTTCAGTCCCAAAGAAGTTCAAATGAATGTGATAATGGGACATCATATAAAAGGTATTGTCCATTCGAGCTATATTCACCGTAAAGTACAGATTGACACTAAAATTAAAAGAATAGGATCGGACACATAAGGAAATAACTGAAAATTTAGCTGTTACTTTGTATTGTTTACTTTTTGGAATTAATAGTATTTCTTAAAACTGAGTTAGGAACCATACATGGGCACACTCAGGAAGAAGTGTAGGGCAGACTGGAATGACTATAGGGTTCTGTGAACAGGACACAGACAGCAAACATTGTCGGAAGCTGGGACAAAAGGAACCCACTAGCGTGGAGACTGAGGGACACTAATATCAGGCCAGAGATTCATGTATTGCTCTCAGGTGATGACATTTCATTAAATCTTGCTGACTTGCCAAAAGGGAATTAAAGGCTTATGGCATTATGGGAGCATGGAAACAGGAGAGTCATGACAGGACCATTAATTAAAGACCTTATGGTATAACAAGATGATGAATCAGATTAATACACCAGAGCAGCCATAGATCTGCAATGGATTTTATGGTATTTTTGCCTTGTGTCCTGGTTACTTTAGGATATCAATAACTGGCAGTGGCTACTTATTACCAGCCAAGTTATATGTGTAGAATGGGGATAATGTAAAATCAGCTTGCATCTGCAATACGTTTTGAATGTGAAAACCAGATAAATCCTAGTTAAAAAAATGTAAGAGTCAACAATTGTATGCCCTTTGTCTTGAAGTCAGGTTATAGATAACGTTCCATATCATGGTGTTCTTCTTGGAAGTCTTGCTTAATGAGATCTTCTCTCCTTGGAAATGAGTTTTGATTCCGTGTAATTCTCTCTCATCCATTTCCCTGGAATGAAAATTTGCAGCAGACATTTAAATATAATGTACGTAGTAAACAGTAAAAAAGACATGGGAAGGTGTACAATGAGAATTTCAAGCACAATTGAGAACAGTCTATATAAAACTGTAAAATATTAGTGTTATTCAGAGTACTGAAATTGTACTGTAATCCCAACTATGCTATCTCGATTTCTAAAAAGATGAGATTTCAAACATAACAAAATGTTTTTTTTTCTGTGTTAGCATTCATAACTTCTTTAGAGAGTGAAAGAGAGATCGTGAAAATGAAATAAGAGAAAGGAGGAAGCTTGTTCTGAGCAAACACAAATGTACCAGGAGATATTATTTTCATACAAAACTACTCATTAAACAGTGCTCCAGTTATTGTTGATAGTGATAGCCTTAAAGTAGTGTGTGTGCTTATGTCACTCAGTCGTGTCTGACTCTCCATGGCCTCATGGACTACAAAACACCATGCTGATTCACTTGGTACTCATGGCAGAGATATTGAAGTGGGTTGCAATTTGCTTCTGTAGTGGACCATAACATACAGCTCCATGTATTTCTAATTGGTCTCCCATCAAAGTACTGACAAGGCCTAACCCTGCATGGCTTCAGGGTATTGTGACCTCTTTGTTCCCTGACTGGAATAAAACCCAGGTTGCAGAGGTGAAAGCACAGAATCCTAACCACTGGACCAGCAGGGAACCCTTACTTATACCAAAATGTAGTGCTTTTTGAACCTCATTTGCATACCACTGCCCAGAATCCTTATTTACCGTGGAAACACTGTTTACTATGAGCCTCATTCAATTGCTACTTGCAAGTGGAGAGAGCAAGTTACTTAACAAAGCAATTGCCTCTTACTTGCCGGCCCCAATCCGATTACTTGCTCCTATCCATTACTATTCTTAAAATCGCAAGTTACTTCCCTCCAAGCCTTTGATCTTTCACAGCTGCAAAAATCACAAATCGCCATTCAATTGCTCCACTTTACCCTCTAGTCAAACCCGTAAATGGCAACAATCGAACCACAGGTTGCTGGGACCAAGGAGGTCTTGCAAAGGGCTTACTGATAAATCGGAGCACTTTAAAATCAAATATTAAATCAATCCAGCACTGTAAATGATGGGGAACACAACGGGTGACATTAGAATTAAAAGCACAACATTCTCAAACTCGCACATTGCCAAAATATAATAATGTTATTTCATGTTTATTTTCCATCCAAAGTCCTATAGGCTTCAACCTCCAAGCCCGGAGGACTTTGGAATCCAACCTCCATATTACATTGAAGTCCTACGAGCTTAAATACCGGGTAACAGGCTTGGAGGTCATTCAAGCCCATAGGACTTTGAACGAAAATTAAACATGAAATAAAGTATTAGATTTTGGTGATGTGCAAGCTTCATAATGTTGTGCTTTTAATTATAATGTCAACCATTGTGTTCCCCATCATTTACAGTGCTGGATTGAATTTATATTTTCATTTAAAGTGCTCTGATCTTACGGGCTTGAACCACGAGTTACAGGCTTGCATCTGCCATCATGTTCAAGCCCGCAAATGCTACTGCCGATAGCATGGTTTCCGATTCTCGCGAAAAATTGCGGGCCCGGCCAATTGAATAGCAGAGTAAAAGTAGAGCTACTCAAGTACGCAGCTCAAAAGAGGCAAATCAGATATTTACTCTCAAGTAACAGCCCCAAATTAAATGAGGCCCTATGTAATTATATGTGAAAATGTGTCTCTTGTTTTGTTTGGGACGTATATTTGATATCCAAAAGACTTTTATTTTTTTACTGTATTTTTAGCTGAATATATTTCAATTAACATTGTATCAACATTAACATATTATTTGAGTCTGCTTGAAGATTTAGTGTAAACAATATACACAGCCAGTACTGGATTTACATATGTGTCACCCAGAGACACAAACTCCCGCTTACTGCCTGATCGCCCCCTTCCCCGCTACCATCGGGACCCCTGCCACCTATAGTTAATCCCCCCATGACTAGGGAGTCCCTCTAAGGGAAAATTGATTGGGATACCCTGGCATCCAAAATTAACTCCCAAAATTAACTCCCACCTGCCATGTGGGTAGTTAAAGCACCAACAAAAAAAAAAACAAAGTTGAAGTTAAAGCACCAGCATTATCTAATTAACCCCTGCCTAATTAGTTAATGCCTGCCATGGGGTCTTAATGGATATGCAGCATCAAGTTAGTTAACCCTCTCTGCTGGGGTACTATAAGTACCCCTGTGATACCTAACAGTAACCCCTCACATACTGCGGGCTCCCAATCGGTAACCCTGCATGGCCTAAACATTTAACCCCATGGCAGCTTGGATCTGAACCCTGCAGTATGGGGGAGTTAATGTTAGGTGCCATGGGGGTACTATAAGGTAGAGGTTAACTAATTAGATGGTGCAGAAGCTTTAAGGACCAGCGTCACTGGTTAAATAAAAGACCCGCATGGAGGGTGGGGGTTAATTAAAAAAATGTGTAATGAGAACAAGAAAGCCATGTGGGTGAGGGGGTAGGAAGCTATTCTCCTAGGAAGATGGGCTAGAACTGGGAGGAAGTCTGTGGAGTTTTGTGTCATCTTTCTGTTTTTTTATATATCTCTGTAACAATAAAGAAGTGCCAGTCTGATTTTGGACACACTAAACAAAGGTAGTGTCAGAGTCTGCTTGTACTAATCAAAGGTACATGGTGTATTATTCTGAGATCCTAAGAAAAGGGGTCTGATGGTGCCTGTCTCTTCAGAAAAGATGCTGTCATCTGAAGTGTCTGCTGATGTCGAGATCTGAACAAAAAATTGCGACCCGTAGAGAGAGAGAGAATTGGGGTGAGATTAGTCCCCCAAATCTGGCGGGAGTAACAGACTTCATGTATGCTTGTAACAAGTATATAATTTCCAGACCATTTCAGTCTGCATTGTATGTGACAGTGTAAGATGATCACTGGAGAGAAGAAGACTGTCCTATACTTTTCCTTGCTGTAGGTATACATGTATTTTATTGTATCTAAACACAGCCTGCTCTATTTACATAGGGAAGATACCGACTGATACCGACTGTGGTGGGATTAGAAGGCAGCAATATTGCCCATATTACACCTTACATTGATAACAGAACTCATTTTGTCCACCAGCAGTATAAGCTGTTTGGAGTATATGTACATTGAAAAGAGTATCATATGTGCAGAAAAAATATATAGAAAGGGCTGGACAGACGGCTGTTAAGATCTAAAAACCTTTACATGAGGCAAATAGACAAAAAGTTATTAATAGTTGAATTAACTTTATTATTCTTTATTATATAGTGTAATGACTTTATTATTCTTTATTTTATATATATATATATATATATATATATATATATATATATATATATATATATATGTGTGTATATATCTGTGTGTGTGTATTACAACATAGAGCAATGTATTTTAAATTATATATATATAAACTGATGCCAATATGCATCACTAAGAAAGAAATCAGACTAAATATTATGAATATAAGTGAAAGTCCTTCTATATGTTCAGCAGCACACTCTATTAAAGAAACAAAAACAATGCACCTGTATATTGCTAAATTGAAAATATAATGGACATTTATTGAGTTTATAGAGGAATACGGTAAGTTGTATTCAAGACAAATGTAAATAAAAATTCAAACAACACATTTCAGGGAACTTAAACTGTCATAAGTTTCATTACTTGTAGATGAGGGTTTTTATTATAACATTCACAGAACACTTCCTCCTGTGATTTAATGATCGTAACAAACGAGTTTGATATATGTACACCCTCCCAAAATGAATGGTAAATAGTATAGTGCATCCCATTAAACAATGTATCCTTTTTTGATATGTAATACTAGACACAAATATTTTCACTAATAAAACTGTTTTTATGATAGATATCATTCTCCTAAAAATTATACTTAATTCCCTACTTTTCCCTTACATATCCACATGTCCCGTTTACTAATATGTGCCTTTATGTGTTAAGACAGAGTTCAGTTTCTCCCCTTTTAATTACAGACTTATCATCTCCTGCACCCTACCTTTGATGTTGTAACAAGGACAAATTGTACAGAAATGAAAACCAAAGTTCAGTTTAGGACAGTCTCCAGGAAAGGCTATTAGTACCTCTTCCTACTTCTTTCTTTTAGAAAACCATTAATATTACGTATAGTTATTAGTAGGTGGCTGAAAAAAAGTGGGATAAGGATAAAATGTTGACTTAAGTGAGAAAGGACAATGAATTGAGTGATAAAAATAAAGAATAAAGATTTGGAAGCCCCAGAAAAAAGTTAAAGGATGATTTTGTAAGGTGAGACAGAAGAGTGTAAATAGGAATGTAAAGGACATTAATGGCTGGGGCGGTGGAAGGAGGAGGCGAAAGAAACCAGGGGAGGGAGAGAGGGAGGAGGGGGGAGAAACATGGGGGAGAGACACAGGGGAGGGAGGAGGGAAAAGAGACACAGGGGAGAGAGGGAGGACGGGAGGAAAGAAACACAGGGGAGGGGATGGAAAGAAACACGGGATGGAGGGAGGAGGGGGAAGAGATACAGGGGAGGGGGGAAGAGACACAAGGGAGGCAGAGGGGAGAGACACAGGGGAGGGAGAGGGGAGGTAGAGACACAGGGGAGGGAGAGGAGGAAGAGACACAGGAAAGGGAGATGGGGGAGAGACACAGAGGAGGAAGAGACACAGGGGAGGGAGAGGGGGGAAGAGACACAGGGGAGGGAGGGGGAAGAGACACAGGGGAAGGAGGGAGGGGGAAGAGACACAGGGCTGAGAGGAGGGAAGGGGAAATGGACACATGGGAGGGAGGGGGGGGGATGAGACATGATATATTATACCGTAATTTATGACGGGCAAACGACTAGTGAGTAAAATCATTTCTCACAAGGTAATAGTCTTGTAGACTAATATGATTTCCATTAATAAAATTAAAATATCTGGCACTAAAAAAAGCAACATTTCAACTGAAGCTGCTGAATTCGCATACTCATACCATGTTTCTTCCCTCTTGCCCTCTTGTAGATGTAAATAAATAGAAACAAAAACAAATGTGGTTCCACTACTGTATATATTAGCATATAAGTAAAATAATTTATTTTCTCACTTTCTGAAAGCATGTTGTTTGTTATTAGTTGTAGGTCTTCAAAAAATCATATTTTAATATGTGACTCAATGGTGCTTACAAGAGACTGGCATCTTAAAGTGACATGGACCACATTTCTTTTTAACATGCATTTAAAAGAGCATGCATTAAACATCAATAAAATTGTGTTTTGAATAAATAAATATTAAATAAAACCTGTTTAAGCGTAATTGCAACTAATAAAAAGTACACACTTATGTACAGTCAGGTCCATAAATATTGGGACATCGACACAATTCTAATCTTTTTGGCTCTATACACCACCACAATGGATTTAAAATTAAACGAACAAAATGTGCTTTAACTGCAGACTTTCAGCTTTAATTTGAGGGTATTTACATCCAAATCAGGTGAACGGTGTAGGAATTACAACAGTTTGTATATGTGCCTCCCACTTTTTAAGGGACCAAAAGTAATGGGACAGATTAACAGTCATAAATCAAACTTTCACTTTTTAATACTTGGTTGCAAATCCTTTGCAGTCAATTACAGCCTGAAGTCTGGAACGCATAGACATCACTAGACGCTGGGTTTCATCCCTGGTGATGCTCTGCCAGGCCTCTACTGCAACTGTCTTCAGTTCCTGCTTGTTCTTGTGGCATTTTCCCTTCAGTTTTGTCTTTAGCAAGGGGAATGCATGCTCAATCGGATTCAGGTCAGGTGATTGACTTGGCCATTGCATAACATTCCACTTCTTTCCCTTAAAAAACTCTTTGGTTGCTTTTGCAGTATGCTTCGGGTCATTGTCCATCTGCACTGTGAAGCACCGTCCAATGAGTTCTGAAGCATTTGGCTGAATATGAGCAGATAATATTGTCCGAAACACTTCAGAATTCATCCTGCTGCTTTTGTCAGCAGTCACATCATCAATAAATAATAGAGAACCAGTTCCATTGGCAGCCATACATGCCCACGCCATGACACTACCACCACCATGCTTCACTGATGAGGTGGTATGCTTTGGATCATGAACAGTTCCTTTCCGTCTCCATACTCTTCTCTTCCCATCACTCTGGTATAAGTTGATCTTGGTCTCATCTGTCTATAGGATGTTGTTCCAGAACTGTGAAGGCTTTTTTAGGTGTTGTTTGGAAAACTCTAATCTGGCCTTCCTGTTTTTGAGGCTCACCAATGGTTTACATCTTGTGGTGAACCTTCTGTATTCACTCTGGTGAAGTCTTCTCTTGATTGTTGACTTTGACACACATGCACCTTCCTCCTGGGTAGTGTTCTTGATCTGGCCAACTGTTGTGAAGGGTGTTTTCTTCACCAGGGAAATAATTATTCGGTCATCCACCACAGTTGTTTTCCGTGGTCTTCCGGGTCTTTTGGTGTTGCTGAGCTCCTTGGTGCATTCTTTCTTTTTAAGAATGTTCCAAACAGTTGATTTGGTCTCACCTAATGTTTTTGCTATCTCTCTGATGGGTTTGTTTTGTTTTTTCAGCCTAATGATGGCTTGCTTCACTGATAGTGACAGCTCTTTGGATCTCATATTGAGGGTTGACAGCAACAGATTCTAAATGCAAATAGCACACTTGAAATTAACTCTGGAGCTTGTATCAGCTCTTTGTAAATGGGATAATGAGGGAATTACACACACCTGGCCATGGAACAGCTGAGCAGACATTTGTCCCATTACTTTTGGTCCCTTAAAAAGTGGGAGGCACATATACAAACTGTTGTAATTCCTACACCGTTCACCTGATTTGGATGTAAATACACCCCTTGGATGTAAATTAAAGCTGAAAGTCTGCAGTTAAAGCACATCTTGTTCGTTTCATTTCAAATCCATTGTGGTGGTGTATAGAGCCAAAAAGGTTAGAACTGTGTCCATGTCCCAATATTTATGGACCTGACTGTATATTTCATTGGCAGACAAGCATGGGCCCCCAAAAATCTGAGAGGATAAATTTGCTATTTTTCGTGTCCCCTATTTATTTAATCTGGAGGGGGATTTGTTTCCCCATCTCACAACACACACATCTATAATGCTGTTCATTGGTTGAGAAGAGCAAGCCTTCACATTATTAAATATTTAACTATTTTTTTTGTTCTGTGAAGGCATCATCTGAAAAATAAAAAATAAAACTTATAGTGGCCCATTATCAGATTAGTCAAAGGAGCATGTATTCTATTCTTCATGGAATCAGCAATTTAAAAAAAAAATGGAAACAGTGTAAAAAGCAAATAAAATGTTTTTGGCATGTTGTAATCTCATGCAATGCTCTGTAAGAAGGTTAGTTCCAAATATTTCCCCTTAAATGAGTAGTACTCTTTTACAGATAACACAGCAAATAACAAGTAAGATAATGGAGTAATAACATCTCAGGATGTGACCTGTAGTTGGATGTTAATATGCAAACCAGTACAAAGGACAGCCCCTTACCGGATCACTACCTTGTCGTGGTGAAGGGGCTTTTGCACTTCAATGAAGCTATGAGCTATACCATGTACGGTTACCAAAGATGGGTAGGCCATAGCAGAGAGGTGAGACAAATTGCGGTCCACTAGAGAAGGAACTGGCACCCCACTCCAGTAACTTTGCTAAGATACCCTTATGGACAAGCACAACCAGACAAATAACAATATGGCAGTGGAAGATGGGCCCCTCGGGTCAGAAGATGCCTAACACATTACTGAGAAAGAGCAGAGGGCGGATATGAAAGCTGGACTATACAGTTGTAAGAGTTGGACCATAAAGAAGACTGAGCGCAGTAGAATTGATGCCTTTGAATTGTGGTGTTGGAGAAGACTGCTTAGAGTCCTTGGACTGCAAGAAGTTCCAATAAATCAGTACTTCAAAAAATCAGACAAACTGTTCACTGGAAGGTATGATCATGAGACTGAAGCTCAAGTATTTCGGCCATATTATAAAAAGACAGGATTCCCTAGAGAAGACTCTGATCCTGGAAAAGATTCAAGGCACACAAAGAAGGGTATGACAGAGGTGGAGATGGATAGATGAGGTAGTTGAAGCAATGAACATGATCTTGATGAAACTCAGAGGGACAGTGGCTGACAGATGTGCCTGGCGTGCTTCGATGCATAGGGTCACGGAGAGTCAGAGATGACTGAATGACTAAGCAAAAACAACTCTAAGGATAGCAGAACTCAATTGTAAGTATGTGCAGGTCCCATGGTACTCTCTGTAATTAATTGGTCTGAAAATGCACATGCCAGCTTTGAGTCTGGTGGTGGCCCTGGCTTATAGTAATAGTAGAAATGCTTGCTTCATAAAAGTTGGTATGTGTGATATATATCAGTAATAACATAGCATTGAATAACCAGTTACTGAAACTAGTTAGGCTTGTACATTGTTAGAACAGTATATTAAACAAATCAGTCAGTGTAATTTGGTATTATATCATCCATATTAAAAATACTTACTTGTTCCATCTGCACAGGCCATTTGGATTTTATGTTATAAGTATTACAAGAACAGAGCATGTGAGCAAGGGTGTAAGAACTGGGGGGATGGGGAATTCCCCCCCCCCCCCCCACACACAGATTTTTCTATGTATGTATGTATATATGATTTAAAATATTTAAACTTTGCAATGCTAGTAGTGCCCAACATACTGTCACGGTTAGCTCGCCACTCTAAAATAGTTACGGGTGGGGCAACTGTAGCAAACTTCCTGCTGTACATTCTGGTGAATAAATGGTGTACGTCAGACCTCAGTTCTATAGCAGTAAGAAACCAGAGCACACAGCAGGAAGTTTGCTACAGCTACTCCACCCCTAATTATGCAAAAGGGGTGGAGCTAAGTTCTACAGCATGTCGTGCAGAAACCTATAAAAGTAAGAGCTTTAAAGTATAAATATAAGCATAAACATTACAAAGTGTAAACATTATAAATCAAGTATACTTATGCATGTACTTTAATTTTAACAGCTATTATTTTTATAGTACAGTGGTCCTTTCATTTTCTTTATCCCTCCAAAAATACATACTTCTAACATGCTCATTCTTATAGCTTTTGTTACTGTAAGGATGAGGTGAACAACTATAGGCATTTCAAATTCTTACCTTTTAGTTGAAGTTTGTAGTCAAATTAATCTAAAAACCGAAAAGAGAAGCACTCCTAGCAGGAGACCAGATGGTGGCGCCACAATAGGAGCAACTCCTGGAAATAAGAAAACAAGGTCATAAAAGCAAAGATGTGTAATGCCGTTGATTGAAGAAGAAACATACAGATATCAAAGGGAGCTATAAAAATAAGACAATCTGCATACTATGTGTTCTGTATATTCACATAAGAACTCAAGTCTGATATGTTGCTTATGGGAGAACTCACCATTTCTGTTTCATGTAAGACCTTACAGTTTGGGGGTTTGTCACATAAAAGAGATAACTTTCAAATGATTGCAACAGACCTTACTTAACACACAGGCAAATTATAGTTCGAATTTAGAAGTCAGAGATAAGAACCTGCAGCAATTCCTGTAGCAACTCCAATAAAGTGAGAGAACATTAGACATTGCATCATTGAGTCTATATAAGCTTGTGTTTCCTGCTATAATATTGACTGTGACGCCTCAAAAGTACCAGGAAGGGAGGATGTTTTTTTTTTTGGAGTGGGAGATTAGGAGTTTGCTTTAGAGAGAGTTGGAGGATTGCGCTTTTTGCCTATATATAAATACGATAATTAAATTAATACATATAATATTCACATAATCTACATACCCCCATATAATTAAAATTAAACACACTTTTACTATCCTTACTATCATCCTAATCCTTATATTCCATACACACTATACCACAACACATACCTCCAAACCCTCAAGCCATATACCCTTGTTACTAACCCCTACAACATATAACACACATGCACGTATTACATTCATACACCCCCTACTTCATACCCCATCCTATTAACTAATTACCCTTGCACCCTAGACAATTACTATGCACATAAAAAAAAATATAGAACATCCATTTACATATTTTTCTACAGTTAATCACATGAATGTGATAGTATGCTGTTCTGTGAGTGTGTCTGTGTGTACCTGTGAGTGGTGTGACTGCATTTGTTTGTTTGTCTGAGATGGAGGGAGGAGTGAAAGGAAGAAAGGAGGGTAGGAGGAGAGTGGGAGCCTGGGGAAGAGGATGGGAGAGAAAGGGAGAGAAAGAGTGTTGGAGCGGAGAAAAGGACAGAGAGATAGGCGAAGAGAGGGCAGTCCTGTAAGGATTTCTGTAGCATCTACAATTAATGTTAAGGCCATGGAGGTCCTGTAAACTTAATTTCATTCCATAGGATTCCTCAATGGACCCCCATGTTAACATTAACCATAACCATGGGGCAGTGATGGAGCTAGTGAATGGAGGGCCCAGTGCAAAATAATATATTTTATAGTATAGTAATTGTGTAGGGTACAAGAGTAATTAGGTAATAGTGGGGGTATGTAGTAGGGGGTGTATGTATGCAATATGTGCATGTGTGTTATATGTTGTAGGGGTTATGTAGCAAGGGGATATGTTTTGAGCGTTTGGATGTGTGTGTTGAATTAGGATAATATATATTATATATTATGTATTTAATTTTTTTGTACATTATTTCTGTAGTGTAGTGGGAAATCTCAGGCCCCTGGTCCTCCTGGCCCCCGCCATGGCCCCCTCCACTACACCAGCCCACTTACCTTAAGGTGGGCTTCTTAGTAGAATCAAGTGGTGTTTCAGTACGTAGTGCTATCCATCCCTTGTCAGTACTTCGCTCAGGTGCAGGGAATCCTGAATGTGTGATTTTGGAATTCAATCCCCTGCCAAGAAGAAGTGCTGGCAAGGGGGGAATAGCACTACCTGCTGAACCACTGTAGAAATGTACCCGGATATCACCAAAAAGCTCAAATTAAGGGAAGGGGCTGGTGTGGCTGAGGGCGCCAGGACCTCTAAAGAGAATTTACAAAAAATAATAAAGTCATTTTAATAAAATAATAAACAGACTGCCATGGTTAGGGTTAATGTTATCATGTTGAGCAGCTTTGAAAGTTTTAAGAAAGCTATTTCTCGCTGCTACGTGCCAGCATGTACTGGAGCCCATAGTCTTTAAATAGCCGGGCATCTAAATCCTGTTATCCATTTGCATTGCCACAAAATGTTAGTCCACTTGTGAGCTATGTTCTATAGACAGTTCAAATATCCAAGTCCATGATTATTATATATGGCATCAGTTTAGTTAAGACACACTGTGGCCCTCATTCTATTATCGTCCGTAAATCGGCCACAAAGCTGCGATTCCTTGCAGGGCTCCCGTTACCTTGCAATTCAATTATACGGCGCCGCAAGGATATCCCCTTACGGCCAGCCGTATATCTTGCAACCGGCCGTAAGCTCAGAAATCTTTAAAAGCAAAAATAAATTCAAGACGGCACTGTAAAACTCTGTAAATGCTAGGGATCATAATGGGGGACATGAGGATTAATAGAAACCCCCTCTCAAGCTTGCACATCAGCCCAAATCCGAGATTACATTAACTGTTTATTTTCCGGCCGCAGCATGGGCAGGTCTGAGGTGCTCAAAGCACTCTGGACTTTTTACATGGATATTTGATATAAATAAAAAAAAAAATTATTTACGGATTTGAGTGTAGGGGAATGTTGTGCTATGAATGCTAACACCTACAATCACTTTATAGTCTCCTCAGAGTGCAGGATGGCTTTATTATGGCTTTATAATGTGCTTAATTGTGTGCCTGCGGGACCTTTTTGCTGCAAGTAAGCTGCGGCTCGGTTTTAGCCTTGCAGAGAGGGTTCCCGGAGCAATTGAATAGCAACCAGGATTTTCTTACGGCCGAAACTCTTGCGGCCGTTTAAGATCAAAGGCTTTCCTCCGGCGCGTGCGGCCGCAAGGGATAACAAGGCGCCGGCCGCAAGCCTGCCGGAATCCCCGGCCGGAAGGGAATAGAATAGGCAAATAGCTTGCGGACGGTCCTTGCGGCCCCGCATCTCTTTCGGCCGATAATAGAATGAGGGCCATAGTGTGTAGCCAAGAAAAATGTATACTTCATAATTTACCAATGGCGGTAGCAGTCCATGTACATTTAGACAGAGTTTGTTTGCTAGTAGGTTTGTTTCAGTCATATGTACAATATTATATGTTATGAAATGATGTCTCGTATACTGAATATTGTGGAAGTTAGAAACTGCTAGCCTTATGAAAGTTACCCTTGGTCTCATAATAGATTAATTTTAATTCTAATCTATTTTAATTTAATAATATTTATTTTATGTTCTGTAATTCTCTTTATATCAGTTTGTTTTTTAATGTAATTTTAGATTAGGTAGATTAGACTTTTAGGGATTAGTGTTAGGAATTATGAGAGTCCCCATGGGGATGGGGTAGGGTCCATTGGAGTCCATAGGGACCTCCATTGTAGTTAGTTAGTGTTAAGGGTCACGGGAATATATAATGACCCGATGAGGAAGATCCATTAAGGCACAAGGGATCCCTATAATGTAGTTAGTATTTTAACGTAGGGTAGATGAGGGTTATTGCCCACCCTAGCATACACCACCCTAGCATACAAGGGTGGTTAGGGGCTAAAGTGTGACTAGGTAGATAACAGGTTGTTAAGTAATAATTAATGTCCACCACCAAAAATAGGGGGAAGAGGACTAAATGGTCTGCAGAGATCCCAAAGATTATTTAATTTATTATAGGGTAGGGGGGCACAAGTGGAAGGAGTAATTCATGTGCATTCATTTTATTGTGTATTGTCATTGGAGTAAGGGAGTAAATATAGGGAAAGATAGTTATTTTGATGGGAGCACTATTTTACAAAGTGTTCAATTTAGTTAGTGTTTAGCCTTGTTATGGTGACTACTGGGTTTCAGATTCGTAGTCTCTTATATGTACACATTAGCCATGTTGTGAGAACATGTTAGCTGGTAATATTCAATACCCATGGTGTTCCAGCCCATACAAATTACCTGGATTTTTATTTGCAGTATGTAATCGCTCTGCAAACTTGTTTGGAAAAATCTCCTGTAAGGCAAAGGCAACCTACCAGGAGTTTTTGCAGGAGAAAAGTAATTGAGGCCTTAGTACCTCAAAGCCGCAGATCTGGAAGAGTCAGCAATTTGTCACTATTCAAAGCAATGACTTTAAGTCATTTAATGTAGATCAGACATCTACAAAAGAATCGTGCACATATCTTGTGGTGAAAGCTTTACACAGACAGAAGGGGAATGGAGTTCAAATAATTGATACACTTCTTCTGAGCTTAGCTCACCAATTGGTCGGAATTATATTGTTTAATGTAATTTAGTAAATTCATCAAAGCTAATCATAAATAATGAAAGGCACACAACTTTAAAATTAAAACATATATAGAATTTTTTAAAAACTCCTTGAAAAATGGGACCTAAATAAGACAAGTTGATGTCTTTAAGGATATGGACTAGCTTTTAGTTCTAAAGATTATATACACAGGAAATAGGCAATGCAAGGTCAACAGATTATTAGCTACTGAATCAATTCTATACATGTTTATAAAAAAGCACTTGTAATAGTGATCACTCACCATTTACAGACACTGAGGCTTGTTGTGGTAAGTCAGCCTGTATCTGCACTGTATAATCGCCTTCAAATATTTTTTTAAAGTCAGATATCAGTAAAGAGCCATTCTCGAACCCACGTGCCTGAGGAAAGTATGCTGCCCCTTTTGTTTCTGGGGGTTTAAGAGTTGGTATAAAACTAAGTATTTGGTTTTTTGAAGTTGGGTTTAGTCCTTTATACCAGGTGATGCTGCGAATTTTACCAGCAATATTAATCACATCCAGCAAAACAGGCTTTCCAATCTCCGGCTGATGAGGTTTCAACTGTATTGTAATTCCTGCTGTTGAATCCATCCACAGACTCAGCAGAACTGAAAAAAAGAGTTATATGAGAAGAGTGAGTAACTTTCCAGCAGCTAAGAGGAGGGTAGCACAGCTATGCCTTTAAAATAGACAGAACATTTTCTCCCCAGACTGATCCATAAGAATCAAGTCGACTTCATACCAGTTAAACAAGCGGGAGACAAACTGCATAAATCAACCCACAAATCTCCCCTGAATGCTTCAGAAACTGCAAAGAAAAAGGCACCTTCCGCCATATTTGGTGGGATTTCCGGTTAGTTCAAAACATGTGGTCTAATATCGCCAAAGTAGTATCCGAAACCCTAAACACCAAAATCAAGCCCTCAATAGACCTTTGCCTTTTAGGTATACCTAATCCCCACATCACTAAAAATCAAAATAAATGGCTACAATTTTTGATGCTGGCGGCCAAAAATCATCTTAATGAACTAAACAAGACATAATTAACAGACTAAATAATAAAATTATTTACAAAAGATTGACCCACACCCTTAACAACCTCGAGCTCCGGTGTGGACCTCAAACCTTATAACAACCTTTCGACTTCTATTCCAACAACAGGTAAAAAGCATTGAATAACTGAGAAAAGTGTCTACTATTGTTTATGTTTATTTGGATTTTGTTAAAAAAGGAAAATAGATTTGGAGAAACATGATGTTGTCTTTATTACACAATTAATTAAGAAACCAATACTGTATATAATACATAAATCTATTTTTTAACCTACATATCAGATTTGCTATATATAATACATAAACTTACTCTTTGACCTGTGTGTCAAAATTGCTCAATCTAAATGAAACAAACTGTTGTGACAATAAAAATCTTTGAAAATAAAAAAATAAAAAAAATAGACAGAACATATGTTTATATTTCACATGAACAAAATAAGCATTAATGTAAATACGGTCAATGTTTATTATTAAAAATATAATTCAGTGGCATGAAGCTAAGGTGCAATGTAGAATGTGCTGCAAGTTTTTAATTCTTTTTATAGACCCTACTCTCCCAACTTGATAGTTTACGCATCCCTGCTAATTACTCCCTATCAGTTGAGTGCTGCATGTCTTCTGTTTCCCGGTAGCATAACAACTTTCTTCTTCATTACATTCCTTATAGTGTGAAAGTTTTGTCCCAAAGGTCAAAGAAGATACTTTTTTACTGCTGAGGAACAGAGCATATGTGGCCCCACTGAATGAGAATAATTAGCTGCGAGATAACTTTAAAAGTTAGAGCAACAGTTCTGTAAAAATAAAATATACCCTTCTATATTGTAGAGGGGTTAATTGAGAGCTTTATTGCACTACATATTTTTAATAGAAAGTGTGAAGATTGCACTAGTACTCCCTCAAAATGTGTTATCCCTTGTAAGCTCAGTAAGGCTAAAATGGCCTGTTGGGGTCTGGATAGTTCAGGCTGCTAGGAACTGATTGTTGTATGTTGGAACATGACTTTCTGTGCCCTAAGAAAACATTGGCCTTTGAGAGAATGTCTGGCATTCACAAAAAAAGCTTGCGCCTTTCCTGCCTTGATACTAACATCATGCAAAAGCAAATGTAAATAATGACTATGGGCCCAATTTAACTGCAAGCCCGAAATTGCCTCTAGCCCGTAATTTTGCTGGTGGGCAAATTTTTTTATAAACATTTAGACACATTCCATTGTCTCTAACTTGTAATTGCCCCTCTCACAGACTCTACACGGAAACCATGCACTTGTAAGGAGGATTTCAGGGGGCGTGATCACATGATTTGACAATATTTAAGCAAGCCCGTAATTTACTTCTTAGACACAGCCAATAGTAAATGAGACAGTCTTCATGACGTCAGTAAAAAAAATTCATTATTGTTGAGAAGTAAATTTTGTGATCGGACTCCCAATCCAGCAATGTGGAAATCAATAAAGATCATTAAAGTAACTATTCATGCAGCTTCCATGATATATAATAACCCCTTAAGTCCCGGGATCCATTTTACACATAAAAAACATTAAAAATAATAAAAAAAATGTAATTGCATATTTGATGGTTTTAGACTGTTGCGCAATTAATGCTAATGTATTTATATGCCTTTAAAGTACATTAGTGTATTCTAAATTGCTGCTGCAGCTGTTATAAGCCCTTGTGAGTCCTATTCAGTAATTGTAAATTTTTTGACAGAAACTTGATAGATTTTATCAGACTTAATTTGCGAGCTAGAGCTACAGGTCTAAAAGAATATAAATGTTGTGTAACTTTAATTAATTAGCACTCATAAAATACAAGCTGTGCTAAAACCAATTGAGTTCTAAGGCCGAACTTGTGTCTTTGGCCACATTCCAAGGAATGCGATCCATTGATTTAGGGCCATCCCCCGACAGTGTTTTCTATCAATCCGTGTGATCTGGCGTCTTTTCTCCTGGATTACCTCTGCATCTCCTCCAAGCCACTGAAAGGACTTGCATTCCATCTTTGATAAGTTTTTGTATGCGATCCTGACTGCATCGAGATATCATGATCTGCCACCAAGCTGTCAAAACCCAGAGATGAGGGGTCCACGTGCACCACAACCTTTCTGCTTTCAGCCTACAGGACATCCCTTGTGATATTCTTTGTTTATCTCAGCGCCCAGCATGCCTCAGGACCATTTCTCAGGAACTCACAGGTTATAGGCTCTTACTAAGTTATTAAAAAAATAATAAACAATTTTTCCTATGCCTTTGTGTAGTATATCCCATCATTCATGAAGCACACCATTCAGTAGTGTAGAGACAGTCTCAGTGTATTCTTCTCACACAGGTAATTAACAAAACCCTAAAAACCATCCCCCAACATAGTCCCACTCCCTCTTCTACAAAAAAGGCTTGTTTGATGTCCCCACACGGTCTCCAGATGTCTCAGAAGGTCTGGAAAGTTCCTAGCAACACTCTTTATCTCTGATCATTAACTCTTGGCAACTCAGGGGGAAGCAATAAACAACAGGGGCTGATATCTACCCTACATCTGACCTTACCTGCTCCCTTCTAACTCTATTTTAGCACACTAGGAGTTTTTTTCCTAAAGCCTCTTTTCAGAGTCAACAAACTTTTTTATTATGGGTTTTAACGTTTTATGGAACCTTTCTACCAATCTATCTGTTTGTGAATGGTAGATGTATGTTCTCATACACTATCAGCCCCATTAAATGCCACCAACGTGCAAAACAGTAGCCCGTAACGGAGCCCACAATACTTACGGCTATAAAATTGGCCTCTTAAAGCTGTCCACAAACGATCTGCAGGTTACAGGTGGAAAAACCCTACGGGATGTCGAAATCTAAACTCCTTTGCCGCAAAACCTTTGATCTGTCAAGCCCATAGCTGTTATGTTTGAAAATCGCTATGAAATTCCCAAAGACACCCTGGCGTTCAAACCCGTAACCCGCAAATGGAGGCAAAAATATTACGGCCTCCGAACTGGACTCTCCAAAGGGTTTACAAACAAGTTCTCAACACTATAAAATACAATATAAACACACCAGTGAACTTTAAAATATGGGAAAGCATTGAAAGGAATTACAATTACTTGCACAACAACCCCCAAATAAAAAAATAGACATTTAAAAAATAATTTATTTCATCGTATGTTGGAATGGTCATGCATATGCCAATATGAAAAGCCATGCTGCAACATGCATAAAGCAATTAAAGACACACTACCTGATTAAATTGCAACACAAAAACATGAAACTGATGCCTTATTAACCCTTTCTCACTCACAGAGGCTCTAATGTGGACCCTGGAATATATATATGATTGCATATACATCTTTCTCATCACATCTACATTGGGAAAACAAATAGTGGCTAAATAACACCATCACATCACATATATCAAGTACCAGGGGAACATTGTGTTATTTGTTGTTCAGTCCTTCAGTCGTGTCCAACTCTCTGTGACCCTATGGACTGCAGGACATTTAGCAAGGTTCTGCCTGTGCTGTTCCACATGGTTTGCATGCAAAAGATACTGGAGTGGGTTGTCAGTTCCTTCTCTAGTGGACTGTGGTTTATCTGATCTCTCTGCTATCACCTACCCAACTACAGTGGCCCTACATGCTATAGCTTGCAGATTCATTCAGGTACACAAGCCCATTTTATATGATATCTAATGCTATTAATACTATTATTATTGTTATATGTATTGATCTATTGCATAGTAACTATGCTCATTAGTTTACATTTATAGGAATGTGACACTAATGTAATGTATGTGGATGTCCCATAACCCCAACCATTAAAAACATACTGACACGGTTAGAATGGTATAACAAAGCTTTATTTCATACACAGAGCACAATCAGAAATGGACAAGGGGTATCATGGGTGTGGTGTGGGCGGATCCTGGGAGAGCAAGAGTCTAGAATAAGCATGATGCATAGCATCTACCACGGTCACATCTGGTCACTACACCATTGTACCCGTAATCTGATGAAAAAAAGGATCATCAGAAATCAACTTGTCTAGATCTGTCAAAAGCCGATCAGTGCAAACCTTGCAATGAGCGCCAAAGGATCTCTGATAACCAAAAATACACCAACCAAGAGGCTTGCAATGAGCGCCGAAGGTACTTACACAATCAAAAGACTTATTTTTTGTAGCAAACAGCATTACCTGCCTTACAATTCCATTGCCATAATTTTTTGACGGGCAAGTCGCTAGTATATCACATATAATAGTTGTGAAACTGCGAGACGTTGTCACGCTTTGCGTGGTGCGTACGAGTTAGGCGATAAGCTCCGCAGGTGCTCATCGCTTGTGAGCCTTGCGAAGCGAGCCATTAACGCATAGCACTTAGGCGGCACTCATCGCTGCGAACCTCGCGAAGCAAGGCGAGCCATTAACATGTAGCACTTAGGCGATGAGCGTGAAGGCACTCACCCCCTGCGAGCCTCGGATAGTGAGGTGAGCTGATAAGGCAATTAAACTCGCAGCACAAAGGCAATGAGTTCCGAAGGCGAAGCAAGGCGAGCAGTGAAGGCAATGAAACATGCGGGACTTAGCCACCAAACACTTAGTAAAAAAGAGACGCGGGACTTAGAAAAAAATAATGCGAGATAGCAAAAATAAAAGGTTAACGGCCGAACCGCAAAAATCCAAAAAACACAAAAAACATAAAGAAAATACAAATAAATACAAAAACATCACCCACAACACGGGGGAACAGCCAGGACGCCTGGGAGTGAGGTGAAACGCGAATTTAAGGAGATTTTGATGACTTTCACCACATGAAAATCGCCTAAGCGAGAAAAAAAATGGACGGCGAAAAAAATTAAAATGAGGCTACACGATTACGGACCTCGCAAAACACTGCCAAACGCGTAGCACTTTCACAGAGGAACAAACAAACTACAAAATACACTATTACAAATGATGAAAAATGCTTGCGAGCCGCGTAACACATTAATAACATTACAAATCTACAATATCGCTTTACACAACTACACCAACGGATTTCTCTTGCGCACACAACCAATTTCTAATACACAGTTGGGATATTCATTACACTTTATCTTTAGGGCACCAACACTCAAATTGTACATTGTATGCTGATGGAAAATATAAACAGATTGTTAGCTCTTCAGGCTATTGATTGCTGGATATATTAATTACAAATAGATAAAGTATATTAATTTATTCAGGAACTAATTAATTCATTATTGATTAAGTAAATATAGATAAATATATATCTATCTTTATAATGAGTGACAAAGGTGCTCAGAGGAGTAAAAATAGGCGAGAGGCACGCCATGAGCGCCAAAGGTGCTCATTGCGAGCTACGCGATGAGCTCGAAAGGGGGGGTGTAACGAGTGACGTAGCTCTATATGTCTCTATGTGTGTTCTTTAAATGATGTGTATTGCAATTATGTGTAATCTGTAAATATGTGTAATCAAGGATTAAGTGTAAAATAGTAGCTAGCATAAGATAAATCATCAAAAACGCACATTACTGCTCTCAAAATACTCCTTCTCTCTCTCTCTCCCTCTCTTTCTCTCTCTCTCTCTCTCTCAAAAACCTCCAACTCCGGCACCTGCATGGTACTTCATCAGAAAATACAACACAGTCAACGCATGGGAGGTGGAACGCCAGTTTATAATCTCCCTCTGTCAATCATCTGTGGATAGACCGCTTTCTATTGGCTGAGAGGTCTGTGTTGCACTTCTTTTTACCGCGATTGGACAGTAACGGCCAGCCCCTTAACAGCTTGCGTGTGTGGATAGGGTTTACGGGCTACCGTCTATGGCCCGTAGCTCGCAGCATAATTGAATGTAATAACTCTGTAATGCAGCAGAATTTCCAGCCCGCAGGCTTTGCGGGTGTGCCATTGCTGCTACGGGCTTGGAATTTAATAGGGCTGTAAATCTTCAAAAGCCATACAATGTCCTGCATAAGTTTATACATCTGATCCCTTTATCTGTCAAGATTACTTTTAACAGTCTAATCTAAAGAACACTTTTATAAATTTACTGGACTCTCTTAAAGCAAATGTCTCTGCATATTGGGCAGCATCCACTGTACTAAGACAAACTTATATCTCGTACTTGAGATCTATAGTGGACTATAAGGTCCCTCCATAAACTTTCAAATGCAAATCCCACCATGGACAAAATAATGAACATGGCTGATTTTTTATTATTCTTATTAATGTTGACAATCTGGGCTGTGTTTAAGGAACCTTCTTAAATCAGAATATACTCATAATCAGAATAATCAAACTAATATAGATTGAACTGGCTATTATACAATATGGACACATTTAAATGTATATACCAGTGTGTGTGTGTGTATATCTCTGTCATTTTAGTCATTCCATGTCATATAACCTATTCCCTTCTGAATTTGGTAATAAGATGCTTCTCACTGTGATGGACACTCATTTGACCAAATTTTTACCAATCACTTCACTATCTCCATCCTTATCATCTCTCCACTTCATCTTTCTGACCACCATCTCCTTACCAACAGCCTCACCAAGCCTTCCACTCTTTACCCTTCTTCACCACCGGCCACCAGAACCCACAGACATCTGGAAGCACTTGACCCATAACTTATTTCCAATGTGCTACAACCTCTTCTCAGTCCCCTCACCATCCTCATTTGCCCTGACATTGCCATTACACAATACAACTTGACTCTAACTTGCACCCTTGACATTCTTGGCCCTATACCAGAAGGCAGATGCCCTCACTTTCACCGACATTTGTGGCACACAACACGGACACACTACATAAAGAGGTGCTTTAATACTCCTGAACGATTATGGAAAAAATGTTGCACTTCAGCAAACATCCTCCGCTACAATGTTATACTGTGCTGCTATCACTATGCCCCCAATCTTGCAAAACAGTGCTACTTCTTAACATTAATATAAAATTTCATCTCCAACCTCAAACGCTTATTCACCACATTCAACACTCTCCTCTATCCTCCAACCCTACTGCCCCTTCCAGACTTTCCTAGCCACATTAAAAATACATTTGAAAATATCCGTAATGAACTCTCCTCTCAATGTGGCCCTAGCTCACCCTCCACTTAACAATCCAATATCACTCTGCCTTCACCCTTTATCAATCCCATATTAGTGATGTCGCGAACATCAAATTTTCGGTTCGCGAACAGCGGACCCGAACTTCCATCAAATTTTCACGAACGGGCGAACCCGGCGAACCGCCATAGACTTCAATGGGCAGGCGAATTTCAAAACCCACAGGGACTCTTTCTGGCCACAATAGGGATGGGAAAGTTGTTTCAAGGGGACTAACACCTGGACTGTGGCATGCCGGAGGGGGATCCATGGCAAAACTCCCATGGAAAATTACATAGTTGATGCAGAGTCTGGTTTTAAGCCATAAAGGGCATAAATCACCTAACATTCCTAAATTGTTTGGAATAACATGCTTTAAAACATCAGGTATGATGTTGTATCGATCAGGTAGTGTAAGGGTTACACCCGCTTCACAGTAACAGACCAATCTCCCCGTTTAATGCACCGCAAACAACCGCAAACAGTCCCTTTGCACAACCGCAAACTCCCCATTTGCACAAGGCTGGATACCAAGCTAGCCATGTCCCGTTCCTTGTCCTCACTGATGTCATTGAAGGTCTCTTCCTCCACCCAGCCACCAAGGGTCTCCGAAAGGTGACAACAAGCCCCCTGGGACGCCTGCTGTGTTTGGTCTTCCACCTCCTCAAAGCCACCTTCTTCCTCTGACTCCTCTTCTTCAGACTACCAGAGTCTGGGGGCTTCCACTGCCCAGCATGGAAGATTATACACAGGTCAGAGTCTGGGGGCTTCCACTGCCCAGCATGGAAGATTATACACAGGTCAGAGTCTGGGGGTTTCCACTGCACAGCATGGAAGATTATACACAGGTCAGAGTCTGGGGGCTTCCACTGCACAGCATGAAGAGTATACACAGGTCAGAGTCTGGGGGCTTCCACTGCCCAGCATGGAAGATTATACACAGGTCAGAGTCTGGGGGCTTCCACGGCACAGCATGGAAGATTATACGCGTTGCCTCTGTCTGCGTTATTATAAGGTGTGTACTGTTAAGTAGTACTATTCCTATCGGTTTAATCCCTGTTACGTCCACTATCAGGGGACGTGTATATGGCATGGATTTTTGGAAGCGGGAGATGGAAAAAGATGTTTGGTCGGTCCTCCCACTTCAAATTTGGGGCACTACGCATGCAATCTAAGCTGCCACCAGATATGAGTGTCACTGTGCACTGGGAAAAGTTGGCAGAGTAGATGCAATAGGCTTCACACACACGCCTGTAGGCAGGCAATTGCTATTCAATCTATTACAGTCAAAAAAGTGTTGTTTTATGTCACTGAGCACAATATAAGCTGTGAGCCTGACACAGGCAGGCAACTGAAATTAGATTACAGGAAAAAAATGGTTGTTTTCAATGTATGTTACACCACCAGGTATGAGTAGTGAAAATAAGCACAATATAAGCTGTTAGGTGTTAGCCTGTCACACACACACACGCTGGCAGGCAGGCAGGCATAGATTACAGAAAAAAAAATGATAAAATAAAATAAATGATGTTCAAAGTTTCCTCAATGATAAAGTATAGGGGGCGAACCGAAAAGCGCATGGGTTAGTCATTCGCGGCGGACGCGAACATGCGAAAATCGCCGCGAACAGTTCTCCGGCGAACTGTTCGGGACATCACTATCCCATATCCATTATGAGCTCCTTTAAGCCTGCAACTGAGGATGTCTTCTATCAACCTTACACCTTGTCCACATGATCCAATCATCTTACACCTTGTCCACATGATCCAATTCCATCACAACTCATCCCTTCTCTCTCTACTTAACTTATCCCAGCTATCAAACATCTATTCAAAAGTACCTATTATAATTATAATAATTATTGTCCTATTTCTCTACTTCCCCTGGTTTCTATACTGCTTGACCGAAAAATCTACATCGGCTTTCCCAATTTATTTCTTCCAACACCCTAACTGACCACCAAACTTGCTCACCGCAAGTCAAAGGGTCATTTCTCTATTCTATTTCTCATGGATCTCACTGCTGCCTTTGACACTGTTAACCACCCTCTTCTAATCTAATTCTCAGCTCTCTTGGCATCCATGACACTGCTCTCTCATGGTTCACATGTTGTCTAGAAAATAAAACATTTAGTGTCTCCTTCTCTGGCTCCTCTTTTTGGTACCCTAATAAAAAAACTTTTGGATTTAAGAATCATGCAGATGACACTCAAATCTACCTTTCAGCACTAGGAATGGAGCAACCAGTTTCTTCTAACTGAAGTTGCCAACTGCCTCACTAGCATATACTCCTGAATGTGCGCCAGTCAACTCAAACTCAACATGTCAAAGACCACTTCTTGTCCTCTCTTTCATTCCTCTCATACAATCAATCACAAAATTTACATTTACATTTACACCTAAAAACATCTCCAAAATACATTACTATCTTACAAAAGACAAAACTAAAATTCTAATTCACTCTCTCATCATATCTCGCCTCGATCACTGCAAATCTATCCTTACTGGCCTCCCCATCACTGTCTGTTTCCACTCCAATCTATATTGAACGCATCCACTAGACTCATATACCATACACAACACTAAGTGTCTGCAACACCTCTCTGCCAGTGACTCCACTGGCTTCCCATAGCCTCCAGAAAATAATTTAACATCATAACCCTTACATATAAAGCCTTTAACTATAATGCATCCTCTTATATCTCTGCTTTTGTCTCTTAATACTGTCCCATCCATCCTATTCACTCTGCTAATGACAGTCCTATCCACCTCTCTTATCACCTCCTCTCACTCTCACTTTTCTTGTGCTGCCATTATTCTTGGAACTCCTTGTCTCGCTCCACTAGACTATCCTCCTGCCTCAAATCCTTCAAAACTTCACTAATATGCATTATACACCTATCACCCCTGCACAATCTTGTTAGGTATGTGTGTTTGATTTTAAGCTATATAACATTATTTTGAAATGTTTTAAAATTGTTTTTGACTTGTACATCATTCCTGTATAGCAATATGCAATAATAATAACAAGATGTCCCAAAAAATTGCAACAATTCTATAAAGGTGCCTTTTTTTCTTGTGAAACCAAGAAGGATTTGTGTTAGAGCTAGTCTCAGATCCATATAATCATTGTAGCCATTATGATATACCCAATTGCAGAGATTTTTCCTTCCCTGTAGGTGTGATGTCTAATATCACCATGGTGAACACAATGTTGTAGATTGTCATCAAAGAACTCTTCTTCAGAGGCACCACACCCTAAGCACTATGATCTTATCTCACCTATAGTTGAGCAGAGTTTCCACTACCCTTCCTTCTGCACCTGGACATTTAGCAAAAGTCATCTGGCCTTTTTAAGTTCACCTCTAGCTGCCTCCAAAATATAGGGACATTATACCCAAGTACAGTCATCCACATAATTCCCCTTCTGTACTGGTGACAGGCCCCTAAATGAAGAAACCGGGATTGCTTTAGCTTATGATGTAGGCTTCTACAGTATAATAAAATAATTGTTGGATGTTGGGAATATGCTACTTTGACATGAATGCTGAGCTGCTCCTTATGGATTGCCATCATTTGTCAACTTCACTCCTCTTTTGGAGGAGCTAGTTAATCTTCCTCTATCCATTCTACAAGGAAGAGGCCTACTGGTGGGAGATTTGTTGTAAATCTGCTTCAGAACATTCTCCACAACTGTACTGAGATTGAAAGATGCTTGGTAGAGTGCAGTTAGTCTCACAGTAAAACAACTGGAATCAGAATTTGTACAAATTACAAAGATTCTAGAGACACCCTTTAGCGTTTTCTTGAAATATCTGAGCCTCTACTGTTAGATGCCCAGATTTAAGCTCAAATATTTCAGGATGCCTTTACTTAACTATATACTTGTGCCTCTTCTGTAGAGAGAGTCTGTTGTCCCTTGATCCATGACCCAGCCTTTTCAGTAGCCACCCTGCCAAAGGACTGCTACTTAGACAGTGTATTAACCTATTTTGTGTCTTGGTGAAGTACAGGCCATGTCGTTTCAGATGCTTATCCTTGGGCCTTATTCAATCCCAACATTGCAACAGTTGCAGATCGATTTAATTGAAACCAATTACATGGCTGAAAGCCAAATCTGTAAATTATGTAACCGTACGTAGCATTTCAGGCCATGATCATGATCAATTAAGCAAACCCGTAAGTAACCATTTAGAAACAGCCAATAGTAAATTAAACTGTCATTATGGCATCAGTAAAACATGCCATTTAGGCTTGAATCAATTAGTTTGTAGGTGCCCGATATGCGATAAGGCTCCCAACCCAGCAATTTAAAAATCAATAGAAATGAATGAAGAAACTGTTATAGTCCATGTGGGTGACCTGATATGTATTAACTCCTTGATTCCCAAGATTGATATAACATGGAAATTAAAAATAAAAAAATAAAAAAATTATTGTAGATTTGCGAGCCTCTCTAGTAGAATTTTTTGTTACATTTGCCATTTATGGGTTTTCTTTTTTTTATAATTAACTTTTTTATTGAAAGAATAAACAAATATAACATCGTAAGTTCAGCAAAACATATAACAAATCTCTCAAGTATCAACAAGATATATCAAAAAGTTTCTTTCAAAGTTTTTCTTTTTTGGTTAGAATAACACATGACCATGTAAAACATATATATAAAGTCACACAAGGTCTTGAACATATATACATTCCTCAAAACAGACATGTTTTCAGGAGGTACAGTAAGGTGAAACCATAGATCAAACATCAGGTCAACCCATAAAAGTAGTTTACACGAACCTTATTGTGGACCTCGTAGAGTCCATAAGTCCCAGCAGGAGGCCAATCGACGGTATCTTTCATCAATTTCAGCTGAAAGTGAGCTCATAGCCCGAATGAACCTGATTTTGTGAAGTACTTCAATGTGAGTCGGGGAGGTAAGTTTCCAGTGTTTAGCTATGATGCATCTCGTGGCCAAAAATATCTGTGTTGTTAAACATTGTTCTGATTTGAATAGCCCCGTAGTTGGAAGGCCTAGCAAAGCTTCCTCAGGCTTTTGTGTTACTGTTGTCCCCAAAAGTGTTTCTAATAGGTTGTATGTTGCTGTCCATATGGGTCTTATTTTCGGACACTCCCACAGCATGTGAATCAGTGTACCAGTGTCTGTGCAGCCCCTAAAACATGTGTCAGGGTGTGTTTTGTTCAGAAGATGGAGTCTTGCTGGTGTAAGGTACCACCTCATTATTGTCTTAAAAGAGTTTTCTTTTAGTGTTACGGTTAGTGAAGAGGTATTGGCTTGTTTGAGGATCTTATTCCATTGGCTGTCGTCTAGAGTTACCTGCAAGTCAGCCTCCCATGCAGTTTGGTAATGTGGTTTAACCCTGTTGGTGAGAGACACTATCTGATTGTAAATGTTGGCTATATTGGCCTTACCTCCGGGATTGTTGATACAGCATTTCTCGAAGGTAGATTTGGTATGATATTTGTTGATTTTCGTAGAGTGTGTTAGTGTCTCTCTATGTGGCACCTGAATTATGTCAGTGATAATTGACGATGTGTTGCTTTGTGAGGTCACCCAGGTATCTGCCACAATTGTTATTTTGTTCTTTATCCACCATTTCATCTGGGTAAATTTATTGAGGTGCTGACCTTTGTGAGATTGCCATAGTGGAATCAAGCCAGAACCCACGCTCAGGAGGTCCACCCTTCTGTTCAGGTCTTTCCATAATTTCAAAGAGTGGCTAATACAAATCGGTAACTCTCCTGTTCGTAGGTCCCGACCTAAGCTAAGCCATAAGACCTGCGATAGTACCCAATGCTTGTCTTCTAGAAGTTACCTCTCTATGTCTGCCCACACCGGTATGGCCTCTTTTTTAAATCAGGTCATGGTTTGAGCTAATCTAGTGGCCTTATAATACTTGATTAGATCAGGGAAGGCTAGCCCCCCTTTCTGTTTAGGCACACACATTGTGGTTCTATTAATTCTTGGTTTCTTGTTATTCCAGGCGAACTTAAAAAGTGTTTTTTGCATCACTCTAAGGTCGGGTAACCTGATCGGTGTTGGGATTGTCCTAAATATGTATAATAATTTGGGAATCACATTCATCTTGATGGAATTTATTCTGCCCAACCATGAGATGTTAAGGAAGGACCACTTGGAGATATCTGCCTTGATTCTGTTAAAGACAGGAGGAAAATTTGCCTCGTATACCAAAGCTATAGACCGCGGAATATGAATACCCAAATACGTTTTCTGTTTGGGGGCCCATTTTATGGGAAAGCTGTTTTCTAAGTTCTGTTTCATCATTTGGGGTAGTGTAAGGTTGAGGGCTATGCTCTTGTTAGTGTTGATTTTGAACGCTCACACTCTGCCAAAGTCTGTGAGCAATTGGAATAAATTCGGCATGTTTGATATTGGATCTGTAAGTGACAGCATGATATCGTCTGCAAAAAGGTTGAGCTTATGCTCATTAGGGCCAATCTGCACTCCTTTAATGTTTCTAACTGCCGCTGCCAATGGTTCAAGACTAAGGGCGAAGAGCAAGGGGGAGAGTGGGCAGCCCTGTCTAGTTCCCCTAGTAATATTAAATTGTTTGGACACAAATCCCTGATATATAATACATGCTCTGGGATCGCTGTATAAAGGCATAATGCCCTTCAAAAAGCCGTCCCCCAGACCAAACTTCGCCAATGTTTTCCACATAAAAGTCCAGTCTATCCTATCAAATGCCTTTTTGGCGTCTAAAGATAGGAGCATTAGCGGGATATCCTCTCTGGTAGCCAAGTCTATCAGGTTAAAGATTCTCCTGGTGTTGTCGGGTGCTTCTCTACCTGAGATGAAGCCTACCTGGTCCGGATGGATCACGTCCGGCAACAATGGGGCCAATCTGTTTGCCATTATTTTGGAATATAATTTGAGGTCCGTGTTGATCAACGAGATCGGTCTATAACTACCGCACTGTGCTGGGTCTTTCCCCTCTTTGGGTATTACGATAATTTTAGCCTCTAGAAATTCTGGTCTGATTGAAGAACCAGAGAGGAAACTGTTAAATAATTCTTGGAGGTGCGGTAGCAAGAGATCGATGTATTGTTTGTAATAAACATTTGTGAATCCATCCGGACCAGGTGCTGCATGTGATCTCGTGGCCTTAATAGCCTGTTTAATTTCCTCAGCAGTTATGGGGTCTGCTAGGGTCTCTGCCTGTGATTCCTCAATTTGTGGCAGCTGAATCCCAGAAAGAAATTCATCAATTTGTAATTTGTGAGAGTAGGATCCTGAGTGGGAGGGGGCGGAATACAGTTCTGTATAAAATTGTCGAAAGACATCAGCAATCTGGTCTGGTTTAGAGACCGGGCCTTTCCCTTTAGTAAATATCTTTGGGATGAATGAGTCCGCCCTCTGTGATTTAAGCTTTCTGGCCAACATACTGTCAGGTTTATTGGTGCTCCTAAAGAAGCTGGCCTGCGTACGTTGTAGCATGGAGACCACCCTCTTCCTGAGCACTGTGTTTAAGGTGTGTTTGTATTTCAGAATTTCATTGTAGATCTTAGGATCATGATTCCTGGCAAATAGTGATTGTAACTCTGTGATCTTGCTATTAAGGTCACTAATTTGCGCTCTATCTGCTTTTTTTCGCTGCTGCTCCTAGCTGAATATAAACTCCTCTAATCACTGCCTTATGGGCTGCCCACACTCCTCCCCCGTCTACCTCACCCCCGCTATTGATCCCGAAGTATTCCACAATTGCGCTGCTGATTTTTTCCCTTAGGACTAAATCGTTTAATAGACAGGGATTTAGTGCCCACGAGGGGGACCGTCCCGCTGGTAGAAGTCCAGACAGGGAGATCAGAACCAGGTCATGATCTGACCACGAAATGGGTCGAATAGAAGCTGCTTCTAAGTTTAGTGATAGGTGTTGTTGAATGAACAGGTAATCAATTCTGGAGTGTGACAGATGTCTGGGGGAGTAAAAAGTATACTCTCGATCAGTGGGGTTCATTATCCTCCAACTGTCTATCAGGTAATTAGATCTGAGAATATGTTTAAGAGCTCTGGTAGCCGTGGGAGGTGTGAGTTTCGTGGTAGCAGTTGATTTGTCTGTAGATGGATCTAGGACTGTGTTCAAGTCCCCCCCTATGTTCAGGAGGGAGTGCTCTCAGCCCATAATCAGATCTGAAATCTTAGTGAAGAATTGCTTCTGATCAGTGTTTGGCGCATATATGTTAAGGAAGGTAATTTTCTGGTCATGAATGGTTCCATGTACTGCCATATATCTACCCTCTGGGTCTGTCTGAGTGCGGGTGTGGCGAAATGTAAGCCTATTATGAATAAGGAGTGTCACCCCTCTTTTCTTTTCTGTTGCGGTGGAGTGGAAAGTTTGTTTATATGCTTTCCCCCAGTATTTGGGGACCGCTAGTTTCTTAAAATGTGTTTCTTGCACAAATATTACATCTCCCCTAGTCTCTGATACTCTTTTATGGCAACCCATCTCTTAATAGGTTCATTCAGGCCCTGAGCATTATGTGAAATGATATTAATATTCATGACTCACCGTTTGTCTGGGGCTCAAGGCCAAGCTTAGTAGAGCACGAAGGGTTATAGCCGCCTTCAAGTATCTAGTTTGATGAGCCTCCCGCTGGGACTCCGTCCAGAAACCACCTGCGTCACTTCACTGTGCAAATTGATATAAACGTAAAGTAAAATGTTAGGGTAGAACGGATGAGGAGAACACAACGATATACAGTGGTTGAAACTACTTGTCAAGTAATCCGGCATCAAATTTGTTGACACAAATTTATAAAAAAAAAAAAAAAAACTTTTTTTTTTATTCTAAAAATAAAATTATACTAATAAAATATAAGAAAACTAGGAACATAGTATAACACTACTTCAAGGAGAGCGAGCGCTGTCCTTTTAATTAAATTGGTGAGTCCAGTAGTATTAGACTCCAATACTGACTGGATTCGCCGGGGGGTGTGTATATGGTGAAGCCCTTAAGGGACACTATCAATATCTATATAAAAAAAAAAAAAGAAGAAATATTCTTCTAAAGTGACAGATAGTTATGCAAGAGTTTAACTAGTCATGTCTGTTGATATTTTGGTCGCAAGTTTTAGAAGATCAAAATAAGAGGTAGAACATAACTATAACATATCATATAACAATACATCACAGTGTTATTGGATTTATGGCACATCTGGCTGGTCAGGGGCCCTGTTTTGATGTCTTCTGGAGGGGAGGTTGGAAACTCTACCACGAGAATTAAAGCCAACTGTTCTTCCTCTGGGACCCTCTGTCAACTCCCTGATGGGTTGGCTGTCGCCAGAAACTCCAGGAGCATCTGTTAAAGTAATGCCCCAGGTAGCTAGAAGGGCCGTCCCCTCCTCTAGGGTTCTGATGGTAAAGAACTTGCCGTCCCTGGCAATCAGTAGGCGAAATGGAAAGCCCCAAGAGTATTTCCAGCCATGGGCCAGGATGTTGTCCAGGAGGGGTTTCATCATTTTCCTCTTGAATAACGTTTGTTGAGCAAGGTCCGCAAAGACACTTGGTCTGTGCCCTTCGATGTCAGGGATACCCCCCTGGATGCTCTCATGAACATTTCCTTACTTGTAAAGTAATGGAAGCGGGCGATGATATCTCTGGGGCATTCAGACATGGTGGAACGACCTCCCAGAGCTCTATGGATCCGGTCCAGTCTATGTTGCTCAGAGTCCAGATTTGGTAGCAGAAACTCACAGAGCTCTAACATGTATAAATGGAGGTCAGTTACTGATTCGTTTACGTTTCTCAGTCTGATATTCTGTCTCCGAGATCTATTTTCTAGGTCTTCCTGAAATGTTAAGTGGCGGGCTTGCTCCTCCTTTAGCATGGATATTTCTTCCTCAATCTTGACATGAGATTGTTTTAGTTTGTTATATTTCTCTTCAAGCGAGTCAGTTTTAGTGTCCACTCTTTTTATCTTGGACGTCAAGTCTGCTGAGACTTTTTGGATGTCCGCTCTGATGTCCTCCCTGAATGTGAGGATCAGGTCTTTGAGGTCTTGGATATCACCCTTACTGCTTGGCGCTGTATGCTCCATCGTTGTTGCTGCCGTGGTTTTTGAGTTAGGCTGTTGTTTTTGAGATGCAGGGGGTGATGTTCTAGGCAAGTAATAAGATTGTATATTCTTGCTACTTTTTCTTGTAGCTACTCCAGCCATGACATAAGATAAGGTATTTTGTCACTTTTGCGTTTGCAAGTGTCCCCATGTAACGGGCATATGGGAATAGGAAGTTACATCCTGGAGAATATCAAGTCTCTCATGTGAAACATATGCTCCATAAGCTTTGTGCAATCAGGAAGTCCCTTTGTGGTTTACCACTTTCCTCTACTAGATGGCAGTGGCAGACCAGGTAAGTATCAGATGTAATTGATAGTCTTAATTTCTTGTAGTAGTAAGTTAATGTAGTTTAAAGATCACTGATGTTATATTCCTGAAATTTCTCTGGGTGGTAGTGCTGTATATCTTTATTGCAGTAAACTGAATATATGTGCCATTTATGGGTTTGAAGGCAATTGTGGGCTTGTGAAATTGTTGCAATTAAATCGTGATTTGCAATTTTAGCAATTGTAACATTTGAAAGATCAAAGGCTTATAGCTCGCAAATCGATTGCGGGTAGCTAGAGGAGGACAATTGAATATCAGTAACTTTTGTGGGCTACATTATTGGCTACAGTAATTGTGATTTTGACAATTTAATAGGGCCCCAAGTGTTGTAAATGATGCAGATGTGAAACAGTTTACTGGGCCTTTTGGTTGGTTATTTGCTAAGCATATTGCTGTAGAAATATCTTCATTTTGATATCTTGGCATCTTGTATTCAAGGACCATGTCCAATTCTATATTTGAAACAACTTGTAAAGGATCATCACTAGTAGTTAAATGCTGCAGGAAGCATTTGTAAATAGAAGGGGTTTTATTTAACCAAAATATAAAATCAAATGTCTTTATCAACAGGTAAGAAAGAAAGCACAAAGGCATTTCAATGCATAATAATAATAATAATAATAATAATAATAATAATAATAATAATAATAATAATAATAATAATAAAAATATAAACAATAATAATTTCCTGGCAGTGCAGCTCTCTTCCTCTAAAGACAGCTAGTTGAGAAAATCAGTTGGAACTTGTTAGTCATCTTAGGAGAAACTAGTCCTACCTCCTCTATTCCAGCAGCTTCTAAGTAATTATGTAGCCACAGGAAACAAGCAGGTGTTTAGCTATATCTGTCTGATTCAGACAGAATGGGAAGTACACATATCTTGCTAATAAAGCCAGAAGGAAAACATAGCTATTTGTCTAATACAGAGAAGCAACACAATCACTGTAGTGGTCCTACAATAAAGTGTAATTTGTTCATATTCAATAAAAATACATTTAGTGTAGCTTTTAAAAATTAAATTAGATTTGTTTGTGTACTAGGGACTAATAGAGCAACTATACTCCATTTTAGGTATCTAATAGCACTATTAAATTTCACCAACGTGTAAAACCGTAGCTATTAATGGAGCCCTCAAGACTAACTGCTATTACCGTATATACTCGAGTATAAGCCAAGTTTTTAAGACCTTTTTTTAAGGCTGAAAAGGCCCCCTCAGCTTATACTCGAGTCACACTGTGTCTCCCCCCCCATGTCTCTCCACCCCCGTGTCTCTTTCCCCCCCTCTCCCTCATGTCTCTTTCCCTCCTCATCCTCCCTCCTCAACCCCCCTCCTACACTCCCATCCTCATCCTCAATCCCCCTCCTCATCATCAAACCTCCTCCTCATCCTCAGCCCCCCTCCTCATCCTCAACCCCCCTCCTCAACCTCAACCACCTCCTCACCCTCCCTCCTGGAAGACGCGAGGAGGAGCGGAGGAGCAGCTGCTGATGGAAAGTAGGTGAGAGGAAAGGGAGAGGGGGAGGTAATTAGAGAGGGCTAAAGTGAGAAGGGGGGTTGAGGAGGGAGGAAGAGGATGGGGATGGAGGTTGAGGAGGGGGGTTGTGGTTGAGGAGGGGGGTTGTGGTTGAGGAGGGGGGTTGAGGTTGAGGGGGGGGGTTGAGGATGAGGAGGTGGTTGAGGATAAGGAGGGGGGTTGAGGATGAGGAGGGGGGTTGAGGAGTAAGGTTGAGGAGAGAGGTTGAGGAGGGGGTTTAGGATGAGTAGGGGGTTGAGGAGGGGGGTTGAGGAGAGAGGTTGAGGAGGGGGGTTAAGGATGAGGAGGGTGGTTGAGGAGGGAGGATGAGGAGGTGGGTTAAGGAGGGGGGTTGAGGAGAGTGGTTGAGGAGGGAGGTTGAGTATGAGGAGGGTGGTTGAGGAGGGAGGATCAGGGAGGGGGTTGAGGAGGGGGCTGAGGAGAGAGGCTGAGGAGGGGGGTTGAGGAGGGGGGTTGAGGATGAGGAGAGGGGTTGAGGAGGGGGTGAAGAGAGAGGATGAGGAGGGGGGTTGAGGAGAGAGGATGAGGAGGGAGGATGAGGAGGGGGGTTGAGGAGGGGGAGGGGGGTTGAGGAGGGGGAGGGGGGTTGAGGAGGGAGTTGAGGAGAGAGGATGAGAAGGGGGGTTGTGGAGAGAGGATGAGGAGGGGGGTTGAGGATGAGAAGTGAGGATGAGGAGGGCTGTTGAGGAGGGGGGTTGAGGAGGGTGATAAGGGAGGGGGAGGGAAAGAGACACAGGGAAGGGAGAGGGGGAAAGAGACACAGGGGAGGAAGGGAGGGGGAAAAGACACAGGGGAGGGAGGCATGTGGAAGAGACACAGGGGAGGGATAGGGGGTAGGAGACACAGGGGAGGGAGAGGAGGGGAAGAGACACAAGTGAGGGAGAGGAGGGGAAGAGACACAGGGGAGGAAGAGGGGGGAGAGACACAGGGGAGGGAGAGGGGGAAGAGACACAGGGGAGAGAGAGGGGGGACACAAGAAAGGGGCACAGAGGGCACACAAGAGGGGGACACAGAGGGCACAAGAGTGAGACACAGGGGGCAGCACATTTCCCACCCTTGGCTTTCTACTCAAGTCACTACGTTTTCTCAGTATTTTGTGGTAAAATAGGTGCCTCGGCTTATAATGGGGTCAGCTTATACTCGAGTATATATGGTAAATTGGCCCTGTAAAGCTACCAACAAATGACCTGTGGGTTACCTGTGGAAAGGCCCTATGGGTTGTCGAAATCTGAACTCCGTCGCTGCAAATCCTTTGTTCTGTCAAGCCTGAAACTGTTACGTTCGAAAATCGCTATTAAATTCCTACGTATCCACTGGGGTTCGAACCGTAACCCGCAAATGAGGCCAAAAAGCCAACGGGAACTAATCCCGCAAGAGGATTTAATCCCGCAAGGGGATTAAAGTCCTATCCGTAGCACTGTAAATGCAAATATCAAAACACTACTGTACTTATTTTTAAAGGCAAAGTGATGTCAGGTATTAAAAATAATAGCACAACTTTTTCAAGCTCGCAAATCTGCAATATAAAATACTTTTTTTCTGTTTAATTTCTGTTTTATATCGATCCCGGCAATACATCTGTGTTAATACATATCATAGAACTTGCATGGACTAGAATATCATATTTACTGATTTATTAATATTGCATTATTTCTGGAATGCAGGTCCGATCAAAACTCGTAATTGAAACCTGTAACGCTTTGAAATCTAACCTCCATTTTTAAGTGACATAATGATGATGATTTCTATTGCCATTGGCTCCATCTAAACTTGTAACTACGGGTTTGACTAATTGATCAAGTCTACGGCCGCACATGCAACGTGTGCCTGCAGGCTTTGGGGGTGTGCCATTGCCGCTATGGGCTTGGAATTTAATGGGGTTGTAAGTGTGGAAGAGAGATCTGCCGTGGACAGTGTCTTAACTATAACCCTAAAATAAAGAGACAAGCTGGCTGGACTAGGACAAAGAACAGAGAGGTTGACAGAGACAATATGCTAGCAGTGTTCCCCTGCCTTTATATGCTGTGTGCATGCTCTAAGTGTGCTCTACTCAATGTAAACATGTCAAGGCTGGCTGACTTACTTTAAGAGTTGGCTGACTTTGCAAGGGATGGCATTTGTAGAACCTCCACTGATCCTACTGGTCTTATTGAAAATATTCTTAAGCCACTAGTTACAAACACCAGCAGCTATATACAGGACACCACTGACTTTCATAACAAACCTGGCCAAATTGAGGACCTACCTGCTAACATACTACTCGTAACCATGGATGTTGAATATAGCAACATCCCTCACAAAGATGGCACTGATGCTTGCCTCATGTTTCTCTCAAAACACGCCTAGAACCATAAATACAACTCTGATACCATTGCCGAACTGCTAGAATACATCCTGACCCACAACTACTTCACTTTCAACAAGCATGTTTACCTGCAAATATGGGGTACCGCAAGGGTCACCAAAATGGCACCACAATGTGCAAATCTATTTATGGCTAACCTGGAACAGAGATTCTTGTCCACATATGTCCACAAACCTTACAGATACTACTGTTATATAGATGATCTGTTCATCATATGGACAGAGGGAGAAAAAAACCTCAGAGAATTCCATACAGCCTTTAATATCTTCCACCAATCTACTAAACTTAAAATGGATTACTCTGCTGAACAGGTGAACTTTTTGGACACTACCATATCCATCACAAATGGTAAACTTCACTCATCTGTGTATAGGAAGCCTACAGGCAAATGTAGTTACCTCCACAGCTCTAGTTTCCACCCCTCCCTTACCAAACAAGCGATAATTTATAGTCAAGGCATCAGATACCACTGCATATGTTCAAATACTGGGGACTGCAAGAAAGATTTAAAAACACTGTCTGAATCCTTCAGGCAGAAGGGTTGCAAACCCACACAGAAAGTTATCTTTGCCATTGAAACACCCAGTGAACAACTGTTGCAATACAAAACTAAAGAAAGTTCTTCACGTACACCTCTAGTAACCACATACCATCCGGCTCTAGAAGGAATACGCAAAATATTTAAGGATCTACAAGCCCAACTAACAGATGATGCAGACTTGAAACATATATTTCCCAAACCTCCCATTCTGGCATTTAGACAACCACTAAATCTGACAAACATTGGTGAACAGAAGATTGGCCAATGAACAGCACCACAGAGAAAATGACACCAAACCTTGCAACAAAAATCACTGCAAATGATGCTAACACATCAAGAGGACACAGTCATGCATAACAACAAGAGCTTTAGCATCAGAGGGGCATACTCATGCACATCAACCAATGTAGTCTACATGATACAATGTACTTTATGTGAGAGGAGATGCTACATTGGAGAAACTAACCAGAAACTACATTTAACAATGAATCTGCACAGACTCTCCATCAGAAATCAGAATTTAGACAGGAACTGTACCCCAGTAGGACACCACTTTTCACAAAATAACCACTCCATCCAGAATTTGAAAATGAAAATACTCAGAGGTCATTTTAAAAACACACAAGAAAGAAAGACGTTTGAAACAAAAATTATAACACACTTTAATACACAAAAAAACAGGACTTAATGTAAATATGGAATTTGTGTGCATTATCTTAACTTCTTATAACCTTCTATATTCCTGATATGATTTTTGTTTCTTTCTCTCTGGTTTCCTTCTAGTCTGTTTCTATCTTCTGCAGTTTTATGGTACTTTACTCACTATGACCTGCAAATATTTATGACCCTGTGTATTTTCTCTGATCTACACATGGAGTCTTCTTCATAGCTGACCCAGCAGCTGTGAAGAAATTAAAGAGCCTGTAATTTCTATGTTTCAATGGGAATCTAATATCAGTATAGCTCCGGATTTGAGAAAGAGAGGAAGCTCTCAAGAGCTTGTGATATATTTATGAATATGTTTGTTACTGCAATACTCTGGTTATTCATATACAGTATATACAGTATATATATATATTTTTTTTCTGAGATAATGTAAATGAATACGCTTTTTCCCCCACTCTCTTTCTCAATTTTCCCACTATCTCCTCTAGCCTTCATGTTATATACAAGAATGTCATGATTATAATAATAGTCATGTTCAAAATATTGGTATATTGCACATGCAGTCCCTTCTCACCTGTTAGTACAAATCCTTTGAGCTTGGCACATGTATTGCAGAACATCATGTTGAGGGGGATCTTGCTAACTCAAACCTAGAAAAACAAATAGAGAATTAATTAATGGTATGAGTAAAGTTACTTCTTGATGTATCTGAAAAATGAGGTATGGCACTCTGAAAGTAAATGTAACTATTCTTTCTCTTCTGGCATGCTTATATCTTATGATCATGAGACACAACAGTAGCATTTAAGGACATATTGATATATAGTAATATTATTTCATCTTCATTTAACATTAACATATACAGTTGTACCTTGGTTCAAGTCCTTAATCAATTCCAGACGGCAGGACACGAACCAAACAGGATGCAAACCAAACAAGCATTTCCCATAGGAATCAATGTCATTTGAAATAATCTGACCTCAGATGTTTCACAATTTATTTAGAACGGATGGTCTTGTTTTTGGATACAAAACCTTAAAATTAAACAGGTATCAATAAAAAAACAATAATTACATCAAATAACAGAGAATTTAACTTTACTTTAACTATCCAGTACTGAAAGGACTTGATGGTCCAATGGGATGGGGCAATGTAGAGGAGGATAAATCTTATTGCTTGGAAGGGGAGTCTTCTTCCATTACAACATCAGGCATTTGCACAGGGGAAATGTGTCCTTTCTGTCTCTTAACACCAATGCAGCCTGCTGGAGAATTTACTGGAGATTGTGATGTAGGCAGTTTCCCTTGAAACCTACTTTGCTGCAAAAAGTTTCTGAAGTGAGACACTGCTTGATTATTAAACAAGTCCACAACATGGCTTGCTTGAGCTTTGTCAAAGTTTTGTAATTCAGCCCATTTAGCACACATTTCTTTGATGAGTGCAGTAGGTGCTGCCTCCCTTTCTTCCTCTTCACCTGAAGAAGAAAGTTCCTCAGCCACTATATGTTACTGCTACCTCTGAAGTTCCTGCAGCTCTTCAGTGCTGAGCTCTTGTCTGTGCTCCTCCATTCACTCTTTAATGTCCTTGGTTCTGACCTTCGGGTCTATGGACTTGCCCAAAGACATAATGTCCTCCACTTACGCCAGGCAGTATCTATCAGAGTGACACAGTGGAGGATATTGAAATAGTCCTTCCAGATTTGTCTCAGTGTCAACTCAACCCTTTGGAGGAGGGCCTTGGTATACAGTTTCTTGAAGTTTGAGATGAGATGCTGGTCCATTGGCTGGATCAGAGAAGCTGTGTTAGGGGGCAAGAACTTCCCTGTTATAAAATGGATAATGAGCAGGAGCATTGTTCATTATCAATAGGCAGTTCTTTCTCCTACAAATATTTATTGACAGTGGCGTCAAACACTTCGTTAATCCATTCAATAAAACAGTGCCTGGTTACTAAGTCTTTGCTGTTGGCCCTCCACATGACATGCTTTTTTGCACTTTTTCTCTCTTAAAAACTCTGTCTTTAAATTCTTCACTGCTTTCTGTGGGCCTGACTTTTATCAGAGCAACATGAAGTTGTTTTGCTTTCTCACATGAGTGCCTCAGAGATACTATCACCTACTAACTGTTTTTCGTTTATTCAAACGTACAGCAATTTCTCAACAACCTCCAATGTCTGTGACTTTCTTAACACCTCTAACCACATACTCCTTTAATATCTTCTTTATTTTTGATTATTGTAGAGATTATTGTTCTTTTATACTCAGCAGCAAGATCACACACGCCACTAGCACACTCATACTGGGCTTTTATCTCTTTTTTCCATTCTATGGTGATTCACTCTAATTTTTTTTCCTGCTGAGTTCTATCAGTAGCCTTATTTGAACTCATGATGTAAGCACAAGCTACACTTTGGTTCTGACAGGCACAGGCTGGACTTGGGCTCTTAGAGGCACAGGCTGGGCTTTTGCTGTTAGAGGCACAGGCTGGACTTGGGTACTTACAGGAACAGGCTGGACTTGCAAAGACTGCTACAACTTTATTCCACTCACAAAACAGTTCGTATTCCGAGCAAGCATCAATTGCCAACCTTCCAACATCTTATTGAATCAGTACCACACCATCTAGCTGCTGTCCATGTTGCACATGGGGGTATTCAGGATATTAGCTGGTGATCATAATAATATAACTGGACTGTGTAAAATAATAATTAAGGCATAGTTTTATAAAGTAGAAATAAATATGCCCTTGCCAAGTAGATCTAACAGACCTACTCCTTTTTTTCAAATTCCAGCAACATTCATTATACTGCATAGGGCGCACATTGTGCAGAATGGACAATGTACACAGTGTAATACACTAAGCATACTTACACTGAATATTTAGAGGACTGGCTTGTGCGTGTATAGGACAGATGAGTAGAATGGACAGAGTAAACTCTGGACACGCACACAATACAGACTATTGTAATGATCATACACTGGATGGATTTGTCATAAGCTGGACGTACATCATTTAAAAAACAACTGATACCAATGCCTAACAAGTTTCTTCATACTGTAACCAACATCTGCTGCCATGAAGAGAGCTGGGCTTGACAAAAGAGCTAAATAGATACTGTGACGATCCGAGGGTAGGGACTTTACAAGCACAGGGCCACCTGCTATAGACTACAGGTTAACTACCCACAGGGACCATGGGGTTTTAGGAAATCTCTGCACCAGCACCCTGATATCTGGCTTCTGTATCGGTAGGGGCCTTGATTTAGAAATAAGCACTTCCAGGCTACCAAGAGACTCCAGATCTGCTTCTTCTCAGTGGACTTGATAAGACTTGTTACAGTCAAACCTACCCCAGCAGGATCCTACAGAGTCTCTCAGTACCTCCCTGCAGCCATCCAGGAGAACAGGAGCAAATTAAGAGACATACAATTTCTATATGTCTCAAAAGTGAACTGATTTATTTTGAAAAGTTAAAAAATATTTCTAGCAGTTAGATACAGACGGGATGTACACAATATAACAATGATAGGGTGTGGCAGAAAATTACAGGAGATGACCCCACATGGGGTCTAGCAGTACCTTGATGGATGGCACCTGAGAAAAATAGGGCTACCTTCTAATACACATCCTGCTGTCTCTGGATCTGAGTGGTCCAGACCTTAGTTAGAGTACATGGCAGATAGGATTAACTTAATTTGCTCACAATGGGCCAGAGCAGATCACAATACAATGGAGTGTCTGGAGCTAAGCTGTCTGTCCTTTAATGGGCTAAGGGTTCCTTGACATTACTCCCCCCTTCCAGACAGCAGTTCTGGGGCTATGATCCTTAACAGATGATAGTCTTGAACTGCAGCCCATAGCCCAATTCCAAGTCCCCATCCAAAGAAAATATGTTAGCCCAAGTGGAAGTCCCAGTGCATGTCCTCCTCCTGGAGGGGGTAGGAGGTTTGCCCAGTCTGGGGTGGTTGCCCATCCTTCAGGAAAGTGTCCACAGTCTCTAACCACTATTTCTGTAGTGTCTTGGGCACATAATCCATTTGTACAGTCCTTCCAGGGGGGATCTGGGCAAGCAGCCACATCTCAGCCACCTTCGCCCCTTTTTCTGCACAAAATCTGTGATCCCAATACTCACGGTCCCAGGTAGCAAAAAAGCCCCACCCCAGCCACTTTTCCTTAAATAACCCACCCCAAATTGCAGGCATCATTCTTGGGGATACTTTTAAGGTCTCAGGAAATACAATATTATCCAGAGGCATACTGCTACCCCCTTGGCCACAGGCAGGTAGTGGCTCTGGGGTATCCCAGCTAAGGAGCAGCTCAGGAGGGGGTAAAAAGCACTTCCCCGCTGGCATAATCTCCTCAGGGTCAGTTGTCAAAGCAGGGATGGAAAAAACAGAGCAGGACTCTCTAATAGGATCTCTGGATGGAGGCCCTTTCCTGGCAGACTTCGCTGGGGCCGATAGCTCCTTAGGGTGAGTATTCTCCAGGTCTGGTACGGTTGTGATTACCTCTGCAGCTAGGGTACGCTGTGTCAGGTCCTCTGGTATTGTGGGCCACTTGCCCATATCATTTAACTCTGCCTGGACTGAAGCAACCCCATCAGCCCTGCTGGTCTCTCTGCAGGGTTTGGGAGTGGAGCCTCAACTTGCTCCTTCCTCATGGTCTCAGGGCCAGTGCCCTCACCTGAACTCCCACACTTATCTGGATTTACCTGATCCATGCTGGGAAAGAGCTTCAGAGTCTCAGGGGACACCCCCTCACATGATAGCCTCATGCCCGAATCTGGCATCACACTCTCCATGACTGTCAGCCTTGGCACCTGGACATCAGCGGTCTGTGGTCCAGGACAGGTCTCCAGCTCCTCGCCCTTGGTTAGCCGCGGGAACTTTTGTGGTTGTTGGTCATCTCCCATTGGCTGGTGCTGCTTCACACACTCCCCAGTTTTGCATATACCAGGGTCTGGACTGTTCTCCTGGTCTCCCTATCCTGGTGAGTTCCCAGCAGCCCCTCTGATCTCACCTGTTCTGTAGCGGTCAGATCTCCAGGTACCTTCTGGTTTCCTTTTTCCACCTTATAGGGGTGTAGCCAACAGTCCATTTCCTCTGGCAGTGTATCCTCTGCTAGTTCAGCTGGGGAGGTATGGGATAACTCCAAGTACTTGAGCCAGGTCCCACCTGGGCCCACCTCCTCAAGCAGTTCCTCATACTCATTTTCCAACTCCATTTCTTTACGAATCAACGGTTTGAGCAACTTTTCTTCTTCTGTCCCTGTGTGTATTTTCACGTCCTTTTGGCCTTGTGCCAAATGGATTTCCCAGCACTCTGCAGTTCCAAGGTCACACTTTGGATCTCCCTGCAGCACATCTGGGAGCCCTTCCAGCAATCCAAGACTGTAGAAGGAGGGCTCTTATGATACATGAGTTGGAAGGATTAGGTCCACATACTCATGTTCCAAGTCGAGCTCCATCCACACAAAGTCCTCAAGCCATTCTGCTAGCTTCTCACCCGGCTGGAACCCAAGGGAAGCCATCCACTGATTTGGAAGAACTGTCCACCTATCCAGGTTTGTGGCAATCCATTGCCTTTGCAGCTCCAGCATACTGGTGATCAGACTCCTTTTTCTCCCTGATCACCTCTCCTCTGCAGGCCTCCATGTAATCCCTGATCCCATCTATCCATTAATGGCCTTCCTTCGACTTGGAACTAGATTTGAAGGTTTGGTAAAATCACTGAATGGTCTCTGCTTCCCCGCCAAGCTGCCGAAAGTACTGGACTTCAAAACTACATAGATCACCATATCCCATGCTTGCTGCTGGTTCTTGCACAGAGATCCTAGCACTGCCAACCAGTTGTGACAATCCCAGGGTAGGGGTTATACAAGCCCAGGGCCACCTGCTCTACACTACAGGTTAACTACCCACAAGGACTGTGGGGTTTCTAGAAATCTCTGCACCAGCACTCTGATATCTTTCTTCTGTATCGGTCAGGGTCCTTGATTCAGAAATAAGCACTTCCAGGCTATGAAGAGACTCCAGATCTGCTTCTTCTCAGGGGCTTGATAAGACTTGTTACAGTCAAACCTACCCGAGCAGGATCCTACAGAGACTCTCAGTACTTCCCTGCAGCCATCCAGGAGAACTGGAGCAAAATAGGAGACATACGATTTCTATATGCCTCAAAAGTGAACTGATTTATTTTAAAAAGTTAAAAAATATTTATAGCAATTAGACACAGACGGGGTGTACACAATGTAACAATGAGAGGGTGTGGCAGACAATTACAGTAGAAGACCCCACATGGGGTCTAGCAGTACCTTGATAGATGGCACCTGAGAACAATAGGGCTACCTTCTAATACACTTCCTGCTGTCTGTGGGTCTGAGTGGTCCAGACCTTAGCTAGAGTACATGGCAGATGGGATTAACTTAATTTGCTAACAATGGTCCAGAGCAGATTACAATGCAATGGAGTAGCTGGAGCCAAGCCGTATGTCCTTTAATGGGCTAAGATCCAGGAACTGGAAAAAGGTGTCCTTGACAGGTACACAGCTGTGTTGATGAGTATGACAGGTAAATTAAAGATGGGATGGTTGTTTAGGTAGTCCTATAATTACACTTTAATTTATGAAACACTTTTTGCATTCAGGTTGTTCCTGGCCTCACCACCAAGACTTCATGGAAAGAGGCAATTACTCTTTACGTACAGTACAATAGTTTTACTCAAACTCTATTACTATTTTGTATATGAATTTGCTAAACCTCATCCCCTTTTTTCACACAAGCTTGGTATCTCAAACTAATAAACATATTCACTGACTTGATTGTAAAAGGAAATGTTTACTTAACCCAGTAACATTATGAATTATAATGTACTTTGCAGTTATACACGTGGGGAATAAACTTTGTTGAAGTATAAGGCAAGAACCTACAAGGTGTATTAATATATTTGTCAATGCAGCTAAATAACAAATAAGCACAATTAACTTATCTTTTCAACTTAGTATTGTGAGCTTCGGGGGATTTTCTGGCTTTGGTCAGAAAATACCAAGAGTGGAGACATGTTTTATCTGAACCTAAGGCTGTTTGTATTGATACCGGGAATAAACTGGAATTGGACTCAACTGCTCAAAAGTGACAACGTGAGATTCCAGCCTTGGGGTCCCGCTTTGTAAACTGTAAAGTATAATCAAAATTATTGTTAATTTCTTCTTTGCCATTTGCTGGTCTGCTTGTGTCTGATCAACTTAACATTTTATTCACAATGGAGTTAAGAAATATGTGAAGATGCTGCTACTTTATGTCCTTTGCATATTTTCAAATTATGAGTTTCAAAGCTATATCTCGGAATCTGTATATTGTGCTGATTTTAATAATGGTGTTTCCGCAGATAAGGTTACAGTTGCTAGTATCCTGATATCCTACTGCTAATATGAGGTTAAAAGCAATTTGCTGCATCTGAAAGGGGTGTCTTGATAATGTGCCATTGCGTGTATTTTAATTTTTTAATTAAGCTTTCAGAGCAGCAAAAAATTGATTGCAATGTTTAATGGATCTGGCCCCTGTTACCCAGTGAGTGTTAATATAGCTGTATGATTCATACTTGTCTGTTGGTGAAACCATATACAGTGCCTTGCAAAAGTATTCACCCCTCCTTGGCATTTTTCATGTTTTGTTGCCTTACAACCTGGAATTAACATGGATTGTTTGAGGATTTGCTTCATTTAATTTACAGAACATGCTTTGAAGATGTTTTTTTTTATTGTGAGACAAACAACAAATAGGACAAAATAACAGAAAAAGTCAATGTGCATACCTTCATGTTGGATGGTTTGTGCTTGTGAACAGCAATCTTTAATTGTGGGGATGGTGTTCTTTGGGTGATGTGATGTGTTGGTGTTGGATTTGCGCCAGACATAGTGTTTTCTTTGATGGCCGAAACGCCCAATTTTAGTCTCATCAGACCAGAGGACCTTCCTCCATACATTTTGGGAGTCTCCCACATGCCTTTTCGCAAACTCAAAACGTGCCATTTTGTTTTTGCTTTTTAATGGCTTTCTTCTGGCCACTCTGCCATAAAGCCCAACTCTATGGAGCGTATGGCTTATTGTCGTCCTATGTACAGATACTCCAGTCTCTGCTGTGGAACTATGCAGCTCCTCCAGGGTTATCTTAGGTCTCTGTGCTGCCTCTCTGATTAATGTTCTCCTTGCGCGCTATGTGGCCGTCTCTTGGCAGGTTTGCTGTTGTGCCATGTCCTTTCTTTTTGGTTATGATAGATTTCATGGTGCTCCTGGGGATGATCAAAGATTTGGATATTTCTTTTATAACCTAACCCTGACTTGTACTTCTCAACAACATTGCCCCTTACTTGTTTGGAGAGTTCCTTGGTCTTCATGGCAGTGTTTGGTTAGTGGTGCCTCTTGCTTGGGTGTTGCAGCCTCTGGGGCCAAAAAAGGTGTGTATATGTAATGACAGATCATGTGACACTTAGATTGCACACAGGTGGACATCATTTCACTAATTATGTGACTTCTGAAGGTAATTGGTTGCACCAGAGCTTTTTATTGGCTTCATAACAAAGGGGGTGAATACATACGCACATGCCAATTTTCTGTTTTCTATTTCGAAAAATTTGTTTTATGTATATATTTTACTCATTTCACTTCACCAACTTAGTCTATTGTTTTCTGACCCATCACAAAAAATCAGATTAACAAAACATTGAATTTCAGGTTGTAATTTAACAAAATAGGTAAGAAGTCAAGGGGGGTGAATACTTTTGCAAGACACTGTATAACCAAATATATATATATATATATATATATATATATATATATATATATATATATATATTATATATATATATAAGCTCTGTGCATGTACTGTTAATTTTAATGATGTTTAAACCAGTTTTACATATTTTATTCATGCACAACACAACTTTTCTAATCTTTAAAGCATGTTCTTTATAATGCACAAAATAAATACGTGGTCCATGTCTCTTTAAGTATTTTTGAAGAAACCCAAATATAAATAGCTAATTATTGGCAGAGCAGAATAAGTCTTTTGTTCCCCCAGCCAGTGTTGTTATTCCTGTGAACAATAGTAAGTGTGAACAGTATAACAATATGATATTATTGCTGAATTGCTTTCCCTGTGTCCATATTATATGTCACTGCATAAAGAAACAGATCATTTGACCTGAGAGGTTGTTATTTTGAAATCTGTGAATCACATATATAGTTGTGAGCATGCAAGTTGTTGCTAACGCTTGCGGGCTCTCGCAGCGAGCCGCGGCCCTCGCGTAGCGAGGGCTGCGGGCAAGGGCCTTGGTTGCTGGCATGGAGCGCGAGCCGTGGCCCTCGCGTAGCGGGGACCGCGGGCGAGGGCCTCAGCTGCTGGGATGGAGCGCCCAAGGCGCTCCATGCCAGCAACTGAGGCCCTTGTGAAGCGAAGGCGCTCCTTGCCAGCAACTGCGACCCTCGCAAACTTTACCTTATAACGCAAACAACACGACACACCAACTCCGACCCTCGCAAACTTTACCACGCAGAGCAAATAAAATACGAAACACGTAAACACTCATTACGACCTCGCGAACATGAAAGAAAAAAAGCAAAACACAATAATCACACACAGCACATACATAAAAAGATTACTGACAGCAAGAGGGAGCATCCACGACCTCAAAAAAACAAGTTACACCTTAATTTAACTAAAAAAAAAAGAGTTTACATACTAAAAAATTCTCTAAGCGAGAGAAAAAATGGCCGCCGAACAAAACGAAAACGAGGTTAAACACGCTAAACACCACAAGCAACTCGCAAAACACCATACAAGGCACGTTACCACACATTACGACATCGCAAAAATCGGACGCAACCCGCGGACAGGAAAAAAGCAAAAACACAATAAATACACACAACACATACATAAAAACTTTACCTACAGCAAGAGGAAGCATCCAGGACCTCGAAAAAAACAACTTACACCTTCACTTAACTAAAAATAAAAGAGTTTAGACACTAAAAAATTCTCTAAGCGACAGAAAAAATGGCGTCCGAACAAAACGAAAACGAGGCTACAGCACTCTAACCATGGAAAACACCACAACAAACTCGCAAAACACCACAAACGACCTACGGATAATCCGCTAACACGCATACCACACATTAGCCGCCATTTTACGCTAATGCGGAAGTACACAACTACGCTAACGGTTTTGGCTCGCGCACGCACACTATTACACTGCACACGTTTATCACCCTTACACAGCACCTCCACACCACTAATGTTGCAGCAACATCAAACAAGGTTCACAGCTCTTCAACACAATGCTTCAAAATAGGTAAAGTATATTCATTTATTAATTTGTATTATAGATTTCAGTAGTACACACAAAACAACATTAGCTACCTTACAATTCCATATGTATATTAATAACTAAACAACTTTCCAAACATACACATCTCATTGCCGTCATTTTTTGACGGGCAAGTCGCTAGTGTTGATATAAAAAGGAACCCAATACGGGCACACGCAGAAACTATACATAAGAGCTCTTTGCATAGGCAATTGTTTGATTTGCAAAGTGCTTTGAGAAAAAAACAGGGCTCCCCTTTATCTCGCTTCTCCTATTACCCTGGATGTGACAGGGTATGGTCCTATCCTGTTTTGTGTTAGCCGCTGTTCACTGTTGTTGCGTGCCGCCACCTACTCTTGGAATGCACATGCGATCCAGTCGCCATCTAGTGGTATAAATGAGAGACTACGCCTGGTAAGGGGTTTAGGGTTAGGGTTAAAGGGTTATGTTTAGAGGGTAAGGGTTAAAGGGTTAGGGTGTTAGGGTTAGGAATTTAGAGGGTTAGGGGGTTAAAGGGTTAGGGGCTAGGGTAAGAGGGTTAGGGGGTAAGGGTTAGAGGGTTCAGGGGTTAGGGTTAGACGGTTAGGGGGTTAGGGTTAGAGTTTAAGGGGGTTCATTTGGATGTGTTTTTACATTATTGGAGCAGATTACCAGATGGCGCAGTGGTACCACCTAATTTCCCCCACTAGATGGTGACGCAAGCACGCCCGCTTTCCAAGAGTCGGCAGCTGCGCACTTCCACAGCGGCTCACACAAAACAGGATAGGTCCCAGGATACAGTACTCTAGTGTTACTGAAAATTCAAGTTAAGGGACAAAACATGTTCCCTACCCTTCTCCCCCTTGCCTGTCCTCTCCCTTCATGTCCCTTCACCTACTTACTTTCTTCTGCCCTTCCACCAATCACTGCTGCTCATCATTACCCTTTCTCCCACTCTGTCTCTAGAATACTTGATTAACACACCATCAGCCTTATTAAATTGTGATTCGGCCAGTTGAATAGGGCTCTATATTAGCACAGAGCATATATTTTACAGATGTTTTTAGTTAGTAAACTTCTATCCCAAAGCAAGGTCTTCACTAACTAAAAACTTATAAAAAATGAAAACTATAAAAAATAAGCTCTGAGCTTATATAGAGCCCTATTCAATTGGCTGAATCACAATTTAATAAGGTTGTATATGTTTTCAAAAGAACTTACCAGCCTCATACATCTGTTGCCTGATAAATAGCCTGCAATCCTGAGTGCTAATTCTTTTGAGAAATGTATTTCCCAGGCAGTTTAGACAATTGCAAGGCTTGTATTTAATTTGCCACTTGGTTACACCCATCCCAAAATCACATGATTCATGCTAATTGGAGCATGGCTGCTGATCATTTGACTGAACATTATCAGCCTTATTAAATTGCGATTCAGCAAATTTAAAAGAGCTCTATTTAAGCACACAGCATATTTTTTTTTTTACAGAAGTTTGTAGTTAGTGAACTTCTATCCAAAAGCAAGGTCTTCACTAACTAAAAACTTCTGTAAATAAAATATGCTGTGTGCTTAAATAGAGCCCTTTTAAATTTACTGAATCGCAATTTAATAAGGCTGTATTTCTGGCTCCATTACTTGTAATATAAGTATCCTCTCATGCAGTCTGACAACTATTGTTTTTGTTACAGATATGCAGAAACATATACATTTGTGATGGGTAGACCAGACATGTCTCTAAATGATACAGACTTTCTTGATTGTTTGGATACAAAATGTACCTTTTCTAAAGTTACTGTATGACTAAAGTTACTGTATGACTCCTTCTACATAACGTCTGGAGGATTTCAATGCAGAGGCTTTGGCCACACCTTAAAGCAATAGACATCACTACATGGGGGTTCTTCCTTCTCTATTAAGCAGTCTGTATCTCCAAACGTCTCCACATTACAAAGTTATTCCTATTCATACGTCAGAATACCCAGATACAGCCCCATGATGGCTCTGCAAATGCCTGTTTATTAAATACCGTATATACTTGAGTATAAGCCGACCCGAGTATAAGCCGAGGCACCTATTTTACCACAAAATACTGGGAAAAATGAGTGACTCAAGTATAAGCCGAGGGTGGGAAATGTGCTGCCCCCTGTGTCCCTCTTCTGCCCTCTGTGTCCCCCTCTTGTGTGCCCTTTTCTTGTGTCCCCCCTCTCTCTCCCCTGTGTCTCTTCTCCCCTCTCCCTTCCCTGTGTCTCTTCCCCCTCTCCCTTCCCAGTGTCTCGTCCCGCCTCCCTTATCACCCTCCTCAACCCCCCTCCTCAACCTCCCTCCTCAACCCCCCTCCTCATCCTGAACCTCCCTCCTCAACCCCCCTCTTCATCCTCAACCTCCCTCCTCAACCCCCTCCTCAACCCCCCATCCTAAACCCCCCATCCTCATCCTAAACCCCCCATCCTCATCCTAAACCCCCCATCCTTATCCTAAACCACCCATCCTCATCCTAAACCACCCATCCTCATCCTAAACCACCCATCCTCATCCTAAACCCCCCTCCTCAACCCCCCTCCTCAACCCCCCTCCTCATCCTCAACCCTCCTCCTCATCCTCAACCTCCCTCCTCATCCTTAACCTCCCTCCTCAACCTCCCTCCTCAACCTCCCTCCTTATCCTCAACCTCCCTCCTCATCCTCAACCCCCCTCCTCATCCTCAACCCCCCTCCTCAACCCCCTCCTCAACCTCAACCCCCCATCCTCAATCCCCCATCCTCAACCCCCCCTTCCTCATCCTCAACTTCCCATCCTCAACCCCCCTCCTCCTTCTAAACCACTCCTCATTCTAAACCCCCTCCTCAACCCCCTTCTCAACCTCAACCCCTTTCCTCAACCTCAACACCCCCATCCTCAACCCACCCATCCTCAATCCCCCCTCCTCAACCCCCATTCTCAACCCCGCCTCCTCATCCTAAACCCCCCCTCCTCAACCTCAACCCCCCCTCCTCAACCTCAACCCCCCATCCTCAACCCCCCATCCTCATCCTCAACCCCCCATCCTTAATCCCCCCTCCTCAACCCCCCCATCCTCAACCTCAACCCACCCATCCTCAACCTCAACCCCCCTCCTCAACCACCCCATCCTCAACCTCAACCCCCCATCCTCAACTTCAATACCCCATCCTCAACCCCCTCAACCCCGCCTCCTCAACCTCAACCCCCCCATCCTCAACCTCAACCCCCCATCCTCAACCTCAACCCCCCATCCTCATCCTAACCCCCCAATGCTCATCCTAAACCCCCCTCCTCACTTTACCTCTCCTCATCCTAAACCCCCCTCCTCACTTTACCCCTCTAAATACCTTTCCCTCTCCCTTTCCCCTCACTTACCTCCATCTGCAGCTGTTCCTCCGCTCCTCCACGCTCCTTCCTGCGTCTTGATCCGGCCAATGCTAATGACGTGGCGCGCATGTGACGTCACGTCATTAGCATATGCCGGGTCCCGACGCAGGAAGGAGCAGAGGAGCAGATGGAGGTAATTGAGGGGAAAGGGAGAGGGGGAGGTATTTAGAGGGGTAAAGTGAGGACGGGCGGTTTAGTATGAGGAGGGGGGGTTGATGATGATGAGGAGGGGGGGAGGGAAAGAGACACATGGGGGGTTAGAGAGACACGGGGGTTAGAAAGACACAGGGGTGTTAGAGAGACACAGGGGGTTAGAGAGACACGGGGGGTTAGAGAGACATGGGGGGGTTAGAGAGACACGGGGGGAGAGTGACACGAGTATAAGCTGAGGGGGCCCTTTTCAGCCTTAAAAAAATAGCTGAAAAACTCGGCTTATACTCAAGTATATACGGTAGCTTCTGAAGCTGCAGGTTTTTTTTCACCGGCATGGTGTCTCAAAATTATAACCATCTCCATTAACTTCAATGGAAAGTGGATGATAAGTTTGTTTACTTTACGCTAATAACCCTATGATGGATAAAGTTTAACACATCTGTACCATTGAGACAGAATGCCCACTTTGGGTGTCTAGCACACACGTACTGGCTCCATTTGTGGTTCTGACCCAATTGTTGACCTGTGTAATGAAGAGTTGTATAGACATGAGATCCAGGACTCCTGCACTGATTTACAGGGATACTGTGACTGCTAGCTTTACTAGAAAGCAGGGATTAGGTGATTTTAATTATTTAAAAATGAGGCTTTACATAGAACAGAGTGCTATAGTAATTATTAATTTGCAATCAAGACAATTGCTGATGTTTTTTGGTGGGAAAATCTCATGCAAATGTATAAAGACATTATGGATTTGGGACAAAACTTTAACAATGAACTCCAGTTCTTCTTTTGTCAAGCTAACAATTTCATGGGCAGGTTTTAACAGATGACTGTATATTTAGACCCCTTATTAGAGGCCATATTCAATTGAGCAAAATTGCGATTTGGAAGCCCGTAAGTGAGCTCGCAAGCTACTCTGCTATTCATTCGGCGTCTTTTTGTGCGCTTGGAATGGCTTATGTGTAACAGCCTGGAAAAAATGGCACCGATCAAACTCGTAACTTACAGCCTCCAGAAGCCTATTCGATCTGTCAATTTTGCAAGGCTAAAATCGTAAATCGCTATTCAATTGCTCAATTGCCCCAAGCTCGCAAACGTATCCCCACTCGTAAACTGCAAATGAAGGAGAAAATCTTACGAGTACTAGAGATGACCCAAAAGTGGGTTAAATACCTGTTCGTAGCACTGTAAATGCAAATAAAAAATCAATACTACACTGTAAATAACGAGGAAAGTGATGAAAGACATTAGAATTAATTGCACAACAGTCTCAAGCTCGCAAATCAGTGTTAAATCGATCTCGGGTATAAATTAGTTAATATCAGGCCACCCATATGGACTAGAACAGTATTGGCATTAATTTTTATAATTCTTTATTTTGCAGGTGAGTCTGATCGCATATCGGAACCCGAACCTAATTGAATGACAAGTAGCCTCCATGTTTTACTGCAGTAATTCTGCAGGTCTCGTTTCCTATTGGCTGATTTAGATTGGGAGGCTACGGGCTTGCTTAATTGATCAACTGCTCCGAACCAGTGCATGGTTTATGATTTTTGCTTTGGGCCCGCAACTTGCGAGCTTGAGCAATTGAATAGCCTCTCAAACGGACACCAACGGTAGCCCGCAACTCACTCGCAGACATTTGGCGGTCTGCGATCGAGTTACGAGGCTTGAATTTAATGTGGCCCTAGATCTTTAGCTAATCACATATATAGTTGTCGTAATTAACGTTGCAAGTTGCGAGCCTTACACACAAACTCGCAATATTCACCTCGCAATGCGCATTGCGCACCGAGAGCCGTGCATGTGCAATGCATGGTGAAAGCCGTGCATGCCCATTGCGTGACAACATGGGGGGGGGGGAGGAGACACAGGGAAGGGAGAAGAGGCGAAGGAGACACAGGGGAGGGTGCTGGGGGAAGGAGACACAGGGGATGGAGAGGGGAGATAAAGAGGGGGAATAGAGACACAGAGGAGGAAGAGGGGGAGAGACAAGGAGGAAGAGACACAGGGGGGAGAGAGGAAGAAACACAGAGGAGGGAGGGGGAAGAGACACAGGGGAAAGGAGAGAAGGGGAAAGGAGACACAGTGGAGAGAGATGGAGGAAGGAGATACAGGGGAGGGAGAGAGGGGTAAAGGAGACACAGTGGAAGGAGAGAGGGGAAAAGGAGACACAGGGGAGTGAGATGGGAAGGAACGAGACACGGGGGAGGGAGAGGGGGAAGAGACACAGGGAAAGGAGGTAGGGGAAGAGACACAGGGGAGGGAAGAGGGAAGAGACACAGGGGAGGGAGAAATGGAGAAAGTAGACACAGGGGAGGGAGGTGGGGAAGGAGACACATGAGAGGGAGAGGGGGGAAGAAACACAGGGGAGGAAGAGGAGGAAGGGGGGAGAGAAACAGGGAAGGGAGAGGTGGAAGAGACAAAGGAGAGTGGGCGTAAGCGACACAGGGTAGGGAGACGGGGGAAAGAGATGGAGGGGGAAACAGAAAAATAACATATTATCCAGTCATTTCTGACGGGCAAGTGACTAGTGTTTCATAATATTCTGTATATCAGTGGTCAGCAACCTATGGCTCTAAACCCAAGTGTTAAACTTAGTGCAAGAAAAAGTATGTCTGTATAGGATTGTAGTATTAGCATGGTAGTATCTCTGTATATGATAGGATTCTGGCCAAGGAAGGAAATCTCTCAGTTGTGCTAAAATGAAGGATATATTTCAGTAACTTGTAAGTTCAAGAATAAAAGTGAAGTTAGGTAGTAATTTAAAGAAACAAGCAGTATATTTAGCAGAGCAGTTGAAGTTTTGGCATACAATAAAATAATATCTATATAGAGAAAAGAATAACACAAAGAGAGTTTACTATCTACATGTCTGTCTTCATGAAGACTTGCCAGTCTGATATTAAGGAGTAAATGCTATCCTTCTCCATTTAAACATTATTCAATATACAGCATTTTAGTAAGTATACCAGATGTGTTTTTATTAACTGTCTCAAATCCTTTATGGTGTAAAGTTCAACAATATATTTCCATTTGAGGCTTATGAGTGTATATAGTTAGTGTTTCCTAAGCAAATAACTGTTTTACTTGAAAAAAAATGTTTTTCAATTGAGTTATCACAATATACTGAAGGCTTCTAATCAATACTTTTTATCACAGCACAATTACACAGATATATGTCAAATTACATATAGATTCCCAAACATATAGCACAACCACAAATAATTACACATGATAAATAGTAAATAATCTTACCCTAGAATGTGTCAAAAACTAAAGTCTAGATTCCAAATATAGTACAATGTAAACATACAGATAATAGCAAGTACTTAAAGTCTGATTCTATACAATGCATCATTATCTACATGGGATCCTTTTATTGTATATTTACACTTATACTTTTTCCAACTACACTGTAGTAGACAGTATGTGAGGATTTTCTTAGTTAAATTTAATATTTCCCGCTAAGCAATCTCCACTTTGAAAAATAAGTTTATATTCCTTCAAATAAATATATAAATAAATAAAGCACTCACACTGGTAATAGGAAGATCCGAGCAGTCCTTGTGTTGCTGTAAGGAAGCAGAGGGCACTGGGCTTGACTCTCAGCTCTGTTGCGAAAGGGAATATTGAGCAGATTGGTTGTTAAAACTTTATTAAGATTTAGTCTGTTACCACCCACATTTTCTTTTAAGTTATGACCACTTTCTACAGCTGGCATAAGAATAAGAAAAATAAGCTCGAATGGTTTAATGAATGACTAGTTAACATGAAAGAATGTAAAGTGCCACAAAATCCTGAAAAAAGAAAACTAATTAAAATGCTCATTCTCATGACATAAGTTGTCACAAGTGCTTATTTGAAATACCATGCCACCTCTTAAGTATATGCAAACATAACTGGTAAACAGATGGCAATTTGAATTTTAATGTGACCTAAGAATCTGTCACTAATTCAGTCGCAACAATATTTTTTCATTTATATATTTAATCATTTGTAAATATTCCATTTTGTGCTCAAAATACTGGTGGGGAGCTTTTTCCCTGCAAACGAAGATAACAAAACAGAGATAAACTTTAATAGTTTGCACACTTGGGGATATATGTCTGTACACTAAATTACCTGAGTTGGAATGAATCTGCAACCATGTACATGGTTGTCTATTAATTACACAGTCTTAAGTAATGCTTGGGTCCCTGGGGGTCCAGTGGTTAGAATGTGGTGCTTTCAGCGCTGCAACCTGGGTTTGATTCCAGTCAGGGAACCAAGAGGTCACACCACCCTGAAGCCATGCAGAGTTGGGCCTGACCAGTACCATGATGGGAGACCACCTAGGAATACCATGTATGCTGTGGCCCACTGGATAAGGAACTGGCAACCCCCTCCATGTCACAGAGATTCAGACATGACCAAATAACACAAAGTAATACTTGATCAAAGTATTGTAATACTTAATAAAAATAACCCCCTCAATATTCAGGGAGGGCATTGGGCACTCCCCCGCCCATCCCCTTGTGCTTAACCAATCAGAAATTAGGAGGTAGCCTTCTCTGTTTTGTTATTGAATAGCCAATCAGAGTAAGGCAATTACTGAATCTAATTGGCTGTAATATGATTAACAAACATTTTAGCCAATCAGAAGTTGATAAAAGTAGTTTAAATGTGATTGTGCGGTCAAAAGGCAAATTCACCAGTAAAGCTCATCAGAAGATTAACTCCATTAAATAATTAAAAAAAAACTTTTTTTATAGAGCAGTGTGGTGTTTTGAGTTCAAGGCTGTTTCCGGGAGATACCTGAGCTAATAGATAGCAGAAAGGGTACAGGCAGAGGTGTCATAAATCCCCTACATTAATTAGGGAATTTTTTTTTAATGAGCAGTTCTACAGATTTAAAAACCCAGCCAGAACCAACATCAGTGTTCAATCCCTTGACAAATCTGCTTAATATAGCAGGGAAACGTGCGTCAGAAGCAATAAGACCAATATAATTAAATGTAGCTTTACAGCACTGATAAAATGGAGGTCTAACCTTACTGACTTTCCAAATGCCAATCCAGGACACTGACTCAATTCAGCACAGTTAAGTGAGAGCACCCCCCCCCCCCCCCCCTATTTCAGTATTGCCTGCATATACCACCATGTCTGGATTTACATCTGCAGTGCTCCTAGTTACCATGTTATTAACCTCCCTATAAGTGCATGTATCAGGGATCATGTACTTCGTAAAAGACTGTGATGGGAATTTCCAAATGCAAAAACTGACATGGCATCCATTTACTGCTGATGCCTTAATATGTCACTATGAAAAAACATAGAATCATTCTGTTTGGCGCCAAGAAAACTGAGTTAGCTGCTTAGTATTATATACTAGCTAATTGCCTGTCAAAAATGACGGGAATACAAGTTATAGGGTTAGTAATGCTGTACCTTTGGCGCTCATCGAGAGCCTCTTCCTCCATCTATTTCACAATTGTGAGGCCTTGCTTTGCGAGGCTCACAGTGCAATGACGGCTCGATTTGCTTTGCGAGGCTTGCAGTTGCGCCTAAGTCCTACGAGGCTCGCAGTGCAATCATTGCAGCCTAAGTCCTGCGTGCCTCAACTGTTCGCCTCGCTTTGTGAGGCTCGCAGTGTGATGAATGCCTTTGGCTCTCATTGCAGCCTATGTCCTGCGTGGACGGCGGCTCACCTCACTTTCCAAGGCTCGTGGCTGTGGCACCTAGGGGCCGCAACCAGACTCGCAAAGTTTGATAAACCCGCAAACGTGACCAACATTCTTGAAATGACAACTATATACAGTATGTGATTTCCATACACCCCTACTTATTGCTAAGAACACATCCACTCAATGGCTCTGAAGCAATTCCGTCTGACGACTTAGTGTAATATTGTTACTACATCTAAACATATAGCACTTCTATAAATACCCAAATTAAAAAATATATATATTACCCACTCCTCTCACTATATAGTAACACACCCCTCTCTCTCTCTTTCTCTCTCTCTCTCTCATATAATGTGTATGAAAAGTCTATAGTATAGAAATGGATTTACCTTACAAGTAAAGGCTGATAAACTGCAGTGCACTAATTGTGCCCAGGTGAGAGGGCTGTGGCTTGACTGTTAAACTTGGATAAAAGGTTTGTGAGCTGGTTTGGGGTCTGTTTACAAGTGGATTTACCTTAAAAAGTAAAGGCTGATAAACTGCAGAGTGCACTAATTGTGCCCAGGTGAGAGGGGTGTGGCTTAACTGTTAAACTTGTATAAAAGGTTTGTGAGCTGGTTTGAGGCCTGTTTACAATAGGATTTACCTTACAAGTAAAGGCTGATAAACTGCAGAGTGCACTAATTGTGCCAAGGTGAGAGGGGTGTGGCTTGACTGTTAAACTTGTATAAAAGGTTTGTGAGCTGGTTTGGGGTCTGTTTACAAGTGGATTTACCTTAAAAAGTAAAGGCTGATAAACTGCAGAGTGCACTAATTGTGCCCAGATGAGAGGGGTGTGGCTTGACTGTTAAACTTGTATAAAAGGTTTGGGAGCTGGTTTGGGGCCTGTTTACAAGTGGATTTACCTTACAAGTAAAGGCTGATAAACTGCAGAGTGCACTAATTGTGCCCAGGTGAGAGGGGTGTGGCTTGACTGTTAAACTTGTATAAAAGGTTTGTGAGCTGGTTTGGGGTCTGTTTACAAGTGGATTTACCTTAAAAATTAAAGGCTGATAAACTGCAGAGTGCACTAAGTGTGCCCAGGTGAGAGGGGTGTGGCTTGACCGTTAAACTAGGATAAAGGATTTGTGAGCTGGTTTGGGGCCTGTTTACAAGTGGATTTACCTTACAAGTAAAGGCTGATAAATTGCAGAGTGCACTAATTGTGCCCAGGCGAGAAGGCAGAAGTTAATATAAACCGGAGAAGGGGAACTTGTGAGCTTGCGAACATTTTCAGTATCAAGTGCAATTCTAGTAAAAGCCTAGGAGTTTACATAAAATGAGGGCCTTCAAAGAAAAGGGAGGGCAGATTTATAGTGCAAAGGAGGAAAACTTTATATAAATATATTATTTTATATTCTTTATTTTTCCCACTGAAATTTCGTAGACAATAATAATAATTATGAGTCAGTCCAGTGGCAACCTTATTCAGTGTACATCCTGTCATATGTATGCAATACTGGAACAGATGATCCAGGGTCCATACCTCTGTGAGAGGTGTGAGCATGTTGCCTCTCTGGAAGCTCAAATTGAAGATCTGGAGAGGAGAATTGCAGCACTTAGTGATATTGCTCCACTGGAAAGGGGGTTGGTGCTCACTGAGCACAGTTTAGCTGGGCCTAGCATGGAGGGTGGAGCTTGGGCTAGTGAGGATGTCCAGGGAGGCAGCTGGGTTACAGTTACAAGGGGAAGCAGGGGGAACAGGAGGAGGCAGGCCAGTTCTGAGTTGGCAAACAACAACAGATTTGCCAGATTGAGTGAAACTGTTGGCGATGTCCATTCAGGAATGGCAATGCCAGATAGAGCTGTTCCCTCTAACAGCCGGGCAAACAGCTCTACTGGAGAAGAGGGAGGGCAGAATAGGCAGAAAAACAGACAGGTTTTGGTTGTAGGGGACTCTATTATTAGGAAGGTAGACAGGGTGATTTGTCACCCAGATCCCAGCAATCGAACAGTTTGCTGTCTCCCGGGTGCTCGAGTTCGTCATTTTGTGGATCGGGTAGACAAATTATTGGAAGGGGCTGGAAATGAACCGGCGGTCTTGGTACATATTGGTACCAATGACAAAGTTAGTGGAAGATGGAGTGTCCTAAAGAATGATTTTAGAGAACTAGGTAATAAGCTGAAGGCAAGGACCTCCAAGGTAGTATTTTCTGAGATACTACCAGTGCCACGTGCTAGCCCAGGGAGGCAGAAGGAGATTAGGGAGGTTAATGCGTGGCTAAAGATGTGGTGCACTAAGGAGGGGTTTGGCTTTTTAGAGCACTGGGCTGACTTCTCACTTCGGTACAATCTCTACAGTAGGGATGGATTGCACCTTAATGATGAGGGAGCTTTTGTACTAGGGGATAGGATGTTAGAAAGGCTGGAGGAGTTTTTAAACTAGTAGGTGGGGGGGGAGGGACTAGATATAAGTAATGGGGTAGAAAGTGTAGAGGGTATAAGGGATGAATTAAAAACTCATAGGGGAGGAGATGAGGGGAGGGGTAGTATAGTCAATATGGAGGTAGTACTAAGTAATTCAAGTTCAGTGGCAGGCACTTCAGAACTACAGACTCTTAACATAAGGTGTATGCTTGCTAATGCCAGAAGCTTGCCAGGAAAAATGGAAGAGTTAGAATTATTAGCAATTAATGAAAAATGGGATTTAATAGGCATTATCGAAACGTGGTGGGATGAATCTCATGACTGGACTGTTAATCTGGATGGTTATAACCGATTTAGGAAAGATAGAGGTAATGGTAAACGAGGAGGAGGGATTTGTCTGTATGTTAAGCCTGAATTTAAGGCTATAGTCAGAGAAGATATTTATGGTGGACCTAGTGATAAAGTTGAATGTTTGTGGGTAGAGTTAAATAGCGGAGCAGCAAATTCCAAAAGAATATTAGTAGGAGTATGCTATAAACCCCCAAATATAGCTGAAAGTGAGGAAATACAATTATTATTACAGATTGGAAATGCAGCTAAGCACAGGCAAGTTCTAATAATGGGAGATTTTAATTACCCTGAAATAAACTGGATAAATGAGACAAGCAGTTCAGCTAAGGGGAGCAGGTTTTTGAGTACACTCAGGGATCATTATCTGGCCCAGGTTATACAGGAGCCTACTAGAAATGAAGCTATCTTAGATTTACTCATTACAAATAATATTGATATTGTATCAAATGTTGAAATAGGGCAACCTTTGGGAAACAGTGATCACAACACAGTCTCATTTGAGATTGAATTAAAAAAAAACAACATTTTAAGGGGCCAACAAAAACTCTTAATTTTAAAAGGGCAGATTTTAACGGTCTAAGGGCAGCAATACAAAGTATAGATTGGGACAGAGAACTGATAGGTAAAAACACTGAACATAAATGGACAACATTTAAATCCTTACTAAATATACATACACATCGGTATATACCGTGTGGGAATAAAAGTAAAAGGAGTAAATCACAACCCATGTGGCTTAACAATGATTTAAAGATCAAAATACGGAGTAAAAAACAGGCATTTAAATTATACAAACAAGAGGGGACAGAGACTGCTTTACGGGAATACAAGGAAATCAACAAGGCTTGCAAAAGCGCGATTAGACTGGCTAAAATAGAAAATGAAAAATTAATTGCAAAAGAGAGTAAGACTAACCCTAAAATATTTTTTAAGTATATTAATGGGAAGAAGGCGAGGAAGGAAGCTATAGGAACATTACAATGTGAAACAGGCTGTCTGAAAATTAGTGACCAGGAAAAGGCAGATGAGCTAAATAGGTTCTTTTCTTCGGTATACACAAGGGAGGTACCAGTGGTTGGGACACTGCAACATAATGGGGCTACACTACCTTTGCCAAATAATTGGTTAACACAGGAAGTAATCCAAAAGAGGTTGGAAAAAATAAATGTTAATAAAGCCCCGGGTCCTGATGGAATACATCCAAGGGTACTAAGGGAACTGGGTTCTGTAATAGCCAAACCATTATATTTAATTTTTCAAGATTCACTCAACACAGGGTCTCTACCAGATGACTGGAGAAAAGCTGATGTGACACCTATATTTAAAAAGGGAGCAAGAGCAAATCCGGGGAATTATAGACCAGTGAGCCTCACTTCTGTAGTGGGGAAGCTTTTAGAAGGGTTAATAAGGGATAATATACAAGAACATGTCTATTTGAACAGGATTATAAGTAGGAGTCAACATGGGTTTATGAGGGATAGGTCATGTCAAACAAATCTAATTAGTTTCTATGAGGAGGTTAGTAGGAACCTGGATCAAGGCAACTCAGTGGATGTAGTCTTTTGGGATTTTGCAAAGGCTTTTGATACAGTGCCACAGGGATACAGGAATTGCAGTAAATATCTGCTCATGGATTGAGAGCTGGCTAAAAGACAGGAAGCAAAGGGTTGTTGTAAATGGAACATACTCCGATTGGACTAATGTGGTAAGTGGGGTTCCTCAGGCTTCAGTATTAGGTCCTCTCCTTTTTAACATATTTATTAATGACTTAGAGGTAGAATTGGAGTGTGGGGTCTCCATTTTCGCTGATGACACAAAGTTGTGCAAGGTAATTAAATCAGAAAATGATGTGCTTTCCCTCCAAGGGGATTTACATAAAATTGAGGAATGGGCATCTAAATGGCAGATGAGATTTAATACGAATAAATGTAAGGTTATGCATCTGGGAAGGAAAAATAGCCATGCAATTTATAATCTTAATGGAGCAAATCTAGGTGTATCAGATATTGAAAGGGATTTGGGAGTGCTTGTGGACAACCACCTAGGTAACAGTGCTCAAAGCCAAGCAGCAGCTGCAAAGGCAAATAAAATATTAGCATGTATTAAGAAGGGTATAGAAGCCAGGGAAGCAAATATAATTCTGCCACTATACAAATCTCTAGTACGCCCTCATTTGGAATATGGAGTACAATTTTGGGCACCACTTCATAAAAAGGACATTTTAGAGCTGGAAAAGGTACAGAGAAGGGCAACCAAACTAATAAGGGGAATGGAGGGGCTAAGTTATGAAGAAAGACTAACCAAATTAAACGTATTTTCTCTAGAAAAAAGGCGTCTAAGAGGAGATATGATTACCTTATATAAATACATCCAGGGTCAGTATAAAGATTTGTCGGGGGAGCTTTTTGTGCCAAGAGGTTTTCAACTGATAAGAGGACATCCCTTGAGGTTAGAAGTAAAAAGATTCCACCTCAAAGAAAGAAAAGGGTTCTTCACAGTAAGGGTGGTTAATCTGTGGAATTCTCTACCAGAGGAGGTGGTGACAGCGGATTCAATAGATAACTTTAAAAGGGGACTAGATTTATTTCTAATTAAAAAGGGTATTCAGGGTTATCATGGATAATCAGAGAGACAGTAATGATCCAAATTTTTAACATTTCCCCTTTAGACAATTGGCTAAGTCTCGCTTGTGTTTTCTTTTCTTCTATTTGCCTTCCTCTGGACTAATTAATAATAATAAAAAACAAACAAAAAAAACCCACATTAAATAATTGATTAATAATTAATTAACAACTAATGAATTAATAGTTAATCCGCATATTGCAGCTCAAAGGAGATCTTAAAAGGTTGAACTTGATGGACTGAAAGTCTTTTTTCAACCTTAAATACTATGGGCCTCATTCTATTGCAATTTGGCAAATTGAATAGGGCTCTAAATAAGCAAATAGCATACTTTTTTTAAATAAGTGTTTAGCTAGTGAAGACCTTGCTTTTGGATAGATGTTTACTAACTAAAAACTTCTTTCAAAAAAATATGTTATGTGCTTATTTAGAGCCATATTCAATTGGCCAAATTGCAATTGAATGAGGGCCTATGTAACTATGTAACTATGTAAGTATATACAGTAGACTCTCAGTTAACCAGAACTCACAAGCAAACAGAAACAAATTTGAATACTGCACTTTAAATAAAAATGAAATTTTATAGGGCTCAACAAATGCCAGGAGCCAGGCTGCCAAGCCTCAAAATGCTTACAGGCACCTAGATTTCACCCACTTTACGTCTCTGCAATTCAATGTTACCTGGAAGCAGACAGGCATGAGTGACTGAGCCAGGGCAGTGTTGTTGTTATATTCCCCGGGATCAGCACCGCACCCTCCAGCTGAACGTACCTGTGTGTGAGGAGTGAAAGCTGCTGCTGCTAGAACAGTCCTCACTGACAGATATACTTAGCAGAGCATCCTATGTGCAGCTAATATTGGCCTTTTTTTATAGAAACTCTCAAGCAACCAGAAACTACATTTATCTGGCATCTACCAATCCCAATAGAGGATAACTGTGAGTCCACTGTATTAGAGACGGCATGCATGTAAATGGAGATGGGTGATTTCATACATTTGTGTTTGCAAGTTTGCAATGCTGTATGTATGTGTGTATGCTGTTCTACATTTATATCCATACATTATTTCCAATTTAATGATACAATATTCAGATACGTGTGTCTGTATACATATATAGATGTGGCTTAACCAATATTAAATAAAATACATAGCAGTGGCTGCCCCATACCGTAGTTATGTGCACACATCTCCCATCACAATGAACATATTCACAAAGTGCCTCCCACACTACTACATACAGACAAACTAGTTTAAAATACCAGATAGTTATATCCATACACACAGAAATACATTACATAAGATAAAGAGAATATATTGACATCTTGTACTCACCATGTCCTCTGCATGCTCTCAGCACCAACAATAGGTCTTCTTAATCTGAGAATTACAGTGTCTGGCATATAAATGCTCACAGACATCTAGTGGCCAGTCTGGGAACTACAACTTTTTAAAATTGTATTATTAGTAATCTGGCAATGAGTGGCAGCACCCTGTTGTGATTTGCTAGCTTATTTGCAAAGTAGTAAGCTTTTTTGCAGTAAGCTTTATTGTCTATTATAACAGCATCCAAATGCAGACAATACATTTTTGGATAGGACTGCACACTCTGCAGCCACTGCACTCTTTTCCACGTTACCATTTTATGTGCCACTGTGCGTGTGAGTACAATCTATATATGTGACAGACATCATATTCTGTCACTTTGATAGTCTCTGCTGTGGATTTCACTGCTAACCTTAATCAGTATCTGGTGTGAAAAAGAGAGATGCTGCATGCGAGAGCTTGTTATTTCAATGAATATGTAGTTTTCAATAAAAATGGTATCATTATATATTGCAATATTCTTATTCATCTATGAAATATTAAAATTGTTTTTTAATGAAAAATGTGAATGGTATCCTGAAGTCACTATATGTGCTCTACAACATCAGACAGAGTATGCAAAGCATATATACAGGGTTGAGTTACACTATTATGACTACCGCCTACTTTTGACGCCAGCAGCGCGTGGCCAATGAAGTAGGGCAAATTTTGTGAGATGGATTGGTGGGCTTGGAGGCATTCTGCAAACATATTAACCATCGCTGTCGTGGGTAAAACATGTTATTTAATCAACTTTGAATAGGGGACGTTCATTGGCTTTCTGGTCAAGGGTGGCAGTATTTCTGAAACAGCGCAGCTTGTGAACTGTTCGCGTGCTCCTGAGGTTAAAGAGTACCGTGACTGGACAAACAGCATCAAACTGCAGAGAACCACATTCCATTGATGTCAGTGGTGAACATCAGCAGCAAAGGTGTGTGAGGGCCAATTGACACGTTACAGTTCAGCAACTCACTGTCTGAAGAACGACAGTACAGCGGACCCTGTTGAGTATGGGGCTCTGAAGCAAATGGCTGGTCACTGCACCCAGAAATGGCTTCAATTTGCACAACAGTACCAAAATTGGCCTTCTTCTGATTGGCAAAAAGTTGCCTTCTCTGATAAATTAATTAATTTATTTTCTGTTCCATCGATTGGACAGATGTTGGCGTGTTAGTAGCGAAGCCGCTGAGAACAAACTCTCTGCAACCATTGTTGGAAGAACACAAGCTGGTGGCAGAAGCATTATTGTCTGGGGAATGTTTTCTTGGCATTCATTGCCTGGGTCCACTCATACTACTGGATGGCACTCTCAACTGATTGGGTTACCTCTCCCACCTTGCAGAACAAGTATGCCCATACATGTTGACTGTCTTCCCTGGAGTAGATAGGACCCTACAGCAGGAAAAGGCAACATGCTAGAATTGTCCATTAGTGGTTGGAGAAGCACGATGAAGACTTCCAAGTACTTCGCTGGCCTACAAATTCCCTGGACTGGAACGGCAGTGAGCACCTGTGGGACCACCTTGATCGTCATGTTCACCGTATGGATTATCCATCATGCACTCTGCAGCAGCTGTCAGATGCACTAAAGTCTGCATGGCTCCAGTTAACCTTGCCAACCTTCCATCATCTTATTGACTCACTACCACGCTGTCTAGCTGCTTTTCGTGCTGCACACTGTGGTTGCTCCAGATATTAGATGGTGGTCATAATAATGTGACTGGACTATATACAGTATATATATATTTGTATGTTTTACAAGTGGATTTACCTTACAAGTAAAGGCTGATAAACTGCAGAGTGCACTAATTGTGCCAAGGTGAGAGGGGTGTGGCTTGACTGTTAAACTTGTATAAAAGATTTGTGAGCTGGTTTGGGCCTGTTTACAAGTGGATTTACCTTACAAGTAAAGGCTGATAAATTGCAGAGTGCACTAATTGTGCCCAGGCGAGAAGGCAGAAGTTAATATAAACCGGAGAAGGAGAACTTGTGAGCTTGCGAACATTTTCAGTATCAAGTGCAATTCTAGTAAAAGCCTAGGAGTTTACATAAAATGAGGGCCTTCAAAGAAAAGGGAGGGCAGATTTATAGTGCAAAGGAGGAAAACTTTATATAAATATATTATTTTATATTCTTTATTTTTCCCACTGAAATTTCGTAGACAATAATAATAATTATGAGTCAGTCCAGTGGCAACCTTATTCAGTGTAAATCCTGTCATATGTATGCAATACTGGAACAGATGATCCAGGGTCCATACCTCTGAGAGGTGTGAGCATGTTGCCTCTCTGGAAGCTCAAATTGGAGATCTGGAGAGGAGAATTGAAGCACTTAGTGATATTGCTCCACTGGAAAGGGGGTTGGTGCTCACTGAGCACAGTTTAGCTGGGCCTAGCATGGAGGGTGGAGCTGGGGCTAGTGAGGATGTCCAGGGAGGCAGCTGGGTTACAGTTACAAGGGGAAGCAGGGGGAACAGGAGGAGGCAGGCCAGTTCTGAGTTGGCAAACAACAACAGATTTGCCAGATTGAGTGAAACTGTTGGCGATGTCCATTCAGGAATGGCAATGCCAGATAGAGCAGTTCCCTCTAACAGCCGGGCAAAAAGCTCTACTGGAGGAGAGGGAGGGCAGAATAGGCAGAACAACAGACAGGTTTTGGTTGTAGGGGACTCTATTATTAGGAAGGTAGACAGGGTGATATGTTACCCAGATCCCAGCAATTGAACAGTTTGCTGTCTCCCGGGTGCTCGGGTTCGTCATGTTGTGGACATATTATTGGGAGGGGCTGGAAATGAACCGGCGGTCTTGGTACATATTGGTACCAATGACAAAGTTAGTGGAAGATGGAGTGTCCTAAAGATGATTTTAGAGAACTAGGTAATAAGCTGAAGGCAAGGACCTCCAAGGTAGTATTTTCTGAGATACTACCAGTGCCACGTGCTAGCCCAGGGAGGCAGAAGGAGATTAGGGAGGTTAATGCGTGGCTAAAGATGTGGTGCACTAAGGAGGGGTTTGGCTTTTTTGAGCACTGGGCTGACTTCTCACTTCGGTACAATCTCTACAGTAGGGATGGATTGCACCTTAATGATGAGGGAGCTTTTGTGCTAGGGGATAGGATGGTAGAAAGGCTGGAGTTTTTAAACTAGTAGGTGGGGGGGAGGGACAAGATATAAGTAATGGGGTAGAAAGTGTAGAGGGTATAAGGGATGAATTAACAACTCATAGGGGAGGAGATGGGGGAGGGGTAGTATAGTCAATAGGGAGGTGGTACTAAGTAATTCAAGTACAGTGGCAGGCATTTCAGAACTACAGACTCATAACATAAGGTGTATGCTTGCTAATGCCAGAAGCTTGCCAGGAAAAATGGGAGAGTTAGAATTATTAGCAATTAATGAAAAATGGGATTTAATAGGCATTACCGACACGTGGTGGGATGAATCTCATGACTGGACTGTTAATCTGGATGGTTATAACCTATTTAGGAAAGATAGAGGCAATGATAAACGAGGAGGAGGGATTTGTCTGTATGTTAAGACTGTATTTAAGGCTATAGTCAGAGAGGATATTTATGGTGGACCTAGTGATAAAGTTGAATGTTTGTGGGTAGAGTTAAATAGCGGAGCAGCAAATTCCAAAAGAATATTAGTAGGAGTATGCTATAAACCCCCAAATATAGCTGAAAGTGAGGAAATACAATTATTGTTACAGATTGGAAATGCAGCTAAGCACGGACACGTTCTAATAATGGGAGATTTTAATTACCCTGAAATAAACTGGATAAATGAGACCAGCAGTTCAGCTAAGGGAAGCAGGTTCTTGAGTACACTCAGGGATCATTATCTGGACCAGGTTATACAGGAGCCTACTAGAAATGAAGCTATCTTAGATTTACTCATCACAAATAATATTGATATAGTATCAAATGTTGAAATAGGGCAACCTTTGGGAAACAGTGATCACAACACAGTCTCATTTGAGATTGAATTAAAAAAACAACATTTTAAGGGGCCAACAAAAACTCTTAATTTTAAAAGGGCAGATTGTAACGGTCTAAGGGCAGCAATACAAAGTATAGATTGGGACAGAGAACTGATAGGTAAAAACACTGAACATAAATGGACAACATTTAAATCCTTACTAAATATAAATACACATCGGCATATACCGTGTGGGAATAAAAGTAAAAGGAGTAAATCCCATCCAATGTGGCTTAACAATGATTTAAAGATCAAGATACGGAGTAAAAAACAGGCATTTAAATTATACAAACAAGAAGGGTAAGAGACTGCTTTACGGGAATACAATGAAATCAACAAGGCTTGCAAAAGTGTGACTAGACTGGCTAAAATAGAAAATGAAAAATTTATTGCAAAAGAGAGTAAGACTAACCCTAAAATATTTTTTAAGTATATTAATGGGAAGAAGGCGAGGAAGGAAGCTATAGGAACATTAGAATGTGAAACAGGCTGTCTGAAAATTAGTGACCAGGAAAAGGCAGATGAGCTAAATAGGTTCTTTTCTTTGGTATACACAAGGGAGGTACAAGTGGTTGGGACACTGCAACATAATGGGGCTACACTACCTTTGCCAAATAATTGGTTAACACAGGAAGTAATCCAAAAGAGGTTGGAAAAAATAAATGTTAATAAAGCCCAGGGTCCCGATGGAATACATCCAAGGGTACTAAGGGAACTGGGTTCTGTAATAGCCAAACCATTATTTTTAATTTTTCAAGATTCACTCAACACAGGGTCTCTACCAGATGACTGGAGAAAAGCTGATGTGATACCTATATTTAAGAAGGGAGCAAGAGCAAATCCGGGGAATTATAGACCAGTGAGCCTCACTTCTGTAGTGGGGAAGCTTTTAGAAGGGTTAATAAGTGATAATATACAAGAATATGTTTATTTGAACAGGATTATAAGTAGGAGTCAACATGGATTTATGAGGGATAGGTCATGTCAAACAAATCTAATTAGTTTCTATGAGGAGGTTAGTAGGAACCTGGATCAAGGCAACTCAGTTGATGTAGTCTTTTTGGATTTTGCAAAGGCTTTTGATACAGTGCCACATGGATGACTATTGGGCAAACTAAGGGATACAGGAATTGCAGTAAATATCTGCTCATGGATTGAGAGCTGGCTAAAAGACAGGAAGCAAAGGGTTGTTGTAAATGGAACATACTCTGATTGGACTAATGTGGTAAGTGGGGTTCCTCAGGGTTCAGTATTAGGTCCTCTCCTTTTTAACATATTTATTAATGACTTAGAGGTAGGATTGGAGTGTGGGGTCTCCATTTTCGCTGATGACACAAAGTTGTGCAAGGTAATTAAATCAGAAAATGATGTGCTTTCCCTCCAAGGGGATTTACATAAAATTGAGGAATGGGCATCTAAATGGCAGATGAGATTTAATACGAATAAATGTAAGGTTATGCATCTGGGAAGGAAAAATAGCCATGCAATTTATAATCTTAATGGAGCAAATCTAGGTGTATCAGATATTGAAAGGGATTTGGGAGTGCTTGTGGACAACCACCTAGGTAACAGTGCTCAAAGCCAAGCAGCAGCTGCAAAGGCAAATAAAATATTAGCATGCATTAAGAAGGGTATAGAAGCCAGGGAAGCAAATATAATTCTGCCACTATACAAATCTCTAGTACGCCCTAATTTGGAATATGGAGTAAAATATTGGGCACCACTTCATAAAAAGGACATTTTAGAGCTGGAAAAGATACAGAGAAGGGCAACAAAACTAATAAGGGGAAATGGAGGGGCTAAGTTATGAAGAAAGACTAGCCAAATTAAACTTATTTTCTCTAGAAAAAAGGCGTCTAAGAGGAGATATGATTACCTTATAGAAATACATCCAGGGTCAGTATAAAGATTTGTCGGGGTAGCTTTTTGTGCCAAGAGGTTTTCAACTGACAAGAGGACATCCCTTGAGGTTAGAAGTAAAAAGATTCCACCTCAAAGAAAGAAAAGGGTTCTTCACAGTAAGGGTGGTTAATGGAATTCTCTACCAGAGGAGGTGGTGACAGCGAATTCGATAGATAACTTTAAAAGGGGACTAGATTTATTTCTAATTAAAAAGGGAATTCAGGGTTATCATGGATAATTAGAGAGACAGTATTGATCCAAATGTTTTACATTTCCCTTTGAGACAATTGGCTAAGTCTCGCTTAAATAATTAAATAATTGATTAATAATTAATTAACAACTAATGAATTAATAGTTAATGCTAATAATAAAGTTTTATACAATTACACATATTATATATGATACACTTATTTCCGTCATAATGTTTACAAATTGCCACTTTATAAGCCATATCTTACACTATGCTTTAAAGCTGTTTTTGGATTATAGAGTGATAATGCATTGTGTACCTATTTGCAAGTCCTGCCCAGTTTCACAGAGTGCAGTGCAATAAGTGTATTTCTTGGAATCCTGACCAGGAAATACATTTTTAACTTATTTCTAGACATTAAAATGTGAACACTAATTTACTATTATTTTTTACTATACATATATGAAACACTTAAATATAAATATAAAACTTTAAGTAGCACTACTACACCAATGTTTGTCATAAATCACCCACTTATAGCTAAATGTTAGAGAATACCTTCCCCTGCACAGCTAATTCTAATTATTTGAACAGGCTGGTGCAGCCTATTATGTCTTCATAGGATACAAGGGCAGTCCAGTGGTGGTTTCAAACATTCATAATGAAGATATTTTAGCAGCATTTTTAAGAAGGAAAGCACATATTCCATATGCTTTTCCACCCTCTGATTGATGGCATGTTGAAATGAAATTAGCTTTTGTATAATGAGAGTACTTGTGACTTATCTCATTGGTAGATGAATATAACTTATACAGTTATATTATTGCCTTTTGGTTGATGTGTGAATCAGTTTATTCTGCTCTGAAATGTAATACAGTTTAAAATGCCTTGGTTTAGGTTCAGCATGAAAAAAACTTCTCTGTCCCTTTATATTGCCTGATAGTCATTGCAATGAAGTATGAATATGTGTTTAATCATTTGAAACAGATTTTATCTATAGGTCAATAAAACATCACACTTCTCTACTGAAAACAAGTTAAAGAAACCTAATATCTGATGGCAGTTTATAACACACAGGATACACTGCTTCCTATAAAACATAACCGTAACTTCAATTCTGTGAAATCTTAGATCTAAGATATGGTTAGCAATGCTGTTGTTCTAAAGCCTATGTTTACCCCTCATTCAAACTAAAACACTCTTAACAGTTTAAAATGTCTCAATCTCAATACATTTAAATATCTTCTTTACATATGTTTAAACCGTTAAACCATTAACTGTTAAACTAGACTACAGGATTCTTATCACATGGTACACAGGTCAGTTTACACAAAAAGCTTGTATTATAGCAATTGAAGAATCCAAGGATTATTCATAAGAATGTCATTTACTGTCGGGCACAATCATCTCTTTGTAAACGGTGCAGTAAGCTAATAGAGAATGCATTTTAATACGTTTCTTGTTCCATAGAACAAGCTAATGCCTAGTTAAAATTGTTCTCAGATTATGTGTATTTGCCTTTGTAATTTGTATGTATTTTATTTGAAACTAGGAAAAATTACAGCAATAACATTTGAAGCCTGGCAATGCTGTTTGCCACACAATGAGATGTTCTGCCCGCTCTGGGTACCTTTGGCGCTCATCGCGAGGCCAGCGCTGAACACCTTTGGCGCTCATTGCGTGGCTCGCAATGAACGCATTTGGCGCTCATTTCAAGCCTCTCCTACTTTACGGCGAACCCACCAATGAGCGGCTTCACCGCTCATGACAGGCCTCGGCAACCTGCAACTTTTGTGCTTGGGAATGCCATGTGTCTCTTTCCACCATCTCCCCCCTGTCCTTTCCCTGTGTCTTTTTCTTCTGTGTGTGTGCTGAATCTTTGCAAGGTGACTGCCGTTGGTTTTATTTTCAAATTCCCGCGTGCCTGGCGTTGTTCGTGTAAGTGTTACTGTCTTTGCCATCGTGTATTTTCTAAGTCCTGCGTGCCTGGCATTGTTCGTCTGTGTTACTGTATATTGCGTTGTGTATTTTCTAAGTTCTGCGTGCCTGGCCTTGGGGAGCCTCATTTTCATTCTGTTTCAGAAGTTCTACGTTTTTTCGGGCCCAATTTTTTCCCTCGTCAGTAATTTTCGATCGTTAAAAAAGAAAAAATATGCCTCAAATTAACTTGCAACCTCACTCACAGGCTCCCTGGCTCTCCCCCTGTGCTGTGTGTAAATTTATTTGAGGCATATTTCTGTGTTTTTGCAGTCTTTTCCAGTTCGGTGGTTCGGCCGTTAAAGTCATATTTTTGCGAGCCCTGCAGTCCATCATACGGGCGGTAATTTTGCGCTTCGTGTGGCTCACAAAGCCGGACGACAACTCGCAGTACAACAACTATACAGTATATGTGATTATTGTTTTATTTTAATATATTTATTGTTTTTCATTTTTTTCTCTATCCAGTTTAGTGTTGGCAGTTTAGTGGTTAGTGTTTAGAACTATTGGGGTACTTATAGACCTCCTTAGAAGCACAGGGTCATATCTCCTCCATAAGGACTCCCATACTAGTATGCGAATGGCCCTTAGTTCTAGATACCGTAAAGGCCATAGATCTGGACTCTTTCCTCAGCGTAACTGGAGTGACTGATCTGACAGACAAGTCCCAAATATCCTGAAACACATGTCTGGGACTGGCTGCTTCTCAGTTAAGTGTGAGTTGCCTGGTATATTATGGATGGACTATTCTTTTGTTTAGGTTAGATTGATGTTCTGCATAGTATTACTCCTGGTACACTGCGCTAAAAAACATTGCGCTGTGAGAGTTAAACAGAAAAAGCTTACACCCTGGTGTTGTTCATTAACATTATCTGTCTCTGACTTTAATACTTTTATATGTACAAGAATCTGCAAAGTTAGTAGGTTTATTTGGCATTATCTGTCTTCATGACCCATGCATGATCCATTTAGGCTAAGGTGATAAATAAAGGACACGACGACTGAAATGGGAGAACAAAGGGCCACAGCTTTATTATAAACAATTGTAAACAACAACACATAACTTTATTTACATGAACTACTGTAATCCTTTTACCGGTAGAGGAGCCCGGCCACGGACAGTGACCTCACGCTTTGGGCCCTGCCCAAAGCCCCAATGCTTATATTAAGCACGCCCTGTGAGGTAGTGCCAACGCCCACTTAGGCAACTCACCTCCCGCCAAGGAGCACGCGAGGCACGCCTCCCGAGACTGCGATCCCCCCCTGCTGGACATCAAAGCCAAGGCCCGTAAAACGCTGTACCTAAATTCTAACATCATTAGCTCCAGACTGATTTCCGTAAGGTGAACCTTGTCCTTTACAAAAAAAAACGTCGGCACCGACCGGCTCAAACTCCTTATAACGGATGGTGACAAAACCCAATATTCTAACGAAACTGGCGAGCTGCTAATGATCTTCTGTCTTGCTTTATCCAGACTGATCGGGTCGCGCGCGCTACGCCAGGTTTTTCTTTTTATCATCTCAGACCACATCTCTTTTCATGACTTTCAGCATCCGTCTCCTGACCGTAACGCTGCGCGTATGTGTCCAACAGCCCGTCCAACTGCGCCCATCGCAGACCCCGAATCCCGCACCATGGAACGTGCAAGTCTGTAACAGGAAGGCCCAGTTGTGTCTTTTCTTCGGTAACTGCAGCTAACCTGTGGGCCCAGTACAGATACGAATGGCCCACTATCCACAGTTGCTTCTGTTCTCCTGAAAGCAGAAAGCAACAACCATTACACCACTGCCCTCGGCCTCACATAAGAACGAAAACGCTCTGATTCCCATCTACCGATGCGCTTTACTGCAGCGTCGGGCAAACCCAGCCTGGCTGCCTCCGTGGAAGCCCCAATACCGAAAGAATGTTTCCCGAATTCCGACTGCTCAAGCCCGCACTTTTTAGCACTTTCTTGAATTGATAACGTGATCGTGCCGTCCCATCGTGATTGTGCCGTCCCAGCAGCAAACACCGTCCTGCCGGTCGCCTCTTAAGGTACTCCTCTGTACAAGCATATGGGCAACACTCCGTGACAACCTGATGCAGAACCACCTCTCTTCCTATTCCCACTTGGTCGGTCTTGGACCTCCGTAATCAAATTACTACCGTGCCTTCCTTCAGGCAGGTATCTACCACTTGCAGTCCCCCCGAACCGTGTCTACTGTACGCGACTAACTCCCCTATCCTAAACGCTCCGAAGAACGCCAGGGAAAAAGCCATTCAGAAAAGTAGAGATTCAAAGGGGTTTCTGCAAACCACCACCAACACCTGAGCCATTCTCAGTAACAAGGAAAAGGTAATCGGCCGCCTGTTATCCGGCCTGCGATCACCATTAAACATTCCGCGCATCACCTTGCGCACTAGGATTTCCTTTGTAAGGTCCCTCTGCCCGGCAAGCTTAAACATGAAAGCCAGCGCCATGACCTGTCTCCCTACTACGACTCTTGTTTCGCCTTGCTCGGTGCATCGCAGCAGGTACCAAAGCAGGATCCCTATTGTCTTATCTTCCGTCGTAGCACCACCGGCCATTGCCACTAGGCCATCCCATTTTGCCCACACGCGTCTGTACGCGGTCCATGTTGACGGGGCAAGAGACTGTCTCACGAGTCTCGTCACCTGGCAGCTCCAAGCTCCCAGAGTTCCTCGGAATGCATTCCCCCAGGGCGTTCGCCTGAGGGGCCAATGCCCTGAAACGTTCCTCCTGAAACCGAGAAAGGGCATAAGCAATCCCGTTCTCTACCACTGGAACATGTCGCCTGGAACCATATGTTCAGGCTGAGACAGCATAGTACAAGATGACGGGGTAGTCTTACTACCGGTATGGATGATGCCGTGATGTTGTTCACGGCCTCCACCACCCCTATATTATCCGAGTGGAATATGACTCGCCGGTCCCTGAAAGCCGTACCCCATATGTGTACTGCCACCACCATGGGGTATAACTCGAGGAATGTAAGGTTCTTTGTTAAACCTGCTACTGCCCATTCCTCCGGCCAAACCGCGGCGCACCATCTCCCTTGGAGATATGCACCGCAGCCAACCTGTCCAGATCCATATGTGTAAAGTTCTAACTCTGCATTAGTGGCACTCTTCTTTTGAAGAAGCACCCGTCCATTAAACTCAGCGAGGAAAACTGACCATACCCACGCGTCGTCCCGCATAGCCCTGAAAACTTTTATGAAGTGGTGTGGTTTCGCAATGCCTGTAGTAGCGAGTGACATCCTTCTGCAGAATATCCTCCGCAAAAGCTGCCATCGATGAAACACCCTAGCAGTCGGTGGCTCGACGGGTGGACCGGCAGCAACCTAAATGCTGCTTCGATGTTCACTTTCGCCATAAGAGCGCCCCGGCGCCCGCCCACCTGACCAACTCGACCGTCCGGTCGAATGATTCATAAGCCACAGTAGCCTGGTCTTTTGATATACCGTCGATGACCGAACGGCCTCTGGGATAGGAAAGTTGTTGAATTAATCTAAATTTACCCTTCTCCTTCTTGAGGACAACCCCGAGCGGAGATACAATCAAATCCTAAATAGGAGGGGATGCAAATGGCCCCGCCATCCTGCCCAGTTTTACCTTGTTCATAACTTTGGCTTCAGCTACCCCTGGGAATTCCCTAGCTGACCACAAGTTTGAGACCAAGAGACCCTGGATATCTATACCGCATGGGATACGGAAGCCCTCCCGGAAAACTTCTTCCAGGAGGCGCGCGGCTTTGGCATTGCCCGCCAACCTACCATAGCGTTTTAGCCACGGCAGCATGGCGAGGAGGCGTATGGGCGTCCTGCCCTTTTGCAGGAGGCTCTCCCCCTCTACTCCCTTCTTTTGTTCTACCGCATCTGGCAAGGGGATGCTCTCCCCCCCAGTTGGAACATGCGTGCTTGAACCTGCAGTTCGGGGCCCATCTACAGACCACCTCGTTGTATGCGAAGCAGGTCTTGGGACCCGCTCCTGTGGTGTCCGGCCCCGCTCCGAAAGAGCGGCGTGACTCTCATCGGTGTCATAATGTTCAACCAGTATGCCACCGCTTTGTCACTCCACGCCATGGTTGGCCTTAAGGCCAAGTACTGGCGGAATTCCTTGTAATACCGCCACCAGGCCATGCCTCCATAGACTTTGTGGGCGTTGCAAATTTTGTCTGTGTAAACGAACAACCCCGAACTCTGTTGTGTCGCTCACATAGTACGCAGGCCCAGATGGAGAATGTTTGCAGCCATGTATCGAACGTCCTAGGTAACCTCCCAAAGGACTTCCGCCAATCATCTCCCTCACTGAGGCCCCTCTCGGCCACTTCCAGTTGTCTAGACATGGGGAGAAGGGAGAACAATTCTACGAACTCCCTTCTCCAGATCTTTTCTTTAACCTCTTGGGTAAGATGTGCACCTAAGTTATCCAACGAGCACAAGACTATTGGTCTCATGGCTGCGTCGGTAACCCCTGCGTTGGTACTGCCAGCTACTGCAAGAGGAACGCCTGCCGGCTCGGGTGCCCCGACGGTCCCTATGGCCTCGGCCAGAGCTGTGCGCGCTGTCGCCACAATAGTGGATGGCTGGGGCCACGCACTCTTTGCTAGCCCACCTATCCATGATCCCATCTCTTGCTCACTGACCGTAATGTTGTGCGCAGCTAACAGGGTCTTGAGAGACCCAAAAAACCTGGCCTTTGTGTGCGGAGGTTTTCTATCTCGCTTTTCTGCTGCGCAACTTAACAGTGTGCGCTCACCTGCCTCCGGAAGCCTCGGAGTGGAAACGGCCAACGGGGTATCCCTGCGTCTTTTGACGCTCAGGGGACTCTGACGTCTGGCCCTCCACGGGCGCCTCCTCTCTGATCCAGGGCAGGCACAGCTGCACTGACAGGATCTCCTGCTTCTTGATCTGCATCTCCTTCTGGACCTGTGGGTGCAAGAGGAACAGTCACTAGCTCTCTGTGACCTGCATGCCCGTGCCCATACCGTCCGCTACTCCTCTGAGGAGTGGTCCTGGTCACCTATGCTTGCGCGGCTGGAGTAAGCTAGAGCCGCAGCCTCTGCCGCCCCCCGTAGGGGTTCCCTTGAGACTTCATTAGGCGTTGTTACGTCTGGCTGTTGGTCGGTCTTAGACCCCTTTTGCTGTGGCCTAACCGTCTCGCCCTCAGTCTCAACTCTGGTACGTCTTAGTGGGGTGTGTGTGAATAGCAATGTACTGTACCTGCTTGTAGCCTTTCTAGCTCAAGTGGGGCGCGCCAGACTCGCCACTGCCGCTGTTACTGGCACGTCATTGATTATGACCATGCTGTCCTGGCTATTCATCTCGCTGACCCTTCTCTCTCTCGTTGTCGCCATGTTCCGCTCACCGCCTTTAGGGGGCGTCCCTGTAAAGTACCAGAAGCACTGTTAGTATGGGAAATCCTAGGGACCACCTGGTTGGCGCCATGAGGGTCTGTAGGAGCTTTTTTAGGGCTCCTGGCTTTTTTCTTACCCCCTGCACCCCCTCTACTGGGTGGTAACTTGGTGTTGCTCAACGTTTGTCGCGGCCTAGGCCCTTTAGGCAAAATGACCGGTGGTGGCCAGAGTTCTAGGCCCTCACCTTCACCGCCCGTGGACCCGGCGCTCACCTGTCTGAGGGGTATGGGGTCCTGGCCGCCCTGAAACGTAGCCCCCTCCTCTCTCGTGGCTCTGCTCACTGATGGACGGGGGTCTGCTAGCCCTACAGAGGTGGGATGGGAATAAGTTTCCCTGGCACCGCCAGTATTGACCAGGCCACCAGCCACCGCAGGCTGATCCTGTTCAATGTGCTGCGGGCCAAGCGCAGAAGGCATGGGAGGTCCCAGCCTGTCCTGCCCCCACCTGACCCCTTGGCTTAGGGCCCGGGTCCTAACCTCGGCCAGTAAGGCCTCTAAGCCTTCTGGATCCATAATTTAACTGACAGGGGGACACACAGGGGGGAACACACCAGACAGAAGCACCCAGAGACAAGCACACACACACACCATGCAGCACAGGCAAAGATACAAAATACAACACAAACGGAGGGAAGAAAGACACAAAACACACAAGTTTAGCTTGAATAGTATTGCCCCTTGTGTGCTAATAAGCTGGGGATAAATTCTCAGTATTAAACCTTCCTACTGTGATTCTATTACTGCAGGACCTCAGACCCCGTCCGTTTCAGTTGGGAGAATGACCGACACGCCCCCGACACAGCTGATTGGCTGAAAGGCCTCACAGGCTCCGCTGGGTCACGCGACGCTGTGGGCTGACCCAGGAAGCCTGTGCAGCCTCTGCATCATACAAAAAGTCTGTGCGACCTCACACAGACCTATGGCTAATAATGTATTTGCATTCAGGGATTGTTCTAATAGTATGTCTTTAGTATATTTTGATATGTACCTCTTGGTATTCTATAGCTGCACAACAAAGTTTGGCTGTTGATTTAGAGGTTGGTGTGCCGAGGATTCACTTTTCAATCCTTCAGTTGATTGTGTAAAGGGACAGAGCAAGTAGAAACTGACATGGACACATTTATAAAGGCAATTAAGAGAATTACGTGATTATTCAATGCTTGAGAGAAGAGTAAAAAAGGTTGGGAGGCCTCCCTCTATGCATGGGATATTTTGGCTGCAAGAAATATTACTACTTGATGCAATGCTTCATGCTATAAATAATATTTATATTTCACCATTCCTCACAAGATACATGACAAAGCATAAAAAAGCACCTGTACGGTTCTAACCAGTGAGAAGTGTGATGCTCAGTAGAGCCCACTGGACTTTGGGGACTATGGACTATTGTAGGCCTTGAGGGAAACAGCTCCTTCCTTTTCTCACCAACGACAATACCAAAACCTCTGAATATCCAGACTGTGGTTGCCATGTTGGCGCAAGATGGATAATGTTACTACAGATGTGTATGGCACCATATTATGTTATTGCAACGCCGAGGGAGATCCTAAGACTTTTGGACCATTGGACTGTTTTGGACTATTGGACTGGCGGGGCCTCTGGATTAGCTGTGGGGTCCCTTTCCCCAGGAAGATGTCTTCCAAGCCTGAATACTGGGACTGTGACAGCCACATTGTTATTATGTGACATAATAACTGTGTTCCCTCTTGGTTATGGTAAGCCATGTTATGAGTTTTCATTTGTGTTACTGTGTTATGTACATTTATTCATATATGGATGGTCCCTAGTAATGTTTGGTCTCTAAATGCTCCCCAGGGTATGTAATAGAGTGTATTACTGGGATCCCTGGAGTGGAGGGGCTCCAGTTACTGGGTTACTGCTAATTGGGGACAGAAAGAGGTCAGCAGAGGAAAAGTGAGTGCGGCTGGCTCGGGACATAAAAGGGGCTACTTGAATGCTATGAGCCCCATTAACTTGCTCCAATTTTTTAAATCGTAGCCCGTAAAAGAGCCTGCAAGACTTATGGCTATTAAGTTGGCCTCTTTCAGCTACCCACAAACGATCTGCGCTTTACAGACGAAAAAAAAACAAAGGAACGTCTAAATCTGAACTCCGTCCCAGCTAAGCCTTTGATCTGTCAAGCCCATAAATGTTACAATCGCAAATCGCTATTCAATTGCTACGAATCCCCAAGCCAGCTCTGGCGTTCAAACCCGTAAATGGCAAATGGAGGCAAAAATCCTACGAGTACTAGAGAGGACCCACAAGGGAGTTAAAGTCCTGTCCGTAGCACTGTAAAAGCAAATATAAACAAAATACTGTATTTTAAATTAAAGGGAAATTGATGTAAGGTATTAATATTAATAGCACATTATTCTCAAGACCGCAAATCGGCAATAAAAAATAATTTATTTTATGTTTAATTTCGGTATTATATCGATCAGACAAACAATGTGTTAGTGCATATAATAGAACTTGCATGGACTAAAATATCATATTTATTGATTATTTCATATTGAATTATTTCTGGAATGCGGGTCCGATCGCAACTCAGACTTCAAAACCGCAGGTGACTGAAATTTAATCCTCATGGTTTATGATGACTATCTCCTTTACTATTGGCTCCATCTAAAACTGTAACCACGGGATCATGTTCATGGCCTCAAATGGAATGTGTGGAAGCATGGTTTACGGATTTTGATGTCAGCCAGTATGTTGCAGGCTTGTCTAATTTAATCGCTCTGCAGATTTCAAGCAGGCTTTGCGGCTGTACCAGGGCCACTGCGGGCTTCAAATGTAATGGGGCTCAAGGTCTGCAAAAGAGATTTGTAATATCACCCTGCCATTTGACTTCCTGAGAGAGGAAACCTAACATAACACCAACGTGGGAATACCCGATACCAAGTACAAAGGGTACAATTAAGTTAGTTAGCCTGTTAGGTTCCAGGACCACAGGGGTGGTTATGAAGGTTGACATCTCTTGATGGAAAGGAAAATGGAGAGTCCAGAAAAAATATATATGCCTACAGAAATTTGGAAAGTTGTAATACCTTTGGATAAGTCTCACATGAGACCCCTTTAAAAGTCCATCTTAGGATAGTGGAATAGAATATCAGACTCACTGGACGTACTGTATATATGGCAGTGTCTCCAACAGTCCGCCTTTCCTTCCAAGTGGTGGATGAAGTGAAAAAAATTGTGAATACCCCAATTGGATAATCATGAGAACAGATGTGAACAGCCTCAGTTGGGTTGCTCACTTTCAGCATCACAACATTCAAGACTTTTGGCGCCAGAACAATGATCCTCATCATCAAATTACCAGGAATTGCCAGCAATGAGGAAGTCATTGCAAACTTTACAGCCCTACTATGAAATAAGTACCCTGTCTCTCTTTCCCCCTCTCTCCCTCCCCGGTCTCTCTTTCCCCCCTCTCCCTCCCCTCTTTCTCTTTCCCCCTCTCTTCCTCTCTTGTCTCTCTTTCCCCCTCTCTCCCTCCCCTGTCTCTCTCCTCCCTCTCTCCCTCTCTCCCTCTCCTGTATCTCTTTCCCCCCTCTCTCCCTACCCTGTCTCTCTTTCCCCCTCTCTCCCTCCCCAGTCTCTCTTTCCCCCCTCTCCCTCCCCTCTTTCTCTTTCCCCCTCTCTTCCTCTCTTGTTTCTCTTTCCCCCTCTCTCCCTCCCCTGTCTCTCTCCTCCCTCTCTCCCTCTCCTGTATCTCTTTCCCCCCTCTCTCCCTCCACTGTCTGTCTTTGCCCCCTTCTCTGTCTCTCTCTTTGCCGCCTCTCTACCTACCCATTGTCTCTTTGCCCACTCTCTCCCTACCCTGTCTCTTTTTGCCCCATCTCTCTCCCTCCCCGGTCTTTTTTCCCCCCTCTCCCTCCCCTCTCTCTCTTTCCCCCTCTCTCCCTCCCCTGTCTCTCTCGCCCCCCTCTCCCTCCCCTGTTCTCCCGCTGGATCCCCTCAGCATCAGCCCCCTATCCCCGTGGCCTCACCCAGGAATAACCCCAGCCTCACTCCCCAATCCCTGTGGCCTCTCCAGGACTCCCTCCCCATCTCTCCCTCCCCTATCCCTCTTCACCCCCCTCTCTCCCTCCCATCCCTTTCTCCCTCTCTCCCTCGCCTGTCTCTCCTCCCTCTCTCTCTCTCTCCCCTGTCTATCTTACCCTCTTCTCTATCTCCCCTGTCTTTTCCCCTCTCTCTCCCTCCCCTGTTTCCCCCCCTCAGCCTAGTGGTGTAGATACAACATTTGCCGCCGGGGGCTGACCCTGATTCTGACGCTTCCCCCCGGGCTAGCATTTGATAAATAATATATATATATATATATATATATATATATTTATATATATATATATATTTATATATATATATATATATATATATATATATATATATATATCCTTCTTTCCCTCACGGTCCCCACTTCTCTCTCTCTTCCATTTTTTTTCTCTCCCCTTCCATTTCCCCCCTTTTCTCCCTCCCTCCATCCTCCCTCTTTCTGTCTATCCCTCTTTCTCTCTCCTTCCTTCCCTCTCTACCCTCTTTCTCTCTCTCTGCTCCTCATTTTCTTTCTCTCTCTTTTTCTTTCTCCCTCTTTCTCCTTTCATCTTTCTGTCTCCCCCTCTCTTTCTCTTTCTCTCTATGTCTCTCTCTTTCTCCTCTCTCTCTTTCTCTTCCTCTCTCTTCCTCTCCCACACTCTTTCTCTCTATTTCTATCCCTCTTTCTCTCTCTCTCTCCCTCTGTCTATCTCTCCCTCTCTCTCTAGACCCCTCTCCCCCTCTATCTTTCTCTCCTCCTCCTCTCTATTTTATCTCTCTTCCCCTCTATCTTCCCCCTCTTCTTTCTCTCTCTCCTCTATTTCTCTCCCCCTTTCTGTCTGTCTCTCTCTCTCCCCTCTCTCTCTCTACCCTCTCTTTATCTCTCTCCCTATCTTTCTCTCTCCACCTCTCTCTCCTTTTCTCTCTCTCCCTCTTTTTCTCTCTCCCTCTTTCTGTGTTTCCCTTTCTCTCCCCCCTCTTTTCCTCTTTCCCTTCCTCTTTCTGTCTCTCCCTTTGTCTCTCCCTCACCCCTCTTTCTTTCTCCCTCCCCTCCTCTCTCTCCCTCCACTTTCTCGCTCTCTCTGCTTCTCTATCTCCATCTTTCTCACTCTCTCTGCTTCTCTATCTCCCTCTTTCTCTCTCCTCCTCCCATCTCTCTCTTTATCTTTCTCTCTCTCCCCTTGCCTCTTCCCCACTTCCCTTACCTGATGGCTCCAGGTCCTCAAGCTCCATCTACTTGGGACTCCTCCCTTTAATTGCTCTCCCCTTGGCTGCTCCTCCTCTCCTCCACTGGACTTGTGAAGAGGAGAGAGCAAAGGCCGGGGACAGACACATGCAGGGGCAGCATCAGCAGCAACTGAGCTGGTGCTACCTCCAAGATGATGATGCCAGTGCCTCAGCCCCCCCCCCCTCCGGATCCCCTCAGCCTCCCCCCTACGCATACACGCAGCCCCCCCTCCGGATCCCCTCACCCTTACCGGTATATCCTCTTCTTTTCTTCTTAAGTTCATCCTGTCTCCCTGGGCCTCTGGGACCTTCTGCAGAGGCAGGGAAGTCCAAATGGTGACGTCACCATGCAGGCTTCCCTGCGTGTGCAGAAGGACGCGCAGGGAGAGAGGATGAACTTGAGGTAAGACTGAGGGGATTTGCGGGGGGCTGAGGGGATTCGCAGGGGTTCCTGGAGAAGCCATGGGGATTGGGGAGTCAGGCTTGCGGGTTCCTGGGTGAGGATGAGTAGATAGGGGCCTGGGGTAGCAAGCCTCTCCCTGCATGCGCAACCCATAAAATGTAACATTGCGTTACCAACAAACTCTCAATTACCACAACTATATATGTGATTTAACATGAAGGATGACCTTTGATTCATTCCTAGGCCAAGAGAGAAGGTGGAAGCATCTACACTAAAGAAAGCCTGGCATAATTTCGGCCTGTCTTGAAATTGCACCTGGTTAAAATGTTGACAACAATTTAACAAATGTTCATTTATTATAGGAAAAATACGTTGTTTCCTGTTTTTTGTTACCAATGATATAGCAAGGAATCTTAATGAAGAAATTGAAATGAAGAAATTCTTGCCAAGTGGATGAATGCTGATGAAGAAACTGTTCTGCAAGCTGAACAAATCCATAGGAAATTAGGAAGATGACATTGATTGAAATGAAACAGATGTAGCTAAAAGAGTTTCCTATGACAGGTTGATTGAGTTGGTGAGCTAATTAATAAAAGGCCTAGACCAATGTATCATCTTTACAGAATAAGAACTAATGAGTTTGCATTTGTTGCATAAAAAATAACACAGGGAAATATCAAAACAAATGAAGCAACTTCGCTTGGATGAAATGTTTAAAAACATTGCCAAGAAAAATGTGTCTGTATTTCAAAATCATTATTATGTGGCACTCTACACCAGAATTTATTAATACGTTTGCAAAAAAGGATATCATATTATGTTGGAAAGAATGTGGGTTAAGGGTTGATACTATACATGTTTGGTGGAAATGCACTAAATTGAGATCTTTTTGGAGGAAACGTATTGTTTGGTTAACAGATGTATTTGAGGAGGAAATTCCCTGTATTATAGAAATTATAATATTGCATTTACATTTTAAGGAATTAACTAAGGGGTTGATATGTAAATTTTGGAAATTAAATACAATGCCTTCAATTCTGGAAATAATTAGATATATCATTAGAAATAGAGAATTCGATCAGTAAAATCAAAGATACTCAGTTGGAAAAAAGAAGGGTTTGTTAAACCAATGGTATATATGGGAAAGGTATATGGAGAGGAAAAAAGGAAGAAATTGAGATGTAAAGAAAGTAGAAAGGAAAGAGTTGGGTAAGGAAGTTAGAATAGAAAAAGGAAGGGAAAAGAGTTAGGAAAGAAGAAAGAGAAGTAAGGGTAATGGGAAGAGAAGAGTGTAGTAAATGTAGCCCTATGTTTTAGAATTCTATAATATAGGATTATCCTCTAGGTAATAAAGTCTATGTCTTCTTCTTCAAAAGAAGTTACTGATTTGTAATCCATCTTGTTGTAACTTTCTGTATGTTGGTTTGGAAGATTTTGTTTTTGTTTTTGTTTTGTATGAAAAAAGAAAAATATTTTTTTAAAAAAGAAAAAAGAAAAATGTGTCTCCTGTACCTTGCAGCATCAAAAATCCAAGATAAGCTGAGCAACATCAAAACAGAGAATAGGAAGGACAGCCCTCAAAATGTAAGAGCTTAGTGATTAGTTTAACATGTCTAGTAAACGTTTCAGATTTGAAAAATGTTAAGCTGTAATTCTGCTACAAAACAAATTACTTGCAGTTATTTGTGATTATATATTAGAACTCTCTGAGCTGTCATGTTAAATCATGTCAATCTACTACTACCTGTCAATCATCAAGCTCCACTGCTCCTTTTCATTCAGAAAATACTTCTCTCTCTACCAGATTGTTGACAAAGCCCATGTGATGAACTGTCAATCTAACTTCATCATGATGGATTGTCAACAAATTAGTAGAGAGAGAAGTATTTTCTGAACTAAAATGAGCAGTGGAGCTTTACTGAATGGAGAGGAGCAATGGAGCTTTAATGAATGAAAAAGAGCAGTGGGGCATCTACGTTTTACCTTGATAGCTGATGGTTAAAAGCACCACTGCTCTTACTCATTCAGTAAAGCTGCACAGGTCCTTTACATTATTTAGAGCTCAATTGATCCTTTTCATTCAGTAAATGTGTTTCTATCAACATACTATGTTCTTGGTCTCATTCATTATTAAGTATTTCTTGTATATTGTACAGTTTTACAATAGCATCATCGACCCAGGCACTATCATGTAAACTGTAGATATTAAGCAATCAGACACACAATTTAGAATTTTTTTATCAGGATCATAATGGTGTATATATAAAGTAGGATATACATTTAAATACATTTATTAGGGGCAGTTTGGGGGATTACTGTCACTTTAAAAAGGCAGTGAACCTTGAAAATGATGTGGCTTTATTTTGAAGTTGAGTACACTGAACAGCAACTCTACCCCCTGAAGAGAATGATTTTGGAGTTTTCTGCTCAAACCAGTAGGGGAGGAGGATGACCTTGGATAAAAAAAAATGTGTCTTAAATATGAAGACAGTATGTTTTCAGATTCCAACATTCCATTAAATGGAGTTGGTATTTTTTTGTATGTTTTTATAAAAAAAATAGTAAATCACAGCTGGTCTGGCAAATCAGTTAATCCGGAAATAAGAATGGATGATGCCAGATAATTGGTGTTGTACCTGTATTTTAAACATTTACTCAAACCATGATTTTTTTTGCATAAATTGTATCACGCCAGATACTAAGATCAGTGATTTTAAGTCACTGCTCTGTCCAGTAGCATTTTTTTCATCTCTCACTATATACTAGGACATCTGTTTTTATTTAGGCTACGACAAATACAATTTAGATAAATGTTTCTAATATTTACCATTGTTAGACTCTTTGTATTAATAGACACATCCTATAATAATAATAATAATAATAATAATAATAAAAAAAAATAATAATAATAAACTAGCAGTGTACTAGTGAAGCACAGTACAGAGAATACCTTATAACAGGTTCTTTAAGGTATGTAAATCAGGAAATAGAGCAGTGTACAGAATGGTCTCCAAATGTCTTTTAGGGTTATGGCACTGAATCCAAATAATCTGTTTTTTTTCAGTTGAGCATATTGGAATAATTACCTAGAAGTGACACCAAACTATTATAACTTATTTACACCTACTTTACAAGAAACTGAAGCAGATATTGCTGATATTGAATGGTTTGTTTTCCTTCCACATGACTACTGCAGCCATGAAACAAGTTTGAATAAGGCCAGACTTACAGCCTTATTAAATTGTGATTCAGCCAATTGAATAGGGCTCTATATAAGCACATACCATATTTTTTTTACTGACGTTTTTAGTTAGTGAACTTCTATCCAAAAACAAGGTCTTCACTAACTAAAAACTTCTGTAAAAAAAATATCCTCTGTGTTTATATAGAGCCCTATTCAATTGGCCGAATCGCAATTTAATAAGGCTGTTAGATAATATCACTCCAACTCAGTATGCTCTTCAACAGCATTTGCTCAGAGTAGCTTACCAATCAGGACATATTTAGGGCAAGACCCTTTGGAAATCACCTAAACTGTGCTCCTAAAAAAAAATTTTTTCGATATAAAGTATTTGCCGTAGCAGCTACGAGGGATCACTTTAGTGCCAGCCAGTGCCAAGTCACGGGAATTGATCAGACTCAAGTGTAAAATTCAAGTGTGCAAAGGCTGACTCATGTTGCCGTGCTCTTTGTTTATAACTTGGTTGTGAGTATGATGATTTTAAATTTCATGAACATACATTTTTAAATTTTTTAGAGAAACGGAATTTTAGCTTAGTAAATTTTTTAACCTAAACAATTTCATTACCTTATTCAAAAATAAGTTTTTCCAGTGATAGCAAGTGAAAAAGAAAGAGAAATAAACTCAATATTCCAGTTTACTTGCGCCTCCATGTAAATCTATTGCTCTAAGTTGGAGCACTGGCGTAAATCGCCTGCGGGAGTTTTTTTCCCTACATTACACATGGAAGTAAAACATCTTGCCCCCAAAATACGTCATTCAGCCGACGCCCTTAAATCACGTTTTAACCCAGTAGCTGTGAAGGGGCCTTGGATTTATGACATCCACCAACATCATTGCTATAATCGCAAATAAACACAAGTATTGGCTTTGGAACAGCCATAGGAACCAGTGGGGAACGCAAAAAACACCAGTTAGCTGCTAAGTACAGCTTTTAAAAGTCCTCACCCCCCAAACTCCCTTCCCTGTGTCTCTTTCCACCCCACTCCTTCTCCTGTATCTCTCCCCCCCCCCCCCCCCCCCGTCCCTCCTCTGTGTCTTTCTCCGCACTCTTGTCCTCTGTGCTCCTGTTTTCATTTACGGGTGTGATACCATTTTCAGGCTTGGGAAATTGTTCATTTACCCCAAGCCCGAAATGTTTTTCAGATTTACGGGCTTGAAAAAAAGTTTTCGACTTTACAGCCGCCATTTTTCCCCTCACTTAGCCGATTTCAGACCTCCCAAAAACGCCAGATATATATCAAATTAGCTTGCAATCTCACTACCACTCCCCCTGTGCTGTGTGTGAGGTTGTAAGTTAGTTTTTTAATCAATTGGCGTCTTTGGGCGGCCTCCAAACGGCTTCCAAGTTATGGGCTTGAAAAAATGTTGACCAATAAATTCGTAATTTTTTTGAAGCCTGTAACTTGTCAGCCGTTTTGAGCCTCTCTGCCCCCTCAAGCCAGTCATGTACGGGCCTTGCAAAGAGCTCCTTCAGTGCTCATCGCAAGGTCTGCAATGAGCACCTTTGGTGCTCATTGCAGCCCCCGTTAAACCTGTAACTTTTGCAATGAGCGCCTTCAGCATATAATTGCGCATGCGCAAGCCCGTAACTTTTAATATTGCGTGACCAACATTAGTAAGTACGACAACTATATATGTGATATCTACCCTTGGGAGCATAGTTCCATAATTCTTGTGTTTAAGATTAGAACACTTACAGCCACCACACATTATATCTGTTAACAAGAATCATTTTAAATGCTAAAATATAACAATTCAGTTCCTGTATGGGTGTGCCCACTGCAGCATATGCAGATACTGACTCTGTAGGGCTGCATGTGGATGTACTAGGCTATCAGGGACAACGAATATTGCTGAGAGATGTTCACTAAATGGCAAGTGTCACACACTGCACAGCAAATTCAACTGAGCAATTGTCCACATGAAATGCAGATGGCAGAACACAGCAGACTATTTTGTTCTCATGAGCCACAAACAGTCATGTAGAATCAAAAACCACAATGATCATCATCACATATATAGTTGTCGTAATTGCAAGGTTGCCAAAAGTTGTTGGTAATGCAATGTTAAAATTGTGGGTTTGCGCAGTGAGCCCCTCAACCCAGCAAAGCGAGGGCCTCGATTGTAGCCCGACAATGAGCACTAAAGGTGCTCATTGCGCTGGTGGCGATGAGAACCGCAGGAGCTCATTCCGATGACCTGCGGGACTTAGGTGGAAAGATCGTCAAAAATACACAAATATGACTCAAATTAACTTACACACTCACACACATATCACCAGGGGAGAGCCAGGGAGCCTGTGAGTGAGGTTAATTTGAGGCTTATTTTGCCTTTTTTTCATGATGGAAAATCACCGAAGAGAGAAAAAAAAATGACAGCCGACAAAAATTAAACAAGATGAAAACAAGGCCGAAGGACGTAAAACACTGCTGAAGGACATAAACAGAGGCGCTCATGGCGGAACCTGTAAAGTAGACATGGGAAGAGGCTCGCAATGAGCGCCAAAGGTGTTCAGAGGGGCCATAGCCTTGCATTGTGTGGCAAACAGCATTGCCTGGCTTTAAATTGTATCGCTGTAATTTTTTAAAAAGTCGCTAGTGTTAATATAATAGCTAGTGCCAATCACAATATGTAAATCAACATTCTCACATATTAGAAAGTAGTATCACATATGTAGTTGTGAGCAATACAGGTTTTTACTAACTTTGCGAGGCCGCTTCAACTGCGGCCCTCGTGAAGGCGCACCTTGCGCTGGTGGAGATGAGCACCGTTGGCGCTCATCCCTACGACCCCCGGAACTGCACACCAACAGAAATCTCAATTACACCATTCACAATGCCCGTAGCAGTTTGAAAAAAAAAAGCATGGAAAAATTACGGCTTGTAACACTTGCAAAAAGGAAAGCGGCACTTAGCAAAAACAAATAAGACCAGCGGCACTTAGTAAAAAAAATAATACGAGGCCAAAAAAATACAAACTTTTTTAGTCACAAGGTAAAGAATAAAATTAATTACAATTGTAAGTCAAATAATAATAAAAAAAAATGAAGGCAAGAGAGAATTTTAGAAGAGATTCTGTTTAATGGATTCAACCCTTCATTTTTTTTTAGGGGGGGGGATTGAAAAGGGGAAAATACATTAGGAAGTGGTGTATATATTAGGACATATTGGATTCACAAAATGAACAAGCGATTTATACAATTAAAATTGGATCAAGAAAATAGCTCAGTAAATAAAGTTAATTTTTCCCTATATTAAAAAGGAGAAAGATCAGCCCAAGAGGGAAAAAAAAGTGAAAGAGAGTCTTTGTGGGGGTCAAAAGAAACAAGAAGAAAGGTTTGAAACAGATAGGAAGATGGCTAAAAATGTAGGCAAATTAACTGAATAGATAATAAAGCGTGGAGATATATATGTCTTTAAGACTTTTTATTCCCATCTTTTTAGAAAAAAAAAAAGACATATCAGAAATATAAAATATTCAGATACAAATAAATTAACCTAGAGTTTATAATTTTTAAGAAATAAATGCAGAGAAGGTTCTTTAAGAAAGGCCACCGCCAACCATTCAAACTTTTTTTTTTTAAGTTTGCCCATTGAAATTCCCGATTTGTGTCCTACCTGCCCTGTTTAAAAGTTCGCAGGGGGGAGGGAGATGTATCGGAAGGCCAAGCGGAACACATTGAGGCACTGTTTACATGTATTTTATTTAATTTTTTTGGTTTATCCTCCAATTCCTTTCTTTTAGATGGGGTCTTTCGAAAGGATCAAATATTTATCCCTCTCATAAGTTTAAATGGTCCTTAATATCTTGACTTTTAATTGTCACAGTCTTCAGCACCCTGCTAAAAGAAACCATATAGCGAATTTAGCTAAGAGGGAACAAGTAGATATCTTACTATTAATAGAAACTCACTGGCAAAAGGACAAAGTTCCAAAATGTATTATCTAGGTTTTTGATATGGTTTATAATGTAACATTTAAGAAAAAAGCAAGAGGGGTATCCATTTTTTTTTTATAACGATCTTCTGCTGAACGAAGAGCTGGTGATATGTGACCACAATGGAAGATATATACTTTTGGTTGGAAAAATAGGTCAAGAATAAATATTTATGCACCGAATAATAAACATAATTCTTTTATTAACCACGTACTAGCTTGTTGGAACAGATTTGCACAAGGAACATCTATAATTGGAGGTGACTTTAATGAAGTGACTTTAATTAAAGTGATAATAATGAATTGTTTGTTTGACAGGAAGTCATCCAATTATACAGACTGTGATTCAACTATATTTAGGAAAAAGTATTTTGAAATATAACCTTTGTGATACATGGAGGGTTTTATACCCAAATCAAAGAGATTACTCTTTTTTTTAAAGATGTTAAACCGATCTCAAAAGTATTGGAAGTTAAAATCGGCCCAATTGATATTTCAGACCATGCATTTGTGTCGTCTAAATTTAATTTAGGAACATCGAAATCGATATCCCTCAATGGAAAATGGATAACTCTTTATTTGAGGATGAGGATAAAAGAGAGAAGTTGAGAAGGACAGTGAGAGAATTATTTGAAATGAACATAGGATCGGTTGAACATAAATCCATTTTGTGGAGTGCCCAAAAGGCTTATATGAGAGGGATTTTGATTAACTGGAAGGGTACAAGAAGGAAACAAATAGGGGCTACTTTAAGACAGTTATGAATTGATCTATTTAAATAGGAGATCTTAAATAAACAAAATCCTGATGCAGTTCTTTCAAGTAAAATTAAGGAGTGTCAATCCCAAAGAAAAAAAATAAATCAGTTGATAACAGCTAGATCTGTATTGAAGATCCAACAACGATTGTACTTTTACGGAAATAAGATCAGTAAATTACTAGCGAATAAAATCAATAATAGAGTATCAAGGAAAATAATAGAAACTGTATATAGTAAAATAAACCGGCAGATATCGCTATGGCATTTTCAGATTATTATCAGGAACTATATAATCTAGAACAAAATCCACAATTTATAAAACCAACATCAAAAGAAATTCAGTTATTTCTGAATAAAATATCTCTTCCGAGTATTTCAGAGCCCCAATCACAACTTCTTAATAGCCCTATTACAAAAGCTGAAATTGAGATAAAAGAGATAAAAGAGCTTAAATTATATTTTTCCCCTGACCCAGACGGCTTTACTAACCTCTTCTATAAG
>CM050169.1:202258113-202673461 GCA_027410445.1 Discoglossus pictus | reverse complement strand
ATCTGCCAACCTATTATATCTGAACACTTAAGAGATCTTTTTAACGAAATAAAAAATACAGCTAAAATCACAAGTGAATTTTTACTTTCCTCCATTGTCCCTATCCCCAAGAAGAAACAAGATAATTTACAATGTAGTGGATATAGACATATTTCCCTTTTAAATACTAATTTAAAACTTTACTCAAAAATGTTGGCCACCCGGGTAAATGCTATAATTAAAGATTTAATTGCAAAAGACCAGAATGGTTTTGTTTTGGGTAGGCAGGGAAGTGATAACTCTTGCAAATTAATGAATCTTATTGAATATGTTGGAAGAAATAATACTCCAACCCTGTTCATGTCATTAGACACAGAGAAAGCTTTCGTCAGGATAGCGTGGGAGTATATGAAACTTACGTTGGATAAATTTGGTTTTGGGGACTTTGGCCGCTAAGCCATAGGAACTCTTTATACAAAGCCAGAGGAAACGGTATCTAGCTTGGGATTTAGATCACAGAAATTTCCTATTAACAAGAGACCTCTATCTTTCGTCCTATTTACCCTTTTAATGGAGCCATTGGCAGAAACAATAATGAGTGCAAAGTATATAAAAGGGATCAAAATTGAGGAAATAGAACAGAAAATAGTTTTATTCGCTGACGATGTGGTATTAATGTTGACAGACCCTAAATTAAATGAATTTAGCTTAATTTCATATACAAACTTAATTGACAAAAAACAGAAATATTAGACATAAATTTGAAACCAGAGACTTTAGAAAATTTAAAAGTGGAATATACTTTTAATTGGTCCAATGGAAATTTGGGAATAATTTTTAATAAAGATATACAAAATATAATTAATTACAACTATAAAATCTTTATGAAAACTGTGTAAATATTATACAAGACTGGAAAAATAAAAATCTTTCTTTTACAGGTAGAATAACTGCTATAAAAATGGCATACCTCCCTAGATGTAACTACTATATAAGAAATATTCCTGTTTCTCTGCCTTTATATTGGATTAAAAAGTTTCAAACTTTAGCAGATAATTATATTTTGAAGGGAAAAAATTCAAGAATTAAAAAAATATATTTTAATGAGAAAGTTTACCAACAGAGGCATTTCATATCCAGATCTTAAATCTTACCATGACACGACAATTCTTTCCCACATAGTTAAGTGGTTAGATCGAATTTCCACATATTCATGGGCACAAGTAGAAGAAGCTAGTCTTAAAGACTCCAAACTAAGTTGCATGATGTTTCTTGAAGACACTGCAGAAAATATGAACATTTCTGAGTCCTGGGTAATTAAAAAAGCTATAGCTTTCTGGCAGAAAATGAATACAAAATTTGAATTAGTTCCGTATCCGACCCCGATTATAGCTAGTGAAGATTTAAAGAGGACATTACATCTATCTATTTTACCTAAATCGATTAATAAAGGAATAGATTATTTTCATAATATTTTCCTAGGTTATTAGTTAAAAAATATAATATCGACAAAAAAGATTGGTTGGAATACCTTAGACTGCAGATGATATTGAAAAAACATAATTTGTATAATGCAAGATGGGAGGTAACTACTAATTTTGAAAAGTTACTAAGATATAAGAACAAAAAACATCTGATATCTAAATGCTTTGAAATCATTAGAGAAATTATTCAAAAGGACAAATCATTTAATATGAAAACCTGGGTAAGAGATCTAAAAGTATCCTTTTCATCAGAAACTTGGAAGAAAGCTTTTCTCATAACCGATAAATATGTTAAAAATGCTTCTTTAAGAGAGGACTATTTTAAAATATTAAACAGATGGTAGCTTGTGCCGGAGAAAATTAGCCGATTCTCAGAAACAACAGACCAAGATATATGTTGGAGGAATTGCGATTCACCTGGTACCTTCCCACATATTTGGTGGAAATGCCCTACTATTCAGACCTTTTGGAGGAATTGTTTCCATAAAATGTCGCAAATATTGGGTAAACATATTCCTCCATCTCTGCAAGTGGCTATTTTACATATAATGCCACTGGGATTGAAACACTCGTCTCAAGCTTTTATTTTACATGTTTGCACAATGGCAAAATAGCTGATTGCGTCCCATTGGAAACAACTAAAAAGCCTGTCCTTGAATGAAATCATAATTCTACTTAAAAGAAATAGAGCATTAGAAAAAGATTTTAACTCAGCAGAATTAATTAAAAGCAATATAACCAAATGGAAAGTTTGGGAAAAACCTTTTCAATCCCAAACTTAATTGAGGGAATAGACTAAGCTCAAGTATGTTTTTGGAAGAGAGTGAAATAAAAGGAGAGGGAGAGCAGGAAAAGAGTGAAATGGAAGGAAAGGAAAGAAAAGAAAGAGAAAAGGGAAGAACAAAGAGAAAGGAAAAGACCACATTAGGATTACTCCATCTTTTACCCCCTCAACTTTTTTTTTGTGTGTGTGTGTTAGCTTTTACCATAAAAGGAAATTGTATCATTAAATAAAAGGGTGAATAAGAGACGACACAAAAATGTTTACTACTTTATATTTGTTGACATAGTACATAATATGTATGTTCAAATCTTAACAGATCCATCATTTGTATATGTTTTTGTATTTTCTATGTTTTTGGGTGTGTTAGGTTTTAAGATAAAAGGAAATTGTATAACTAAACAAAAGGGTAAATAAGATAGGATATAAAAAATTGTACTACTTATATTTATTGACATAATACATGATATGTATGTTCAAATCTTAACAGATCCTCTGTTTGTATATATGTTTGCATCTTTTATGTTGTTATGTTTTAACTAAAAAACAATACAAAATATAAAAAATAAATAAAATACAAACTTAACAGCCAAACCGAGCACATACAAAAACAACAAAAACACAAACAAAATAAAATAAAAAATAAAAAACATCACACACAGCATAAGGGGACAGCCAGGACATCTAGGAGTGAGGTTGCACGACAAATTAAACACAGTTTTCTGAATTTCGCCACTCGAAAATCGCCTAAGCTCCAAAAAAATGTTGTCGGAAAAAAATGAAAACGAGTCGACACTACCCCTAAACACACAAAACACCGTCAAGTACATAAGACTTTTACACAGGCATGTACGAGGTATAAAATACACTATTAGGGACAATGGAAAATGTTCCACACATAGAAAAAAAAAGAACCAGGGTACAGGATTGCAATGAGCAAGGCGTTCAGCACAAAGGAACCGAGGGTGCTCAGTGGAACAAAAGTACACAAGGAGAGAGGTTCGCAATGAGCGCCAAAGGCAATCAGCGCGCCCCTTGCAATGACCGCCAAAGGTGCTCAGACCACCAAAACTTCACAAGTGGAGAGCGTCGCAATGAGCACAGAAGGCGCTCAGTGCGGGGCTCACAATCAGCGGCCAGGGTGCTCACAGAATCAAAAGTAGAGCAGAGGAGAGGATCGCAATGAGTGCCAAAGGCGTTCAATGCGGGGCTTACAATGAGCGCCGAGGGTGCTCAGAGGAGCAAAAGTACACAAGGGGAGAGGCTCCCAATTGGCCCCAAAGGCGATCAGCGTGGCCCTTGCAATGAGTGCCAAAGGTGCTCAGACCACCAAAATTACACAAACGGAGAGGCTCAGAGGGTGCTCAGAGGAGCGAAAGTACACCAGGGGAGAGGTTCGAAATGAGCGCCAAAGGGCAAGTCGCTAGTTAATATAAGATCACACAGCGATCACATGGTCAGCCAATATCATTAACTCATATATCATTCTCTCATTTCAGGACCCAGGGAGTCAACATCACCCACTTTAACACAGGCTGTAGCATTAACTCCTGAGAGGAAGCAGGAGGAGGATGTGGATGATGATGAACCAGTTTACACTCCTACCACTGTGGAACCATAGGAAGAGGTGTAACAGGAGAAAGCTCAAACACCTCAAGGCATGGCTGCATTATACACACAGCTGGACTTAGCTACAGAGTGCTTACTGTATGTTGAGGATTCTCCCCCTGGGCCCTCATATAGGAGCAGCCATAGGTCCCTTCCACCATCTCCAACAACACCTCCAACAACCCCCATGATCCGACATCCAATAGGTTGATCACCAGCAAGCACCACACTGGATGCTCAGCACCTCTAAACTCTGCCAACACCACCACCACCAATGCCTCCGCTTTCTGTTTTCACGTGTATGCCCAGCACACCTCAGGACATTCAGAGTCAGAGGAAGGAAACCATTGTTACAGAAACCATAGCAAATTTTGATTCCTCACTGAAATCCATTTTAACACACTTGGCAAACCAGCAGACATACATTATGGAGGAAATTAAGCTTCTGAGAGCCAAGGCAACCACCTCCAACAACATTCTGAGCAGTGCAAATAGGGAGAAGAGGAGGCACAACCTCCAAATTGATTGTTTAATGAAATGCAGAACAACAGTGTGCTGAAGAACAAGCCTATAGACCGAATGCAGCGAACTCTGGTTTCTGCTCTTACATTGAACAGTCATTTGCAACAAATTAGCGAAGCCATGCCTGGCCTAACCAGCCACCACCAAATGACAGACCACCCTCTCCAACCTAACTTGTCATGGGAAAAGAAGAGGGTGTGTGTGTGGGGGGGGGGGACCTGACAAGGTTAAGAGGAGGAGATAGTGGTCTGCAACATATATTATATATTTTTGAAATAAAAAAAAAAGGTAATCAGCAATATGTTTGAATACTTATGCCTGTCAACAGAGGAGATGATCACAGCTAATGAGATATAGAGAACTTGAAACCCCGTGGCTATCCACCATCACATAGTACATAATCCTCTTCTCTGTTGACATGTATGGATATTATTAGCATATCAACTATTGATGGTCACTGAGTAATGCTTTTGACAAGAGATGGTGTAGTCTACATTTTGCTTTTAATTATATCTCTTACTGTTGAATTCCATAGTCAATCTGTTGATGAAACACTGCATTTAATAATGCATTACTGAAACACAGTAATTAGTCTGTTGAAATTTACAGACATTGAGGATGATGACCCCAGTTTGCAATCAATATTAATGGGTATGTGTTTACAAGTTATGATATCATTATTATCATTATTACCTGTTTATCTATCAAATGCAACATCACTGTGGCTCATCAACATCAGAGGTAGATAATGATAGTCCAATTGGCACACTGAATGTGTTCACAGCTAAACCATCATTGTGAAAGGTCACGTCATGACTATTGGTCATGTATAGTTACTACTGCTTGTAGATGAATTTCCCCAAAAAATAATTTACTGTTACAGTGTGAATAAATGTACTGCACACACTGATTTTGCTAGAGATTTCTCCTCCTCTTGCTCCTTCTGACCATCTTTTCTGAATTTTTCAGGTTCTACATCTATTAATACACTTGATGTGTATGACTGAATTGGATTACACAATCCATGATCTACTATGTACATGAATGGCTACCTCTATTTCATGCGGTAAAGACAGATGAGATATCTCTTCATCTGATTCTGCTTATTGTAATGTTATGTCCACATGTGACTCTAGTAGATGCTATGCATCATTGTTATGAATTTGTACACATTTTGGCTTTTTATTATTCCTTTTTGCTAAACAGCCTCTTGCCCTCTTGGGAGTTACGCCAACTACACATATTTTCAATGCACAGTTGATTGTATATGTGACTGACATATGGTATATAATAAGCTAATGTTTTGTTATATATCACACAATGTATCTGTATTTGTTATTTTGAATGTACATCAACATGTTTCACATATCCATAACTAGTGTTGTACATAGAACACAATTCATTATACACATCCTGTGTTAAGCTATGGTGTATGTGTATATTAGTTGAATTTAGTGATAGTGATGAATGTAGGTAATTAGGACACATGTTTTACATAATATTTTTTAAATATGCATAAACATAAAACAAATATGCGTGAAAATGGCGTATTTATTTGTTATTAGGTCAATATAATTTAATCAGCATAAATTATCAACACAAATGCTACATCTTAAATGTAATATATACAAACAAATTCCATATATATATATATATATATATATATATATATATATATATATATATATATATATATATATACATGTGACATAAGCAAGAATGCAGAAATTCCATTAACTCATTATCACAGATATGCACAGATATGGTATGGTCATGTAAGGAAGGTAGTTTAGTTACACCATGGAAAAGGATATGAAAAAACAATGCTAGCAGAAGGGATGACAAAGGGATGGATGTACATATGTTGGGTGGGGGACAGTGTATCATCCAACATGATGCAACATAATGTATATGATAACAGTAGATTTCTAGGTGATGATGTGTAGTTGCTTGAGGATGAACATCTTAAAAGAACAGATCATGTCCATTGCTATTAGCATGTTTCAAAATATGATTAAACAATAAGATGCATGAAAGAAAAGCACAATAATAACAAACCAATAGATAAACATATGGGGAAGACATTAACAGAGGCTTGTGTATCCACAACAGACTCCTAGGCAAAAACTAAGGAACAGATGCTGAATCAGTGAACAAATATATATCTTGATAGGTTTGTTCAATGGACATGATGATCCAGTGGGAGATCAGCTGTTTCACCCATCACAGGTATTAATGTCAGGTATAATATCAATATGGTCTCACTCAATGATCCAGCGCATCCATAAAATGCAAATTGATGTTTCTTTAGGTCTTTGGTTGAGCATATATACTTGTGTTGTTGCATATAAATACTATTTTTATCCTAACATGACCTCAATAGCAGTTTTGTTAGAAGCCTCAATTTACTGTTACTCATATGCACAGGAAGGGTCACATTAGCAGTAGGAAAGAGATATTGAAGGAAGTATGATGCAGGTGTCCACATAGGCCAGTTAGAGGAGCAAAGATAAAATGCAGCTGTCATCATTTTGAAGGTAAAGAATGCCACACCCATCTATTAATTACATTATATGGTGGTCCATTGCCTGCTTACTACTTACCATTGTAATTATACACAAACACAGTATGTCTCTGATTTGTAAAGAGGCTAAATCATTTGTCTCTTTGTTCAAGTTAAATTTCCCAGAAATAATTTGGCACGTAATTAATACAGAGGTCATAACGTTTTATTACAACTAGAGCGCTCCCATGTGGTTAGAAGCAGACATTCACAATATTTCTTTATTAATATATTGTAATTATTCATATACATAAAGAGGGGAGTGGCTAACTGTCATTGGTTGAAACCAACCGTGTGATGAGGAGGGAGAAAGAGTTTATCAGAAGCAGAGAGAGAGAATATTCTGGGCTTTTTGTCTATTGTCTTCTGTTTTTTTCCGTCTTTTGTCTTCAGCTGTTTTTCCGGGCTCTTTCCTGCTACCACCTTAGCCTATATTCTATATAATTTCCAATCTTTGTCTGACAGTCCTGTTCTGAGAACAAACTGACCGTCATTCTTGGCATTTAAATTATGCCCTCTTCAAATCTTCCTTAAGATATATTACTATAGCTGACTATATCCATTTCTATCTCTACTCTCTCTATACAATCCAATCACAAAGAGGGATTTCTTCAGTGAGAATCGATACTCCAGTCACAGGTGTTATCCTGAAATTCCATACATAGGTAATGTATATAATGGTATTCACAAATGTTATTTTGTAGTAGAGTTAAACTTAGCCCCATATATCACAATCTTTCTGTTACTCTTTTGGGAGTGGTCACAGACCCAGTCTAATTGGCACCTATATTCCGGACTGTAGGTGCTAATTAATCTGTGCCCATATCTCCTAAAACAGACCGATTGACATTATTCAATAGTGTAACTGTTTACCTCTGTTAAAAAGATCAATTATTAAAACATTTAAACAACAACCCATACTTAATATTATTCAACACATATAATCTTGTATCACACGTTCAACAAAACTGTCTTACATCATTGTTGACTGAATTGACTGACTTGATAAATTAGTCCAAATGTAATCAATTCTGATGTAAGACCAACATCCGAATAACAGCTTGCCAACACCTAAATATAAAGGTAACTTAGCTGGCAACTTCACATACAATATAATCAACTCAGATACATATTGCTTCATATATATATATACTTCTACACTCTTACTGCTATATAAAGTATCTTACTATATTTTACTGCTTTCATAGAGTAACAGTTTATATTGCTAATTATTAATATCAGATATACCGTATATAATAAATAGACAGCTGTCTGTGTATTCATAGCATTTCTGTATTGCACTAAACAAATATATAGACAGATTGTCCTATATTGAACTAACCAAACATAGATTGTATTAAAATACACTGTTAATCCATATTTGTATTTATTGCTTATTGATCGATATATTGATCTAACCAAATATAAAGTATTTTAAGACTAACTGTTATCCAATCATCCAAAGAGATTGTAATACACATCATATAGTTTGTATTGTAATCTGACTAAATATCAAAGCTTACAAGTATAAACCCTTCTAATTGTTTATCATTGATATTTACTGTTTTACAAATAAAAGCAGTTTCTGTACACAGTGTATACTTGTCGATAACTTGATATTTGAACCTACTCAATCTCTACACTGTAATATTTTAAGAAACTATGTTAATCTATAGAGTGTAATATTTACGTCAGATCAATTGCACTGACACAGCATATGCATACATGATCCATACATTTATTTTTGTATTTATTAGTTTCATTGCTGTGCTGTTTCTCTGGGGATCTTAAATATGTGTTGGTACTGCTGCTACATGTTTTTCTATGTGTAACTTCTGGTGTTCTGTCCCTTTAAGGGTTTATCCAGCTTTGAGAAGATATTTCCTTTTTTCCTATGTCTCCTATGTCACACGTGATAATATTTGCTTGGAAATTGATCATATGTGCAATTTGCAATGTTTATTCCTTATTTTAGGATTATTTGGCATGCTTTTTCTATTGATTTCTATTGTTGTCCTGTCCCCTTAAAAGGTGCTGTGGCATTCTGCCATGGTTTGAAAAAGCCAGTGCAAGTGGTGTTTGGTACTCATAATAATTTCCTCGGAATCTGATTTCCAAGTGATCTGTAAAATCTTATTAGCATAGGGTTTGGGGATGATGGTCTCTCGGAGTAACACATAATCTGCTGTCAGTGTGAAGACTCAATGGAAAAGTTAACTGTAATTCCCGGCTTGCCGGAGGGGCTCATAGCAGTTCTCTCACAATGTTATAGGGGTGGATGAATAACATATCTAAGTAGAAGTTTTTGTGCCACTATGGCACTCATAATTGATTTTGCCGGGATTGGCATTGGGGCCTTGGTCTTCAGTTTATGAAGTATCTACAAAATGTAATTTCATTTGATACATTTGATATTTAAATACAAGCTTTAATTATAACCATACTTCTGTGATTTCACTTGACAAAATAACCATGTTTTTCAATGTCATTATAAAAATTAAGGCATAAATGTTAATCCTGAAACAATGTTGTTCTTGACGTTTTGTAAAAAATGATCTGCTCAAAAAGTAAATTAAAGAAGTCAAAGCCATTAATCTGTTTGGGAATTATGAGTTAAAATTTAATTGTGGCAGCCTTTATTAGTTTGTGGGGCGTGGTGCCAGTACTACAATGCTTAAAATTACTACTTACATATAAACAACAATTCTGTTTCATGCTTTAACCAAAAATGATGTCTAAAAGTGGGACAAATCCTCTGGACTACATGGTTGTGTCAATGGAAGGTAACAAAATTTGGCAAGCAAGGTCTGCAGATTCATTTGATGCTATTTGATGGGGTTTAATTTATTATCACACGTCAGCAAGTTTTTGTTAATTTGGCATCGGGTGAGAGATTGTAAGGTATTGAATTGGAAAATAATTAAATAAGGGTTTGTATAAAAAAAAATTGGTTTATTATGTTTATACAATGCATCAAAATTGCAATCACTTTTATCTGAATCATATAAAGAAGATAGGGTTTATTTTTATTAGCAGCATGGGGCTAATTAATTCAATATTTTACGTTGGGAAGTTCCACAGTTCTTTTAGGTATACAAAATTCCTCAGAAGTGATTGGTGTGGTTTTCATAGAGAAGTAAGTTTTATATAAAGTCATAGACCAATGCTAGGGGTAGCTGTTTGAGAATTTGAAAAAGAGTAGCTGTACTTACCAGGAACCACATTGGACCAAATAATGATCATTCCATCTAAATGTGGAATTATTACCTGTGGTTATAATAAAGACTGTGGCCCTTCTGTACCAATATTGCATTTGTGTTATTATGTTGATATAAGCTCCAAGTTTTAATACATACAGACACAGGACACCTACCTGTATCCAGGATTTTTTTTTTCACACTATTGTACATTTACTAATACCATCTTTATTGCTTCTGTGGGACTGTAGGATATCAGTCATTTCATCACTTCAATGAGTTTGCCAGAGACATAGTCTTGTTACTTTCATGTTTGAACATAACTTAATTTTTGCAAAAATACATCATAAAATTGAGTTTTTGTGCAAATTTGTCATGAGTATCTCATAAGTGTATATAATTTTTATAGTCATTGTCTACCACAACATGAATAATGACACGTTTTGGTTTGATTATTTATTGTATAATTTATGTTTTTTTGTCTAAATAGTCCAGCCCTGCTAATAATAATTGAGGTATAATAAAAGTAAAGAGTATCCTTTTTTACAGTGTTCAAAAATAGAGATTTTAACAACAAACATGGAAAACAAGTTCACTTGAGGCACGTGGGGGTCTAAAAAAAGGACATTTTATTAAAGGTGCAGTAAAATAATACAATAGGCCAAATTCCTCTCTCAACAATTATGTGTGTAACAAACAGCACTACACTGGAATTCATGCATAATCAATAACACATAAGAATGTTTGCCTTCGATCACTATGCAAGTTATTTCTCCTTATTTCACCTTCTACCTCACTGGTACCATACCATTATTTAGTGCAAATGAGACTAGATGCATTTGTAACATGGATAGTATTTTACATTTTTATACACATGTAATGTTAGAGCTGCATAAATAACCATGTGGGAGATGTTGCACTTAAAATAACATATTTGATTCACTTTACAGCTTCTAATGTATTTACTTTATTTTGATTTGCAAGCATTGAAGCTTGTAAGAAACTGGTCAATGTAACGAATGAAACTTTGATACTTTAGACATAACAAATGATGGAGTATTGAATATTTTGGAGCTCTCTGAGAGTTATGAAGACGTGATTCTTTCAAAGACACCAGCAATTTGTCCTAGAGATGGTATAACTCTGTTCTGGTGTATGGTAGGTTCACAATCAGCAAGGTAATCTTCATTGGAAAGTCCAACTTCTGTGTCCAATGGTATTCAAAATCGATTTGTTTCATCATATAAACATACATTTGTCACCTGGGCAATAAATAGACTTAATTTCGGGGTGGTGGAAGGTTAAGGAGCAGCAAGTACACCAGTCATGTTGCCATTCAGTCCTTCAGTCACAAAATAATCTGTTTCCTTGTGCATGAGAAGTTATCCAAGAATAACTGCTGATAAATTAAAAAAATATTTTATTAAGAACTACACAACATACAGCTCAAGTAGCAAACCATTATTATCACTCATGGTCCATCTAATTAGGCTCTGGGTCAATAAATTAATCAGGATGGAGACAAGGTGTTCCAAATGGTGATCGCTCAGTCTCCATTTATTTTCTGATATTTAACTTAACCATGTTAAGCAAACTTCATTAGAAAGCTGTTATTATTTTCTCTGTTATATAGATTATAGAACTTTCTATGGTTTATGCAGTCGATAACTAAGCTTTCACAGGGATTATTTGCTTTTATTTTATAGTCACTTGCCCGTCAAAAATGACAGTATAATATTGTCTTAAAAATTGTGTCTTCTGTCTGTTTGTGTGCCCTCTCTCCGTGTACCCTCTCTCTCTGCACCCTCTCCCTCGCTCTGTAATCACTCTCTCTGTGTGTGCCCTCTCTCTCTCTCCTTATCTCTCTCTCCCTCCCTCCTTCTATCTCGCCCTCCCTTCTTCTCTCTCTCCCCCTCCCTCTCCTTCTCTCCCCTCTCCTTCTCTCCCTCCTTCTGCCTCCCTCTCCCTTCGCCGTGCAATGTGAGCCTTGCAATGTGCACTGCACATGCGCAATTCACAATTCTCTCTCTCTCCCTCTCCCCATCCTTCTCTCTCTCCCCATCCTTCACTCTCTCCCTCTCCTTCTCTCTCTCTCTCTCCTTCTCTCTCTCTCCCTCCCTCTCCTTCTCTCTCTCTCCCTCCCTCTCCTTCTCTCTCTCTCTCCCTCTCCTTTTTCTCTCTCTCTCTCCCTCTCCTTCTTCTCTCTCTCCCTCTCCTTCTCACTCTCAGTCCCCTTCTCACTCTCTCCCTCCCCTTCTCACTCTCTCCCTCCCCTTCTCACTCTCTCCCTCCCCTTCTCACTCTCTCCCTCCCCTTCTCACTCTCTCCCTCTCCTTCTCACTCTCTCACTCCTTCTCACTCTCTCACTCCTTCTCACTCACTCTCTCCTTCTCACTCTCTCTCCTTCCCACCTTAACTCCCTCCCTCTCCTTCTCTCTCCTTCCCTCCCTCCTCTCTTCCTTCCTCTCACCCTTCGGTGCCCATTGCGAGTCTTGCAATAAATGGCTTTGGCACCCATTGCAAGCCTCGCAATGAGCAGTGCGCATGTGCAACTAGCAATATACAAGAGCTACACACAAACTCGCAGTACGACAACTATATTAGTAATGCAGTTATTCAATCCATGTATATTTTTACAGTTTCTTTTATACTTATATAACTCTGCATGCCTCCTAAGTTAGTACTTTTAGGAATTATGACAAAATCTGCTATCATCCATCTGTATCATGAACTCTTGTTCTTGAAGGTGTCAGGTGAGAAAGAGGAGTGAGGTCAAAGAGAAGAAGATGAAAGGGACTTGCTTCCATTAATGTGTGATAAAGATATGGCCATCACAGACACAAAATAGTTAACTAGCATAATGTAACACTATTAATATAATGTGTTACTTAGGAAAAATGTACTGGCATATGCTAATAACGTGAAGCGCATGTGATATCATGTCATTAGCATATGTCAGTTGGGACACAGCCAGAAGCCGGCTCTGCAGGGAGGAGAGAGCAGCAGGAATTGCTCGCCTGCTAGTAAGGTGAGAGGGGAAAGGGGGAAAGGGAGGAGGAGGAGAAGGCGGAAGGAGGGAGGAGGAGAATGAGGGAAAGGGAGGAGGGGGTGGAGGGAGGTGGAGAATGAGGGAAATGGAGGACGAGGGAAAGGAGGGGAAGGAAGGAGGAGGAGGATGAGGGGGAAGGAGGGAGGATGGGTGGAACGAGGGAGGAGGATGGGAAGGAGGGAGGAGGATATGGGGAAGGAGGAAGGAGGAGGATAAGGGGGGAAAGAGAAGGAGGAAGAGGGGGGTTAATAGACACAGGAGAGGGAGAGGGGAAAAGAGACACAGGAGAGGGAGATTGGGGAAAGAGACACAGGAGAGGGAGATGGGGGAAGAGACACAGGGGAGGGAGAGGGGGAAGAGACACGGGGAGGGAGAGAAGAGACACAGGGGAGGGAGAGGGGGAGGGAGACACAGGAGATGGAGAGGGGGAAGTGAAACAGGAGAGGGGGAAGAGACACAGGGGAGGGAGAGGGGGAAGAGACACACAGGGGAGGGAGAGCGGGGGAAGAGACACACAGGGGAGGGGATGAGACGGACGGGGGTAAGAGACATGGGGAAGAGGGGGGAAGAGAGACAGGGGAGGAAGAGGGGGGGACGAGACATATGGGAGGGAGAGGGGGTAAAAAAACAGGGGAGGGGGTAATGAGACACAATGGAGGGGGAGGAGGGGGGAAATGAGACACAAGGGAGGAAGTAGACAGGGGGAGATACGCAATGAGTACCGAAGGCGCTCAGCGCGGGGCTTGCTATGAGCGCCAAAGGTGCTCACATTGGGTGGCAAATGGCATTGCCAGCCATAACATTTTATTCCTATCATTTTTGAAGGGCAAGTAGCTAGTATTATCATATTCTGTAAAAAAACTGTCACACCAGGACAAGAAGTTCCTCCACACATGCACTCACAAGTAATATAAGTGAAGAAGGAAGCGAATGCAGGGGTATACGTAAACCTGCTGATTATCAGTAAGACAAAGAGTTGTGAGAAAGTACACGAGCTGCAGGACAGGGACAGTGAGTGGGAATATTTAGTCTTAGGTGATGCGGGTGATGAGCATCAGTGAAAGTTGGAGATTTAAGTGAAGAGTAGAAACTGGACTGGGTATTCTGCATGTTTTTGAATAGGAAATATTCAGTACATTTTTACCTTAGTTGTAGTTTGCAGTCAAAGGAATGTAAAACATGAGAAGAGAAGCATTCCTAGCAGGAGACCAAGTGATGGTAAGCCAATATGAGCAAATCCTTAAAAAAAAAAAAATTATGTTAATGAAAATTAAAACTGTATAAAGCAGTTGATTTAATGAAGAAAATAATATGAATTCCACAGACTTCCCAAGCCGTATTGCGATCATGATCTTAAATGCACAGATTATCTGCATGACACATATAGTCAATGTTATTTAATTATTATTGACTTCCATTGCATAATCCCAATAAGATTAAGGAAATCAGTACTGTGTCCGGTTCTAATTTTGCTTTCACTATATAATATTTTCCACCTTAGACTTGTTGCACTTTTTTATTAGAGAAAATTGGCAGTGAAAAACTGTTTATTCTGACAGCACAATGATGACATACTACTATTTATTTATATATTATTAAGTTGCCCATCATAAATTACAGTATCAAATGTTACTGTATGTTCAATTGTCTGTTCCGTCTCTCTGTCTTTGCGCCCTCTCTTTGCACGTCCCCTCGCTCTCTTTGCACGCCCTCTCTCACTCTCTCTGCCTCTCTCTCTTTCTCTCTTAGTGTGCCTGCTCTCTCTTTGTACGCCTTCTCTCCCTCTTTGTGGGCCCTCTCTCTCTCTCTCTGCTCTCTCTGCTCCCTCTCTCTGCCTCCTCTCTTTTTTTTTCCTCTCCCTCTTTCTCTCCCTCCCTCTCTACCTCCTTTTTTCCCTCACATTCTCCCTCTTTCTCTCCCTCTCTCCTTCTCTCTTTCCCCCTCCTACTCTCTTTCCCTCTATCTCTCTCCCCCTCTCTTGCCCCCTCCCTCTGCCTCCCTCCCTCGCAATGTATTCTCTCTGTGCATGCTCGCTCTCTCTCTGTGCGCCCTCTCTCTCTCTGGACCAACTTTGTCCCTGTGCTCTCTCTCTCTCTCTGCATGCCCTCTCTCTCTCTCTCTCTCTCTCTCTTTGTGAGCACCCTCTCTCTATCCCTCTAAGAACAGAGGAAGTGTAGACGTAAAAATATTCCTAAGACTTTTGCTAATTGGCTTCAGGCGTAGGTGCTAATGGACAATATTATTGGTGAGGCGTTTCCCTCTTTTTCGGGTATTTTAGATAGATAGCATCCACAGGTCCTACGGTGGGATGGCATGGTGGGTGTATGATGAGAACTTTTGTCAGCATATTGCAACAAATGAATACATGCGTTGGAATGATGTGGATATCTGGAGGAGGATTGTTACGCCACTTAGACCTGGGAGGTCATTTCATGCCCGAATTGAGAGACAACCTAACGTTGCTCAGTCAGGGACTGTTAATAAGGGATACTGTTTCTTATACTATTAAAGCATCTAGATGGGGGTCTGCCTGCTATTTTAAACATCAATGTTCAGAATTTGATCATCAGCACCCATGTTTCAGTGCTTTAAGAGTCAATAATAGAATTGACAAACATTTATCTTCTGTTAATTATACTTATTTTTTATCAGGTATACAACTAAAGTCAGAATATACTTTATTTAATGCATCAAAAATGTTGCTGCATGTTAACTATAGAGGTGTCCTTTTACACACAGCAACCCTTCTATTGGGGGTATTAAAAAAAACAAAATGTCAATATCCCACTAAAAACTTCTAAAACGTATTCCTATTAGAATACTTATTCCTATTAGAATATTAGGGACTAATGAAACTGATTTCTTGCACTATTCCCCTTTTACTGCAGGCTATTACAATCTATCACAGTATTCCCAGGAATAAATGATTGCCTTTTGGGAACCTTACAGTTTATGGAGACATAGATATTAAAACTTAGTATAACAATAAATATCCCTATATTTATGCTTGATTGCCGTTTCACTACATGTACGTAGCTTTGTCAAAGGCTAAGACTAAAAGGTAGAGTTAGAGCAGCAGGACATGGTGCTCTTATGGCTAAGTTTGACACTGAATCTGCCTTTCGGTTACTTGTTGTGCAACCAGTGTGTCATCATTTACTGGGATTCGGAAGAATGCCTACAACTGATAACATTTTAAGGAGTTCAAGTGGGTATCACCATTGATTCAAACAGTTTAGATTATATGCTTTCCTTTGCTAATTTTTTAGATTTGCCAACATGTATCTCTGCAATAAATAAAAACATCACTTTGAACAAAATGCAATATTTACTGGGAAAACCTAAGTTTGTTGGAAGGTCAGACCTCTTGGGGCATGGGGTCCTCTGGAGTTTTGCATCTTATGGGTGGGGCAAGCACCGCTTGACTTGAAAATTTAAACCTGTTTCTAAAAGGTTACAAATATTCATAATAAAAGGTGTGGCCTTATTTTACCAAATCAGAGATCATAGCGTGTAGTGTTTTAATATAATGAAAGGAACCTTAGTTAACTAATACCCAGGTCAAGAGAACCCATGGCCATACAAGGTTAAAGAAAGTTCATGTTTGACCTGGTTTAGGAGCTAGGTAGAATTTGTAAGTTGGTTTGAATTGACTGGTTTAGGATAAATGTGTGAAGGAAGGGGTAGTTATGTAACAGGTAATAGTAATATCATCATAGTTTTCGCCTCTTTTCTGTAAGTTGTGACATAGATGTAACAAGCGTGACAACCCTCACCCACGCTCCCCTAAAAAAGGTATATTATGGTTGGTGTCTTATGATCAATTTTACTCTTTACTGTTTATGGTTATTTGTTGGAAGTACAGACATCTTGGGGCACGGTTCCCAGGAGTTCTCCATGTTATGGGTGGGATACGCACCGCTCGACTTGGAAATGTGAACCTGTTGTTAAAAGGTTACAAATATGCAGCCAATTTGGCCAATTGAAAAGGGCTCTAAATACTGTAAGCACAGAGCATATTTTTTACAGAAGTTTTTAGTTAGTGAGGACCTGGCTTTTGGATAGAAGTTCACTAACTAAAAACTTCTGTAAAAACATATGTTCTGTGCTTACAGTGGATATAAAAAGTCTACACACCCCTGTTAAAATGTCAGGTTTCTGTGCTGTAAAAAAATGAGACAAAGATAAATAATCCACCTTTAATGTGACCTATAAACTGTACAACTCAATTGAAAAACAATAAATACAAAAGATACAGGATATCCCTTTGAAAATAGAGCACACCCAAGGCCTATGTTACAATATAGAGAATAATTTATTAAAACTTAACATTTAATAATATGCTTAAAAATAAAGTTAAAATCTTGATAATGGTACGTGACGTTAATTTGAAATACACGTGGAATAGACTCAATGTGCTTACTTATAGCAATTGGATAAATAATCCCAAGAAATCACTGGAAAAATAGTGATCCAGTTATAAAGTGATCCAGTTGTAAAGTGCTAAGTGATTATAAATAACTGTGAATAAATATTTGAAAAAGATAATGTATAAACATTGAAGTGAATGGTGCTTGGTGCAAAAGATAACTGTGTAAGATCACACAATTATAAATATAATAAATTGGAGTATTCAATGTCAGATAAGTAATACCCGCATGTTACCCTAAAATAGGGATTATCGATATTCACTATGGGCCTCATTCAATTGTGATTTGGCCAATTGAATAGGTCTCTAAATAAGCACATAGCATATGTTTTTAAAGAAGTTTTTAGTTAGTGAAAACCTTACTTTTGGATAGATGTTTACTAACTAAAAACTTCTTTAAAATAAATATGTTATGTGCCTATTTAGACCCCTATTCAATTGGCCAAATTGCAATTGAATGAGGCCCTAAGTGTATGTCACCAATACAATATATATTACATTACATACTGGCCCATGTGCACCACATAAAAGGCAAATACTGATAATATTGAAGTTATATATATATATAGAAATAGAAGAAGGTTATGTCTGGGATAGAGTGTGTTGTGCACAGTATCTCATGTGCTGCTCATATGGGGCTCATTCTTAAATATGAAATATAATTGACAAAGACATATCTTGTTAAAATTAGGATGAAATAGAACTCCAATATAGATCAGTATCATTATTTAGATAACTGAACTTAATAGAGGACAAAATGGAATTGTTATAATTATATTAAGCACTTCAATGAGTGCTTTCTTCTTAACCCAGAATTATTAAATAAAAGGTGTGAAAGTAAATCCTTCATTTAGACCCAATGTTTTTTTGGTTTTCAATGTATATATCCATTGGGCCTCTATTTTCAACAATTCTTTATCAATATTGCCTCTTCTTATAGTGTGTGGAACATTGTCTATAGCTATAAAGGAGATAGCACCGAGATCCCCATTGTGATTTAAATTGACATGGTTGGCTACAGGGGTATCGTATACTCTGGTTATGCTATATACATATTCTAGAACTCTACGTCTGAATTCTCTACAAGTTTTACCAACATACCTGATTCCACATTTGCAAAGCATGAGGTAAAAAAACTTACAAGTCAATAATTGTTTTATTTGAAAATGTGTATTGCCATCTCTGGAGGAAAATGTTTTAGTAGTTTTTACATATTTACAAGGCTTACATGATAGACACTTGAAACAGCCTTTAGTTTTATTCAGCCAATTTTTACTTTTATCTATTTCTAAGTGACTTTTAGATAGCACATCTCTTAAATTAGTAGAGCGTCTATACCACGTGTATTTCAAATTAACGTCACGTACCATTATCAAGATTTTAACTTTATTTTTAAGCATATTATTAAATTTTAAGTTTTAATAAATTATTCTCTATGTTGTAACATAGGCCTTGGGTGTGCTCTATTTTCAAAGGGATATCCCATATCTTTTGTATTTATTGTAACCTATTGTTATCCCAGTAGCACCCCATTACACCCAGTCCTTGTCATTTACACCTGAGCCACCTAATCTTTGTTATTTCAAATGAAAAACAAACTGAAATCTTTTAGGTAGAGGGAAGAAAAAATATAAAAATAAAATAATATGGTTGCATAAGTATGCACACCCTTAAACTAATACTTTGTTGAAGCACCTTTTGATTTTATTATAGCACTCAGTCTTTTTTGGTATGAGTCTATCAGCATGGCATATTTTGACATGGCAAGATTTGCCCACTCTTCTTTGCAAAAACACTCCAAATCTGTCAGATTGCGAGGGCATCTCCTGTGCACAGCCCTCTTCAGATCACCCCACAGATTTTCAATCGGATTCAGGTCTGGGCTCTGGCTGGGCCATTCCAAAACTTTAATCTTCTTCTGGTGAAGCCATTCCTTTGTTGATTTGGATGTATGCTTTGGGTTGTTGTCATGCTGAAAGATGAAGTTCCTCTTCATGTTCAGCTTTCTAGCAGAAGCCTGAAGGTTTTGTGCCAATATTGATTGGTATTTGGAACTGTTCATAATTCCCTCTATCTTAACTAAGGCCCCAGTTCCAGCTAAGGAAAAACAGCCCCAAAGCATGAAGCTGCCACCCCCATGCTTCACTTTGGGTATGGTGTTCTTTTGGTAATGTGCAGTGTTGTTTTTGCGCCAAACATATCTTTTGGAATTATTGCCAAAAAGTTCAACCTTGGTTTCATCAGACCATAACACCTTTTCCCATATGCTTTTGGGAGACTTCAGATGTGTTTTTGCAAAATGTAGCCTGGCTTGGATGTTTTTCTTCGTAAGGAAAGGCTTTCGTCGTGCCACTCTACCCCATAGCCCAGACATATGAAGAATACGGGAGATTGTTGTCACATGTACCACAAAGCCAGTACTTGCCAGATATTCCTGCAGCTCCTTTAATGTTGCTGTAGGCCTCTTGGTAGCCTCCCAGACCAGTTTTCATCTAGTCTTTTCATCAATTTTGGAGGGAGCTCCAGTTCTTAGTAATGTCAGTGTTGTGCCATATTTTCTCCACTTGATGATGACTGTCTTCACTGTGTTCCATGGTATATCTAATGCCTTGGAAATTCTATTGTACCCTTCTCCTGACTGATACCATTTAACAATGAGATCCCTCTGATGCTTTGGAAGCTCTCTGTGGACCATGGCTTTTGCTGGGGGATGCGACTAAGAAAATTTCAGGAAAGACCAACTAGAGCAGCTGAACTTTATTTGTGGTTAATCAGAGGCACTTTAAATGATGGCAGGTGTATGCTGACTCCTATTTAACATGATTTGGAATGTTATTGCTTAATTCTGAACACAGCTACATCCCCAGTTATAAGAGGATGTGCAGAATTATGCAACCACATTATTTTTCAATTTTTTTTTCTTCCTTCCAACTAAAAGATTTCAGTTTGTTTTTCAATTGAGTTGTACAGTTTATAGGTCACATAGGTGGAAAAAGTTCTGAAATTATTTATCTTCGTCTCATTTTTTTACAGCACAGAAACCTGACATTTTAACAGAGGTGTGTAGACTTTTTATATCCACTGTATACTAGCTCAGTATGAAGGGAGTTTAGATATCAAAAAATATCTAAAAAATATAATGAATTTCAAGTGGGCTCAGACAAAAGCATGCTATATATTTAAAAGCACAGTGCTGCTGTTCTTTTGTTTGATAACTTAGGCTATATACAAATTAAGTAAATATTGCAAGCACATTTAATTCAGGGTGAATCCAGGTTAACACATCATAAAATATGAAATTATATTATTTTACATGAAAAGTTGGTCACTCACCTATTACAGGCAGGTACACTGAGGCTTGGTCTGCATTCATCGCCTGTATCTGCACTGTATAATTACCCTCAAATTGTTTTTTAAGATTAGAGATCAATAATGAGCCATTTTTGAATACTTGTACTTCAGCGAAGTATTCCAACCCATTGGTTTGTGGAGATTCAAGTCCTGGAATATTATTAAGTATTTGATTTTCTGAAGATGGGTTTATTCCTTTATACCAGGTGATACTGCGAATTGGACCAGCAATGTTACTGACATTTAGCAAGACAGACATCCCAACCTTAGGATCCTGAGGGATAAGCTGAATATTAATTCCTATTGCCCGGTCCATCCATAGACTGAGGAGAACTGAAAGAGAGAGACAGTTGCAGACATATATATTTTAATACAAGCATTAGGATATATTTATAGGGCCTCATTCAATTGCGATTTGGCCAATTGAATAGGGCTCTATAAAAGCACAAAACATATATTTTTTAAATAAGTTTTTAGTTAGTAAAGACCTTGCTTTTGGATAGAAATTCACTAACTAAAAACTTCTGTAAAAACAATATGCTATGTGCTTATATAGAGCCCTATTCAATTGGCAGAATCACAATTGAATGAGACCCATAGATAGGAACAGAAAATCATTTTAGTCCTATTACAGAGAAAGAGGAAGATCACAGCTGTTTCATATCGAGGTGAAGCACAGATATCTCTCTAAAACAAACAGTGGCGGTATGGCAATTTTTCCAAGTATCAGTGGCGGGCTACTTCAATTGCAAAACATTACCAGCCGTATTAAATTGCGATTCGGCCAATTGAATAGGGCTCTATAAAAGAGCATAGAGCATATTTTTTTACAGAAGTTTTTAGTTAGTGAAGACCTTGCTTTTGGATAGAAGGTCACTAACTAAAAACTTCTGTAAAAAAATATGTTCTGTGCTTATATAGAGCCCTATTCAGTTGTCTGAATCCCAATTTAATAAGGCTGTAAGTTCATTACAGGGCAATTGTCTGCAGCAGACTGGGGTAAAGAAGGACTCTTGGTTTATTATAAGATAGGGGCAAACAAATATTATTTTATAGAGATTTGATCCAATCACCCTTGGGGTGATCTTATCACCTACATCTGTATATTTTGGCCATATACAGTATATACTGATGGGGGGGGGGTGTAGCTCTGTTACTAAAACAGATGTGGAGAGCAGCATATCTAGTCCTTTTTTTCAGACAGGAGACATTAGTACAAATTGTCATATGTACTGGTGCATCTTCTCCAGTATCTCAAAATAAAGGAAAAAAAAGCATTACAATTTAATCTGTGTTTCTACCATAGAAATTATCTATTAAAATGAAAGAATTACCATAGTAGAAAAAGAGATGACAATTTACTTATATGCACTTGCGGTACCAGTTATTTTGATTTGGGTTAAAATTTTAATTTTTATTGTGCTTTATTTTACAATAATGAAGAAAATCAGTGTAAATATAGTAATATTACCTTTTTATTTAGACGCAGGTCTATTTAATCTCAAACAGTTACAATAGTCAATACAGATGAGAAATCATGTTTCAAGTAACCCAAATATTAAATATATGCTTATATTTGTCTTTTAAAGGAGAGGTTTCAACTAAGCATAAGTTGCTCTTATTTGAAAGAGTTCACAAACAAATTGTTAGTTTAAGAGAGGATAGAATATAATTAGTACATGTATATACTTACAGAGCAATTTATATGTGTATCCATTCCCTTTGCGGGTATTATTTAATGTATACCAGTCATTCGTATGTACATCTAAAAAGAACTGTATGATTAAGCAATGCAGAGAGTGAAGAACCATGGGCCTCATTCAATTGAGCCCTCGGGAGATGGGGGCGTCCGTCAAGGACCCCGTAAGTTATTTTGCTGTTGAATTTGCGTCTTTTTGCGGGCTCTGAATGGGTTATGGACTCCGGCCTATGATTCCTTGCGATGGTTAACATCACAAGTTACAGCCCGTCCAAGCCTTTGATCTTTCACGGCCGCAGGAGTTACGATTGCAAAAATCGCAAATTGCTATTCAGTTGCTACAATATCCTAAGCCCACAAATGTTTTCACACCCGTAAATGGCAAATGTAGAAGATTATCCTATGAGTGCTAGAGAGGACCCGCCCAGTGGGTTAAAGACATATGCCTAGCACTGTAAAAGCAAATAAAAAATCAATACTGTACTGTAAATGACAGGGAATGCGATGAAAGACATTAGAATTAATTGCACAACAGTCTCAAGCTCGCAAACCGGCAATAAAAAAATATTTTTATATTGTGTTTCATTTCGGGGTTTGATCGATCTCGGGAATTAATCAGTTAATACATATCGGGCCACCCACATGGACTAGAACAGTGTCGGCATTCATTTTTATTATTTAGTATTATGCGGGTTTGCGAGCCTGATCACATATCGGACCCCAGAACCTAATTGATTGACATGCAACCTCCATCTTAGACTTAGACATAATGATGGTGGTCTCATTTTCTATTGGCTGTTTCTAAATCTGGAGTTATGGCCCTGCTTAATTGATCATGTTCCTGCCCTGAAATGCTATGTACAATTGCATGGTTTTTGGTTTCAGTCTTCGGCTCATAACTTGCGGGCTTGTTCAATTGAATAGCGACGTAACTCGAGGACGCTGCGGGCCTGCTGACTTATATCCCAGAATTGCGGCTTCTGAATTGAATGAGGCTCAATGTTAGTAGGCCTCAAATGAGCTGGTCAATTTGTACTACTTCCTAACATTTAAAGTGCCAAAGAGGAGCACACATTTTTAGAGGGACACATACTTTTGAAGACAGATACACTATTTACTAGTATTGTGCATTAAAGATGGCAACATCTTGAACAAAGTGTGCATATTACTTTAAAGAACCTTTACGTCTCATCTAAAAATAAGTTTCTACTTACCGTATATACTCGAGTATAAGCAGACCCGAGTAAAAGCTGAGGCACCTATTTTACCACAAAATACTGGGTGAAATGAGTGACTCGAGTATAAGCCGAGGGTGGGAAATGTGCTGCCCCCTGTGTCCCTCTTGTGCCCTCTGTGTCCCCCCTCTCTCTCCCGTGTCTTTTCTCCCCTCTCCCTTCCCTGTGTCTCTTCCCCCCTCTCCCTTCCCTGTGTCTCTTCCCCCCTCCCTTATCACCCTCCTCAACCCCCCTCCTCATTCTCAACCTCCCTCCTCAACCCCACTCCTCATCCTCAACCTCCCTCCTCATCGTCTCTCCTCATCCTCAACCTCCCTCCTCAATCTCCTCATCCTCAACCCCCCCATCCTCAACCCCCCCTCCTCAACCCCCCTTCTCATTCTAAACCCCCCTAAATACCTCCCCCTCTCCCTCACTTACCTGCTTCTGCTCCGGCCTCCGCTCCTTCTTGACCCGGAGCGCATGTGACGTCACATGCGCTCCACGTCATCAGCATATACCGGGTGCCGATTGCGATGCTATTCAATTGCTCAAGCCCGCAAGTTACTGGCCCAAAGCCGAAGCCGTAAATCATGCACTGGTTTGTAGCAGTTCAGGGCGGGAATATGGTCAGTTAAGCAAGCCCATAACCCTCCCATTTCGAATCAGCCAATAGAAAATGAGACTTATTATTGCAAAGTCATTATTATGGCAGAGAGTCATTATTATGGCATTAAAACATGGAAGTTACATGTCAATCAATTAGGTTTGGGGGTCCAATATGCTATCAGACTCGCAAACCCACAAAATAAAGAATTAAGAAAATGAATGCCTATACTGTTCTAGTCCATATGGGTGGCCTGATATATATTAACTCATTGATACCCCGAAATGAAACATAAAAATAATTTTATAATAATTTCCTGCGATTGCAAGCTTGAGACTGTTGTGCAATTAATTATAATGTCTGTCGTCACTTTCCCCGTTATTTACAGTGCAGTATTGATTTTTTTATTTGCATTAACGAATAGGTGTTTAACCCCCTTGCGGGTCCTCTCTGGCACTCGTAGGATTTTCTCCTTCACTTGCCATTTATGGGTGTGAAAACATTTGCAGGCTTGGGAAAATTGATCAATTGAATAGCAATTTACGATTTTAGCCATCGTAACTCTTACGAAAGTGAAACATCAAAGGCTTCTGGAGGCTGTAATTTATGGGTTTAACCATCGTATTATGTTCAAGGCCGTAACTCGTAACTTGTTTTGAGCCCGTAAATAGACGCCAATTGAATAGCAAATTAACTTGCGACCTCACTTGAATATGGCCCATATTGCCCAGCAGGCAGATAGAAAACATGAAAGTATTCTGCGCTGCAGGTACGGTATTCACACAATCACATATCACTCTTAGTATAAGAATATTATGCATACTATAGTTTATATGGATGTACTTAAATATATAAAATCTTTTATTACAATATGCAATATGTGTAGTATTCACTGTGCTCTGCAAGTAACACATTGTCTAAACTAAAATGTATTTATCCACATCAGTTTTCATTTTATCACTGCTTCCTCTACATAAGATTATTCTTTTTTTTTTTTTTCATTATTGATATATTATACTTTCAGTTTCTGCTCACCTGTCATGACAAACCCTCTCAGGGATGTGTTGATGAACATCTTGGAGTCGAGTTTTCTACAGACACAAACCTAAAACAACAAGCAATGGATTAGCTGACAGCACAAGCAGATAGGGAATATACCACATGAAGTTCATCACAAGGCCACAACCCATTCCTCACAATTACTGTATCCCACCTCTGCTTCTCCTATTAATTCATCATGTTCTAGCCTTCTCATAACATACATCTCAACCCATTCACACTTCTGTTGTTCTAATCCTCATCATATTTTTATGCTACTTCGTCTAACACATTGGCATATTTAGGTTTTACACTGACCAAGCCCCAGTCATGTTTGTGCGCCCCCCTTGTGTCCCACCAAATTACTAGTCTTTCTGTCATAAGATTATCAAACATCTACATATGAAATTGTACATTTAGCTATTTATGTGCACTATGTCAGAAACAGCAAGTTCCAAATACAAACAGAACTATCACTACTATGACTATGCGTGGGCATATTACTTTCCACCCGCTGCTCATTCAATTGCATTCCCCCAGTTCCCTCTCTCCAGTTCTCTTCTTTCGAAGTTCACACTATCCGTCTCTTTTCACTCATCTCTCTGCAAGTGACTGTCATCTATCGCCCGCCTGGATCAGCCTCTCAATTTCTGGATCATTTTGCCTCCTGCCTCCCTCTCTTTCTCTCCTCCAACATACCTTCACTCGTTCTTAGTGATTTCAACATTGCCACTGACACTCCCACTTCCCCTACAGTCACAAATTTACTTACACCGACCTCTTCTCTTGGCCTCTCACAATGGATAGAATCCCCTACCCACCATGGTGAACACTCCCTTGACCTAATTTTCTCCAATCACTGCTCTATCTCCCAATCTTATCATCTCCCCACTCCCTCTTTCTGACCACCATGTCCTAACCTACAGCCTCACAACCCCTCAAATCTCTGCCCTTTATCACACCCAACTACCAGAACCCACAGAAATCTGCAGGCACTTAACTCACAACAACTTTCCAATTTACTACAACCCCTTCTCAGTCCTCTCACTACCCTCACTTGCCCTGATATTGCTACCACACAATACAATTTGACTCTAAATTCCACCCTGGACTCTCTGGCCCTCATAACCACAGGCAGACGCACTCGCTCTCACCTACAACCATGGCAAACTACTTCTTATCATTAATATCACATTTGGCCTCCAACCCCAAATGTTTGTTCTCCACTTTCAACACTCTCCTGTGCCCTTCCCCTCCTCCCGCCCCTTCTTCTCTTACAGCTGAAGATATTGCTAGACACTTTAATAATAAAATTGAAAATATTTGTAATAAACTCTCCTCTCAACCATCTTACACCTTCTCCTCAACAAACAAACAGCGCCCTGCCTTCACCCTTTCCCAAACCTATATCCATTATGAACTCCCTTAACCCTGTAACGGAGGATGAAGTTGCTAGTCTTCTATCAACCGCTCATCTCACAACTTGTCCACATGATCCTATTTCATCACAGCTGATCCCTACCCTCTCTACCTTACTTATACCAACTCTCACACATCTATTCACCCTTTCCCTAGACACTGGCAAGTTTCCATCACCTTTGAAACAAGCCATAATTACACCCATTCTTAAGAAACCCTTATCTGATCCAGCTTCTCCATCTAATTACCGCTCTATATCTCTATACTTCCCTTGGCTTCTAAACTACTTGAGCGTGTCGTCTACAATCACCGTCCACAATTTATTTCCTCCAACTCCCTCCTTGATCCCTTCCAGTCTAGCTTCCGGCCCCAACACTCCACAGACAGCTGTCACAAAAGTTACTAATGACCTGCTCACCGCCAAATCAAAGGGTAATTTTTCTACCCTAATTCTTCTTTATCTGTCTGCTACCTTTAACACAGTTGATCATCCTCTTCTTATGCAAATTATCCACTCTCTTGGCATCCGTGACACTGCTCACTCTTAGTTCAAATCTTATCTAGAAGATCGAACATTTAGTGTCTCCTTCTCTGGCGCCTCTCCATCTCCTTGCCCTCTAACTGTCAGTGTACCCCAAGGCTCAGTCCTAGGCCCCCTCCTTTTCTCTATATATACATCCTCCCTTGGTGCCCTAATAAAATCTTTTGGATTTTAGTATCATCTATATGCTGATGACCAAATCTACATCTCCGCACCCAAACTATCCCCCTTTTTGCTAGCTCATGTTGCCAATTGCCTCTTGGGCATATCCTCATGGATTTCTGCCCATTAACTCAAACTCAACATGTTTAAGACAGAGCTCCTTATCTTTCCACCCTCTTCCTCAGCTCCCACCCTTCACTTATCTCTCACTGTTGACAATGCCATCATCACTCCCACCTCCCAGGCCCGCTGTCTTGGGGTCCTACTGACCCTTGCCTCTCTTTCATTCCTCACATTCAATCACTTAATCTTGTCACTTTCAACTAAAAAACATATCGAAAATACGTCACTACCATGCACGACACAACTAAAATTCTTATTCTCTCTCTCATCATATCTTGCCTCGATTACTGCAACCCTCTCCTTGCTGGCCTTCCTATCCCCCATCTGTCTCCACTCCAATAAATTTTCAATGAATCTGCTAGGCTCATCTACCATACTAAACAACCAGTGTCCTCAGCACCTCTCTGCCAGGCACTCCACTGGCTTCCCATAGCCTCTGGAATAAAATTCAAAATCATGACCCTAACACATAAAGCCCTCCACAATAGTGCACGCTCCTACATCTCTGCTCTCATCTTAAAATACACTCCCTCCCGTCCTCTTCGCTCTGCTAATGACCTTCTTCTTTCCTCCTCTCTCATCACCTCTTCTCACTCCCGCCTTCAAGACTTTTCTCGTGCTGCCCCTATTTTCTGGAACTCCTTGCCACGCTCCACCAGACTATCTTCCAGCCTCAAATCCTTCAAAACCTCTTTAAAAACGCATCTTTTAAAAAAAGCCTATCATCTTTAGACTCTTCATACATTATGCATCTATCACTCTCCTGTACCTCACCCACACTCTTTAGATTGTAAATTTGTGAGTTTTCAATCTTGTGAGGTGCTTTAGGGAAAGCACTGTGTATATCTGATTGAAAGCTCAATAACAGGGTTTTCCATTATTTTTATTGCGGGTTAATTGTTTATACTTATATCTAACCCCTGTATAGCGCTACAGAATATGTTGTTGTGTTACAAATAAAGGATAGTAATAATAATAAAAATATATAAAGATTGAGGTAGCCGTGAGTGTCCAGTAATCTAGATATATTGCAGTATATAGTGCTACCTTTTTTATTGGACAAACTTATTCATAATATAGCAATGAGCTTTTGGGAGATAACCTCTCTTTATCAAGTCAAAAAGCAATACTGATAAAAATATGTAAAGGAGTAGAAAAGTGGTTTGAAAAAAAAGGAAAAAGAAAAAAAAAGGTTAAAAAATCCATTGTGAAGATATAGGCAACACAGGCCAGCATTATAACTAATGCCCTGGTAGGTCAGTATGTGTGTTTGTAGTTCAGGTTTTAGATAAGAACACAGCAGAGTCATAATTTAGAACCACAAATTCCCCCACAGTTTGTGAATTAGAAAAAAAGAAGTTAAACCCCAACTGTGGAATGTGAATTATAAAACATGTTGATAATAGGATAGAAAAGTTGATTTAAGTTTTCTATCCCATTATCAACATGTTTTATAATTCATCATAATTGTTCCTCCCACGCACTCCTACTCAGCCCGTTATCACTCCATGCCTCTGTCTAAAACCATTCCTTAAACACTCTCTTTAACTTACATCTTGAATAAAAGTAGCGGGACAGTGAGAATTGTAGTACTATGGGAAATGTAAGTCAAAATGACTGATTAACGTATTCTTTTTTGATATACAGGAAATTGTATGGTTGTTCAGAGAGAGGAACGAACAGTTATGCCAAACAGACAAAAACAAAACATGGCTAAGATAGTATACCCAAGGATGATGAAATTATCTGTTACTGTTCAGTGCCCGCACCATTCATCAGTCTGAGCGACAGAATGATGTAGTTCTTTGCAAAGGGTTAATGACAAATTCACAAACTGTGGTAATGTTAAATAGTTTACTTTTTATGGCATCCTTTACATTTTATATTGATATAGTGATTAATCACCAAGGCCTTCATTCAATTGCAATTTGGCCAATTGAATAGGGGTCTAAATAAGCACATAACACCTTTTTTTTAAATACATTTTTAGTTAGTAAACACCTATCTAAAAGCAAGGTTTTCACTAACTAAAAACTTCTTTAAAAAAATATGCTATGTGCTTATTTAGAGCCCTATTCGATTGGCCAAATTGCAATTGAATGAGGGCCCAAGTAAATTAAATTACATTAAATCCTTAATTATACACTCATATACTGTTTATCTTCATGATATGTTAAAAAATAATCTCTATTGTTACAAGATTCCTTACAATTTTTTTAACAAAACATAATCACATTGAATATAAGATCATATGATAGGTAACACAACTAAAAAAATCACTTGTGATACATAGCAAAACATTTTCAAACCATTACAGTCAGCTCACTAATATATCATTTTGTATTATAATTAACTTGAATTACAATCTTAAAATGGATTAACGACTTTTACCTAAATCTAAGTCTTATTGTAATTTAACTTTCAAATAAAATAGATATATTTCTCCCTGTACACTATAGCAGACAATACATTATTTTTTTTCTCCATTACCAAAAACAGTGAGACAATTTGGATACTTTCCAAACAGGTATTCTCAAGTATAAACACACACATATATATATATATATATATATATATATATACATATTTATATATATATTTTTATATATATATATATATATATATATATATATATATATATACATATTTATATATATATTTTTATATATATATATATATATATATATATATATATATATATATATATATATATATATATATATATATATACTATAGTAAAGTGATAAAGTACTCACACTCTGCTGATGAGCGGATCTCACTGTTTCTGGAAGGTCTCAGAGAGCACTACACCCTGTTTATAGCTCTTGTGTTGTGCACATACTTCTAACTAGTAAGCCAAATTGAACAGATTGTATAACCATTGGCAGGGCTTACGCTGTAAACACCCACATATTACCAGTCTTGGTGCTTGTACCACAATGAAGGAAGTAAAATAAAAATAAAAATAAAAACAAATTCATAAGGCATTCCAATATCATGAGGTGGCAATAATGCCACTAGCTTATTTGCAAATTCATGGTGCCTAAGTATCAACGTTTCCTTTAGTAGTCAAACAGCAATTTCGCAACCCAATATAACATCAGCCTTTGAGATTATTACAAGCAAAACAATACATATACCAATGACACGTTAATGAACAATATATAAAACCTGATTCTTCTCAGTACAATAGAATACCTGATGTTTATAAAAAATGAAATTCCAATTTTCAGGTGTAAACAGAAAGAATAACACCAAGAAAATGTCTGACACCAAAAAAATGTCAATGGTTGTCCTATTAAGGAAGTCAAAAAACAATTTCCCCCTTTGTGATAAAGAAATCATTGTCCTTTTTAACAAATGCAAAATCAGAATACTAAAAGTAAATTATTGAGAATTTAGCCTCTAACGTTGAGACCTTGATATTTCAGCTGAAACCCTAAATGTCAGTATCATGTTCTTAGAGTTTACAGACCCATGCATCACAGAAAACAAAGATAGAGAGAATCAATAGGAGTTCTAAAGTAATATATTTAAAATAATATTACAGCCAAAAGTGCTCATCTTTATAACACTTGCTTAAAAAAAAAACAATCAACACCCTAGCTTGAGGTAGGATAACTGGACAACTCCCAAATCAAAACCTATGAGGTATTCAAACCTGAAAAACTAGACGCTACACAGATTATTCCCCATAGGCATATTAACTATTTAACAGCTAACAGACAATGATGACACATGCACTTCCACCTGGTACATGCACAAAGCTATTCTAAAGATAATATCAAACTTACCAAGATAAACCACTTCCTGTGACTAAATAAAAAGTAACACAGTGGGCGCAAAAATGTGTATGTTATTTGCATTTCCTCGTGCAGAAAGATTGTTGGCTGGTAATGACGTGACCTCATGGCTAGAGATAATGTAAAAATGAAAATAAAAAGGAATAGACTATAGAAATAAAAAGCTTGATAAGTGGTCAAGGTGCTGGCTTCTTAAAGACATTTTTAGTCTAATATAGAATATACCCTTTTGAATGATTACACTTCACAATAGGTAAAAGGTTTTAAAAAACAATTAGCATCTTTGGCCCGAAAATGGGCATTCACCTAAAAAACCCAACAGTCTATTAAAAAAAATGTACCTAGGGGAATCTGTGAATTATGATTGGTTAGATGTTTTTATTGTTTAGACCGGTGTTTTTTTTAGGCGGAGTCCCATTTCCAAGGGCTTTAAGCAAGAAAGAAGAGAGTGGATTCTTTAACCAATAAGTCTGTGCTTATCCATGGCTAAAGAGTGAGGACAAGTGATTCAATAATCATCTCCGGAGGGCATCAAAAAGATAGGTAATGTATAATCCTTCTGTACAGGTTTAATTTTGTTTTATTTTATACAGTACTTTTTCTTTATTTAGTGTTAGGGACTATGGTGGTGAGTTACGTGTGTGAAGTTCATGCATAACTCACCACTGAGTTGAAACACCCACATCTAAATCTAACCACAGAGGAATAATATATGAATGCTACAAATATCCCTATGATTGCTATCTTGCTAAGGTTAACTTGGAAGTACAAATTAAATGAGGCAATTTTTGAATGTTTCATTTGGAGAGAAGATGTGACCATCTGGGGGTGGGGGGCTACAGTTTGAGGCATGTTTAATTTGCAAAGTTTCAGAAGAAGTTACTATGAGGCAGTTATTAAGAACGTGGATCAAGGCAACTCTGTGGATGTAGTCCATTTGGATTTTGCAAAGGCTTTTGATACAGTGCCACATGGGAGACTATTGTGCAAACTAAGGGATACAGGAATTGCAGTAAATATATTCTCATGGATAAATAGCTGGCTAAAAGACAGGAAGCAAACAGTTGTTGTAAATGGAACATACTCAGATTGGACTAATGTGGTGGTTCCTCAGGATTTAGGTCCTCTCCTTTTTAACATATTTATTAATGACTTAGAAGTAGGATTGCAAAGTATTGTCTCCATTTCTGCTGATGACACTAAGTTGTGCAAGGTAGTTATATCAGATAATGATGTACCATTCCTCCAGAGGAATTTCCAAAAATGAGAGAAATGGGTGACTAAATGGGAGATGAAATTTAATTTGAATAAATGTAAAGTTATGCATCTGGAAAGAAAAAATAGCCATGCAATGTATAATCGTAATGGAGCAAATCTAGGGGTATCAGATATTGAAAGGGATTTGGGAGTGTTTGTGGACAACCACCTAGGTAACAGTGCTCAATGCCAAGCAAAAGCTGCAAAGACAAGTCAAATATTAGCATGTATAAAGAAGGGTATTGAAGCCAGTGAAGCAAATATAATTCTGCCACTATACAAATCCCTAATACGCCCTCATTTGGAATACGGAGTACCATTTTGGGCACCACTTCATAAAAAGGATTTCATAAAAAGGACTTCATAAAAAGGATTTTAGAGCTGCAAAAAGTACAGAGAAGGGCAACAAAACTATCAAGGGGAATGGAGGTGCTACGTTATGAAGAAAGACTAACCAAAATAAACGTATTTTCTCTAAGAAAAAAGGCATTTAAGAGGGGATATGATTACCCTATATAAATATATCCAGGGTCAATACAAGGCTTTGTCCAGGGAACTTTTTGAGCTAAACGGATTACAATTGACAAGAGGACATCCCTTGAGGTTAGAAGTAAAAAGATTCCACCTTAAAGAAAGAAAAGGGTCCTTTACAGTAAGGGTGGTTAAACTGTTGAATTTTCTACTAAAGGAGGTGGTGACAGCAGATTTGATAGATAACTTTAAAAAAGGGGTTGGATATTTTTTTAAATAAAAAGGTCATTCAGGGTTATCATGGATAATTAGAGAGGGAGTACTGATCCAGGGAGGAGTCTGATTGCCAGTATCTGGAGTCAGGAAGGAATTTTATTTTTTTAGCTTTTGAGACAACTGGCAATGTTTCAATCTTTTTTTTTTTTCTGTTTACCTTCCTCTGGGTAAATTAACAACTACAGTATTCCACATATTGCAGATTAGAGAGATCTAAAAAGGTTGAACTTGATGGACTAAAGTCTTTTTTCAACCTCAAATACTATGTAACTATGTAAGTGTAAGATATTTGACCAACTGGGAGGCCTGCAGCTTGAGACATGTTTCATTTGGAGAGTTTCACATGTGACCATCTGGGTCCAAGCAGGCAGGCAAGCTAGATTACTGTTTATCAAATTTCAAATGCTTTTAGACCTCATCTTTTACCATGGCCTGTATGATCCTGTGTGTGATTTACGTACCTTATTGACTTTGCCTTCTTTTGCAATATCTATCAAGTACCCTCATGATGGAGCACTTCACAGTTTGTTATCATTGCTCTTTTAAAAGGCTTGAGAACTCTGAAATGTGAAATATGTTTTTTTCTAAGAGTTATCATCACATCATCTTCTTGATATTCTGTAATAATTCTGGCTTTACATAAATTAAAACTGGGCATAGTAGGTTGTTAACAATATCTGGACCAAGTAGTTTAAACTCATATATTTCTGTGACATGGAAGGTGCTAATCATTTATCTACATGGTATCTTTGTCAGAGATAGATAATCACTATTCAACATGACAAACTTTGTTTTGTCAATATGATTGGCTGGGAGCAGACTGATCATAGTTGTACTGATGCCTTTATGTTCAAAGGAATAATTGTGTCTGTAAACTAAATAGAAGTTGACTAGGTTATAAGTGGAGGGTTTATTGCTTCCTATGTATAGCAATTTATTTAGTGAGAGCGCATTTTTATCACATATATACTTGTAAACATGCGGGCCGTTGCTAACGCTTGCGGGCTCGTGTAGCGAGCATGCGGCCCTCGCGATGCAAGGGGGGGCACCCAGGACCTCAAAAACTGAAATTACACCTCAATTCAACTCCAAATAAAAGAGTTTAGATACTCAAAAATACCCTAAGCAAGAGAAAAAATGGCTGCCGAAAAAAAACAAAACGAGGCTACAGCAGATTTCCCGAAAAAGACGTACGAGATCCAAAAACAAGGACGCAACCCGCGCGACCCCAAAACATTACAAACACAATAAATACACACAACAAACACATAAAAAGGTTACCCACAGCAAGGGGGGCACTCAGGACCTCTGCAAGTGAAGTTACACCTCGATTTAACTCCACATTACGGAGTTTAGACACCCGAAAATCACCTAAGCAAGAGAAAAAATGGCAGCCAAACAAAACGAAAACGAGGCTAAAGGACCCTAAACACGCAAAACACCACCGCACACCTACGTATTTTTCGAATAAGTCAGACGACATCCGAAAACAAGGACGCTAAATCAGACACAGCTGCATACCACACATTAGGCACCATTTTAGAACAATAACTTATATAATCTGGAAGTACACAGCTACCCTAACGGATTTGCCTCGCGCAAGCACACTATTACACTACACACTGCACACATTCAAGACACTTACACAGCAGCTCCGCAACACTGATGATGAAGCAACATGAAAACAGATTGCCAGCTCTTCAACACAATGCTTCCTGCATATATTACTTCACAATAGGTAAAGTATATGAATTTCTTATTTTATTAATTATTCATTGCCATACCAAAAAAAAACACCAAAGCTGCTCATAGCACACAAACAACCAAGAGCCTCGCAATGAGCAAAGTAAGACTACAACTAAATAGCAAATTAACTTGCAACCTCACTTACGGGCTACCGGATCATTCCGGTAAGCTCAATTGAAAGGGGCTCTATGTTGTTTGTGGGTTAACTGATGGCTGATTACATTCCTGAAAGAAATAAAACCATCATTCTTTCTGTTCACAAAGCTTAGAACAGCCGTTGTCAGCAGATGTTTGAAATCATGGAGCAGTCAGCAGTGTGTCTGTAAACAAATCTAAAGCTGAAAATGTTTAACTGTTCTTAGTTTCATAAAAAAAAAAAAAAAAAAACTATAGATCGCTTTAACATAGTTTATTGTGCTCTTTCACACAATGAAGAGTGCTTATAATGAGGTAAATGGCCCTTTAAATAAAGAAGTACTAGATATGTTACAGAATAAATAGGGACAGGATACAATTGATAATTATGAAGTGGTTGTTAAAAGTTGCAACCATGAAGTAATAACAGCTTTAAAAAAATTAGAAGAAACAACAGTGGTAATTGCTACAACTGCTACAGTAGTAATTGTTTAACACATCTAACATATATAAATAATAAACTGTAACATCTAGTAAAATATATGCTACACAATTTATTAGCTGTGCTTACCAATAGTTTATTGTATCTGAGCAAAAATAAGCTTAGTTTTTAATCGTACGGATTTTAATAAAAGTTGTAAATAAATCCTGAAAAACTTAGAGACTCTTTTGCACTTAGCTCTTTAGTTCTATCGTGCTTGCAGTCTGTCTAAAGTATATTTGCAGGACACTCCGAGTCTTCATAGCAACGCTTCGGAATGGTACCCACTAAAGTGAACATGCTACGCTAGTCCTATCTTTCTTCCATATTCCTATCTATCCACATAAACCTATTCCTGTGGCAGAGGAGTTACATACTAATAAAAACTGATGTAGGGGTAATTCCAGCTAATCAGAATTGAGTATTTGATTTACTCTGCCCCTTTTCTGATTGGTTAAAAGTCTAACCAATCAGAATGCACTGATTTGGAGCTTAGGATATTAGGGACATTTCAAGCACTCTGAAAGCATTTCTCAGAGATTAGATTTATGTGTATAATGTGATAGCTCGGCTGTGTTTTTTTCTTACAGAGCCGTGCATTAGAGCTCCTAAATTGAACAAAACCATAAACCATGCACCCGTTAGTAGCATTTCAGAGCATGATCATGATCAATTAAGCAAGCCCATAACTACCAATTTAGAAACAGACAATAATAATTGAGACCGTCATCTAGATGTTAGTAAAACATGGAGGTTAAACCACAATCAATTAGTGTTTGGAAGTCTGATTTGTAATAGGACTCGCAATCCAGAAATGTTGCAATCTAAAAAAATCAATAAATCTACTATTTTAGTCCATGGGAGTTGAATCATATGTATTAACCCATTGATTGCCAGGATCGATATAACACGGAAATTACGCATAAAAAATAATTTTTCATTGCAGATTTGCGAGCTTGAGACTGTTGTGCAATTCATTCTAATGTATTTCCCTGTATTTAAAAGTGCAGTATTGAGTTTTTATTTGCTTATACAGTGCTGCGATCAGGTGTTTAACCCCCTTCTGAGTCCTATCTGGTACCCATAGGATTTTTGGCCACATTTGCCATTTACAGGTGTGAAAACAATTGCGGGCTTGAGGAATTGTAGCATTTGAATAGCGATTTGCGATTTTAGAGATTGTGGACTTGACAGATCAAAGGCTTAGCTGGGTTCGGAGTTACGATTTTGACAACCGTAGGGATTTTCAGCCTGTAACCTGCAGATCAATTGAGGGTAGCTAAAAGAGGCCAATTTAATAGCAATAACATTTGCAAGCTACATTATGGGCTACAGAAACTACAATTTGGACAATTTTATACACCCCAAGAGCTGCCTACATAGGTAACACATGCTAACCAATACAAAAACTGAATTCAAGTACATTTTTCACAAAGTTTAAATAGGGGGTTAACTAATATTCCAAGATAAGCTCTGCTTAAGATTCTGTAAATCACTGATGTGCAACATTAGTTATTATTAACCTGTTAACTTAAAGGGACATGGAACACAATAGATTTTTTTTTCAAGCATTTAAAAGAGCACATTTTAAACATTACAAAAGTTATTTTAGTGCATGAAGAAATATTACAGTATATACTCGAGTATAAGCCGACCCGAGTATAAGCCGAGGCACCTATTTTACCACAAAATACTGGGTAATGGGGAAATGTGCTGCCCCCTGTGTCCCTCTTGTGCCCTCTGTGTCCCCCTCTCTCTCCCGTGTCTCTTCTCCCCTCTCCCTTCCCTGTGTCTCTTCTCCCCTCTCCCTTCCCTGTGTCTCTTCCAACCTCTCCCTTCCCTGTGTCTCTTCCCCCCTCCCTTATCACCCTCCTCAACCCCACTCTTCAACGTCCCTCCTCATCCTCAACCCCCTCCTCAACCTCCCTCCTCATCCTCAACCTCCCTCCTCATCCTCAACCCCCTCCTCATTCTCAACCCCCTCCTCAACCTCCCTCCTCATCCTCAACCTCCCTCCTCATCCTCAACCCCCTACTCAACCTCCCTCCTCATCCTCAACCTCCATCCTCATCCTCAACCCCCTCCTCAACCTCCCTCCTCATTCCTCAACCTCCCTCCTCATCCTCAACCACCTCCTCAACCTCCCTCCTCATCCTTAACCTCCCTCCTCATCCTCAACCCACTCCTCAACCTCCCACCTCATCCTCAACCTCCCTCCTCATCCTCTCTCCTCAACCCCCCATCCTCAACCCCCTCCTCAATCCCCCATCCTCAACCCCCCTCCTCAACTTCAACCCCCCTCCTCAACCCCTCCTCCTGATCCTCAACCTCCCTCCTCATCCTCCTCATCCTCCCTCCTCAACCCCCCATCCTCTACCCCCTCCTCAACCTCCTTCCTCAACCCCCCCATCCTCAACCCCCTCCTCAACCCCCCATCATCAACCTCCCTCCTCAACCTCCCTACTCAACCTCAACCCCCCTCCTCAACCCCCCTCAACCCCAACCCCCCTCCTCAACCTCAACCCCCCTCAACCTCCCTCCTCAACCCCCCTCCTCAACCCCCCATTCCTCAACCCCCTCCTCAACCTCAACCCCCCATCCTCAACCTCCCTCCTCAATCTCAACTCCCCTCAACCTCCCTCCTCAACCTCAACCCCCCTCTTCAACCTCAACCCCCCCTCAACCCCAACCCCCCTCCTCAACCTCAACCCCCCTCAACCTCCCCCTCCTCAACCTAAAGCCCCCTCAAACCCCCTCCTCAACCTAAACCCCCGTAAATACCTCCCCCTCTCCCCTCACTTACCTACTTCTGCTCCGGCCTCCGCTCCTTCTTAACCCGGCATCACATGCGTGCCGCGTCATATAAATGCTAGTGCCGTGGCGCGCATGTGACGTCACATGCACGCCGGGTCAAGAAGGAGCAGAGGCCGGAGCAGAAGCAGGTAAGTGAGGGGAGAGGGGGAAGTATGTAGGGGGGGTTAGAATGAAGAGGGGGGTTTAGGTTGAGGAGGGGGGTTGAGGAGGGAGAATGAGGAAGGGGGTTTATAATGAGGAGGGGGGTTTAGAATGAGGAGGGGGGAGGGAAAGAGACACGGGGGGGTAGAAAGACACGGGGGGGTTAGAGAGACACGGGGGGTTAGAGAGACACTGGGGTGAGAGTGACTCGAGTATAAGCCGAGGGTGGCCTTTTTAGCCTTAAAAAAAGGGCTGAAAATCTCGGCTTATACTCGAGTATATACGGTAAGTAAAACCTGTTTAAACATCACTGAACAGAGAGCACACTTTAATGCCCCTGGCTGGCAGAAGGCAAGCCTCAATGTAAGTTTTAAGACATTTATTTGAAAAAAGAAAAGACGCGTGACACATTTTCAAATACCCTCTCTCTGATGCAACGCACACTAAAAATATTTCCATGTCCTAATTATTTCCAATAACCTCTATTTAATGCAATAAAAAAAAAAGTCCCTACCATAAACGGGCTACACTAGACCTAACATACTCCCATATTCCTATCTGTCTATATAAACCCACTAAGATTGTAAATTGCAATTTGACCAATTGAATAGGGCTCTATATAAGCACATAGCATTTTTTTTTTACAGAAGTTTTTAGTTAGTGAACTTCTATCCAAAAGCAAGGTCGTCACTAACTAAAAACGTATGTAAAATAAATATGCTCTGTGTTTATATAGAGCCCTATTCAATTTGAATCACAATTTAATAAGGCTGTAAATGTTTACTACTTACCACTGTGTTACACCAGATTGTATTTATGAGTTAACTGTAGATCAGGTACAATGATTGAAGGAGGGACTCCTGTTTTTTCTGTTACAAGAATAATTCATGGCAGAGATGCCCTTATAACTACAGCTAATTACAGAAAAATTATGCATTATAATTAAAAGTGGTTTTAAAGCCAAACCAGATAAGAAGGAAGAGTCAGAAGAGAAAAAAGACACTGCATAAATAAGACAAATTAGCAGAGCCATGGATGAAAGATATAGAGCATATTAATAAAATAGCTGAATAAGAAATACTGTTCAACTTTATTTACACTTTTAAAAAAATTAAAATGTATTTGTTTCTGAAAATGCTATTAAAAAATATTTAAATAGAGGACATACCCATTAACTGTTTTTCACTGGTCCCAATAAGGCTCAATTATTTTTAACTGGACTAATTGTCCAAAATTATCATTATATCAAAAAGTATTTGCATCAAACCAGCCTGCATGTATGTCAATAAAAATGCTTAGTACCTTAGTGGATGTTTTAAGTAATGCAGAAGGCCTATAATCCTCGAAGGGTTCCTTCTACCTGAGGTTTTCCACTAGTTGGTGCCCCAAACTGTTACTAGAATTCCCTATAGTAAATAGGAAAGCAATTCAAGTGTAATCAGAGTGTATCAGGTTCCCCAAGTGGTTAATGCATGCTAAAATAACAGTTTCTGTAGATGAGCAAGTAGAAAAAAGGAATAAAAAGGAGAATTCCTCATATTACCAGCATATGTATCCTAATGGATTTCCTACAATAAAAACATTTAAAACAAATGTGCCAATATTGGGTTTATTAAAATAGAAGCCACTATAAATTATGAGTTATCAGCTACATTAAAGGTTGCCTATTAGGGAATGTCACAGTCAAACTGAAATATCACAAACATGATAATAGGCTTCTATCAGCCCTGGATCGCCCCAATCTTCTGATGGCCATATCGTTCTATATACCAACTTTTTCAAAGGCTTAACATTTAAAGCAAACATTAAAAAAAAAATCAGATAGAAGGCATCCTTTGAGTCCTTCTGAATTAGAACATCCACTAAGGTACTAAGCATTTATAATAGATATGGATGCAAACTTTAAAAAATATTTGAGCCCCATTGGAACCAGTGATAAACAAGAGGTCAAATCCTCTATCCAGTTAATGGGTATGTCATCTGTTTTTTAAATAAAGGCAGAGTTTTAAGAAACAAATAGATTTCCATTTTTTTTAATTAAGTGTAAATAAAGTTGAACTTTTTTTTCCTATTCTGCTATTCCTATAATCGCCATACTCACAGTCACTGTGTCTTTTAACTACTCAGAGGACACCATAGTCAATAGTGTCAACAGGACAAGCTGTAACCCTGTGCCATTTGGGATAATATCCACAAATCCTCAAGCCTCTCATTACAGTCTTGTTTATTGGACTACTTACTTCACAAGCTATTTCCAAACTGCTCAGATAATACTTCTTAGGAGATTATCAAAATAAATACGTCGTACCTCCAGGATTGTCCTACGAGCTTTGGCCATCACCGGGTTCTATCAAGCCTAGTATTCGTTTGTACAGCTATTTTATTAATTTACCACTGAGTGTTACGCACCAAGGAAATACACCCTTTCTTATATTAAGAAATAGAGCAGAACAAAAGAGACAGGAACTGCAAGAATGGAGAGACAATGGCATTGCAAGAATGAGACAGGTAAGCAGGGTCATAGTGGAAAGAGAGACAGAGCAAACAGACAGCAAGTTCAAGAGACGTGATACCTAACGGCACTGCATGAATAAGACAAGTAGACACGACCATGAAGGAAAGCATACCCACAGTAATTTAGTTAAAACATGAGAGGGCAAATAATGTTCAGCTTATTTAGTTTGTTGTTGATTAAGGAATTATTTACTAATATATATACAGTGCCTTGCAAAAGTATTAACCCCCTTTGCATTTTTTGTGTTTTGTTGCCTCACAACCTGGAATTAACATGGATTGTTTGAGGATTTGCATCATTTAATTTACAGAACATGCCCACAAGATGTTTTTTTTTAATTGTGAAGCAAACAACAAAAAGGGCAAAATAAAAGGTCAATGTGCATAACTATTCACCCCCCTAAAGTCAATACTTTGTAGAGTCCCCTTTTGCGGCAATCACAGATCCAAGTCGCTTTGGATAAGTCTCTATGAGCTCGCCACATCTTACCACTGGGATTTTTTGCACATTCCTCCTTGCAAAACTGCTCCAGCTCCTTCAAGTTGGATGGTTTGAGCTTGTGAACAGCAATCTTTAAGTCTGACCACAGATTGGATTGAGGTCTGGCCTTTGACTAGGCCATTCCAACACATTTACATGTTTCCCCTGAAACACTCAAGTGTTGCTTTAGCAGTGTGTTTGGGATCATTATCCTGCTGGAAGATGAACTTCCGTCCTAGCCTCAAATCACGCACAGAGTGGTACAGGTTTTGCTCAAGAATATCCCTGTATTTAGCACCATCCATCTTTCCCTCAACTCTGACCAGTTTCCCAGTCCCGGCTGCTGAAAACCATCCCCACAGCATGATGCTGCCCCCACTATGTTTCACTGTGGGGATGGTGTTCTTTGGGTGATGTGATGTGTTGGGTTTGCTCCATATTCTTTCCAATTTGTTATGATAGATTTGATGGTGCCCCTGAGGATCATCAAAGATTTGGATATTTTTTTTATAACCTAACCCTGACTTCCTTCCTTGGTCTTCATGGCAGTGTTTGGTTAGTGGTGCCTCTTGCTTAGGTGTTGCAGCCTCTGGGGCCTTTCAAAAAAGGTGTGTATATGTAATGACAGATCATGTGACACTTAGATTGCACACAGGTGGACATCATTTCACTAATTGTGTGTCTTACGAAGGTAATTGGTTGCACCAGAGCTTTTTTATGGGCTTGATAACAAAGGGGGTGAATACATACGCACATGCCAATTTTCTGTATTCTATTTTTAAAAAATATGTTTTTTGGATATATTTTTTCTCATTTCTCTTCACCAATTTAGACTATTGTGTTCTGATCCATCACATTAAATTCAGATTAACAAAACACTGAACTTAAGGCTGTAATGTAACAAAATAGGTAAAAAGTCAAGGGGGGTGAATACTTTTGCAAGGCACTGTAGTAGCCCCTTCTGGATTGCTACCTTGTCGTGGTGAAGGGCTTTGTGTACCTCAGTGAAGCTGTAAACTATACCATATAATGTCACCCAAGACAGGCAGAGAGGTCATACAAATCGCAGTCCACTGGAGAAGGAACTGGCAAATCGATACGGTACCTTTCCTATGAAAACATTTTAGATGAGCACAGCCTGGTGTGATATGGTCCATAGGGTAATGGAGAGTCGGACATGACTGAACGACTGAACAATGTATAGTAGAATAAATGGGGAATACAGGAAAGCATTTTTCAAACATACAGCTAGCATATGAAACATCACACATTTTGTCTAATCATATTGACTAGGATGTTACTGAGATTAAAATGTATTAGTAATGTTCTGGATATGTTTTTTTTTAATGCAGAGATCATATAATCAGAAGAGGTAAATGCTAGGTGCAATACAAATGGTATGTATGACACAGATAGCGAAATAGCAAATGATACAGCTTGTTTATACAACTAGTGTGACTCCTACTACACAAGCAAAAGCTCATGACTGTTCTCTTGAAATACTAAATATACAAGACAAAATATTCCTATTGGAAACCTGGACAAATAAAGATATTAGTTTATTGTATTTGGAAAGAATGTTTAACACAGAGCTTGTAAGGAAATTAGGAAAAATCAAATTAAGGAAGGTATGTGAAAATTATGATATACAATTCAATTATTTATATTAACTGGGTTAGCTGCGAAAGTACAATTTTACAATGAAGCTACTTTTTTGAAAGCTACAGGAGGGGACCCATTATTTTTAGAAGAATTCCAGTAAAAGTACTTGCAAAAGCAAAGATGCATCTGGCGTCCTTCAAACAGCTTTGTACTTGTGTGTTCAATGTGCGTTGCTTGTGCTATAATAGTTTTTGTATAATAAAGTTCATGTATAATATAATGACATTAAATAGCTGGAGTCGTTCCAAGGTAAAAGGCTACAGATTACTTGGCAAACCAGCACTCCATATTGGACATTGATTGCGTTATTGACGCTGGTTATTTTGAAATTGTATTTTCTATTTTTTTTTCACATTTTCACACAAGTACGCAGACTAATACAATGTCAGAAATGTGACCTTTTCCACAGCGGCTGGATATGTCCAGTTTATTCTGGCTGGCTCTGTCTAATCTTTAGCTAGATAATAACATCCAGAAGGATAATGTCAGCATTAGATGAGTAAAGACCAAAATCCCTTTAATATCCTACCTGTGTGGAAAAAAGTTATTATTGTCATATGTTTTCTTTTTTTGTGTGTGAAGAGAGGTCTAGAGGCATGTGGAGCAAGATTTAAACACATGTTGTTAGAAATATACAGGGCAGGGCAAAAGGGAAACTATGCAAGGGAGGGAAAGTGCTGAAGTGCAAGGAACAATTACTGCTGAAAATCCCATTAGCGTAAAATTACTTATTAGCGTGCATTAAACATCTGATAGATTCAAATGTTACAGCTCTTTATAGCATTACAGGAAAAAAATTGTTTAAAAAGGCCTTTTATCAATATATTTTGCCTTTTTCCTGGTAAACCAAGACTGAACAAAGTCATTGTGGGTACATTTAATAAACAACGGACATCACACTGTTATATGGGCCAGTAGGAAATTGAACAAAAGGCTGTTTCTATTTGGACAACACAGCACAGTTTTATATTGGATACAGCTGACCGGACAGAAATACTGCGAACAATCTCTGAAAGGAATCAGGACTGTCAGAGGTCAGGAAGTGGGATTTTTTTAGACATAAAAGAAAAGGAGAGAAAATATTCAGGATTGAGAAGTAAATACTTTATGCGCTGCAGAATTTGTTGGCACGTTATAAATAAAGGATAATAATATTAATAATAATAATAACAATTTGATGAAAAGATGAGAGACTGAAAAGACAGGTGAAAAACTCAGTTGTGAGATGAAAGTATCTGATCTTAACAGGTTCCTCTAAGCAACAAGTCACTACTAACAGTCCTAAAACTTGCACATGCACTCTGAACCAGAAAGAAGAACTGTATTAGCACTTGGGTAACCAATTTAAAGAGATTATGGTAACCAAACATAATTTTTTAGATTACTTTTTAAAAGGATGATAAAATTACAATAGATTGTGCTAGCTATTTTTCTAACGTAAACATGTTTGAGATATTCAATAAGGTCTATGTTGCATTATTATGCAAATTGTGAATACTAATGAGCTGCTTTCATATGCAAATTAGTTAAATTGTGTGTTTGTTTCTGAAGGCATAAGTCAATATAACCAATGTCATCATGCAAATAAAGCTTATCCCTCATACTCTGTTCCAGACAGTCAAATAGTCTTAAGTATGAATGTATATGATATACTGGGGCACTGTGTTTCCTTTGGCCCACCCCACCTCTATTACAGATAGATCACTGTACTAAGTTTCTTAAAATCACACAACAGTCTCACATTTTTTTTTTATTGCACACTATGTAGCACATCGTGCCTTAAGTAGTCCTGATAGCAGTAATATAATTAAATTAGTAATCAGGTCCAATTCCAGCAATTACAAATCTTATTTGTCCAAATGTATTAATGGTTTCTGATAAGGATGTGCTTCTGCCTAGGCCCACGAGTCCCAGGCCTATGGCAACACATTTTCAGGGGGCAGCAGACTGTCTTGAGATGCAGTCCAGTAAATTGAAATATGTTTGTATAGTCACAGGAATGTCTCTATGCAGTGATATTTCTATTTGTAAGTGTTCTTGACCCTTTCTTATAGACCATATACAGAGCCTTGCAAAAGTATCCACTCCCCTTGACTTTTTAAAAATGTTGTTACATTACAGCCTTAAGTTCAATGTTTTGTTAATATGAATTTTATGTGATGGATCAGAACACAATAGTCTAAGTTGGTGAAGTGAAATGAGAAAAATATATACATAAAACTATTTTTTAGAAATAGAAAACAGAAAATTGGCATGTGCGTATGTATTCACCCCCTTTGTTATGAAGCCCATACAAAGCTCTGGTGCAAACAATTACCTTCAGAAGTCACATAATTAGGTAAATGATGTCCACCTGTGTGCAATCTCAGTGTCACATGATCTGTTATTACATATACACACCTTTTTTGAAAGGCCTCAGAGGCTGCAACAACTAAGCAAGAGGCACCACTAACCAAACACTGCCATGAAGACCAAGGAACTCTCCAAACAAGTAAGGGACAATGTTGTTGAGAAGTACAAGTCAGGGTTAGGTTACAAAAAAATATCCAAATCTTTGATGATCCCCAGGAGCACCATCAAATCTATCATAACCAAATGGAAAGAACATGGCACAACAGCAAACCTGCCCAGAGACGTCCGCCCACCAAAACTCCCGACTGGGCAAGGAGGGCATTAATCAGAGAGGCAGCCCAGAGACCTAAGGTAACCCTGGAGGAGCTGCAGAGTTTCACAGCAGAGACTGGAGTATCTGTACATAGGATGACAATAAGCCACATGCTCTATAAAGTTGGGCTTTATGGCAGAGTGGCCAGAAGAAAGCCATTACTTTCAGCAAAAAGCAAAATGGCACGTTTTGAGTTTGCGAAAAGGCATGTGGGAGACTCCCAAAATGTATGGAGGAAGGTGCTCTGGTCTGATGAGACTAATATTGAACTTTTCGGCTATCAAAGAAAACGCTATGTCTGGTGCAAACCCAACACATCACCCAAAGAACACCATCCCTAGAGTGAAACATGGTGGTGGCAGCATCATGCTGTGGGGATGTTTTTCAGCAGCTGGGACTGGGAAACTGGTCAGAGTTGAGGGAAGGATGGATGGTGCTAAATACAGGGATATTCTTGAGCAAAACCTGTACCACTCTGTGCATGATTTGAGGCTGGGACAGAGGTTCACCTTCCAGCAGGGCAATGACCCCAAACACACTGCTAAAGCAACACTTGAGTGGTTTAAGGGGAAACAAGTAAATGTGTTGGAATGGCCTAGTCAAAGCCCAGACCTCAATCCAATAGAAAATCTGTGGTCAGACTTAAAGATTGCTGTTCACAAGCGCAAACCATCCAACTTGAAGGAGCTGGAGCAGTTTTGCAAGGAGGAATGGGCAAAAATCCCAGTGGTAAGATGTGGCAAGCTCATAGAGACTTATCCAAAGCGACTTGGAGATGTGATTGTCGCAAAAGGTGGCTCTACAAAGTATTAACTTTAGGGGGGTGAATAGTTATGCACGTTGACTTTTTCTGCTAATTTGTCCTATTTGTTGTTTGCTTCACAATAAAAAAAAAAAAAAAAAACATCTTCAAAGTTGTGGGCATGTTCTGTAAATTAAATGATCAATCCATGTCAATTCCAGGTTGTGAGGCAACAAAACATGAAAAATGCCAAGGGGGGTGAATACTTTTGCAAGGCACTGTATATACATAATTATGCATATGATTTGATGTGAATAAAGAATACAAATATTATTATGGTTCAAATACAAACAGTCTTTCAAAGGATCATCACCATTACTTTACACAGAAATGTAAACAGGAGAAATAATGTCAGTTAGCAAAACACCACACTGAAAACTCCAGACACGAAATGCATACTCTCTAGTGAACCACTCTTGTTCATTTATATCTGCTTATAAATCAGTCTTGGGACCTTTATAAATTACAGTTTAGGACATTAAGTGTCAGAGAAAAACAATATTTGTGGTGAATAATCTGATAATGTGGAATAAGTGGGAAGCAGTTTTATAGGCTCTGAGACTCATGCAACAGTGTTATATCATAAACCCTGCCCATATGCACTGACATCACGTAACATCATCATCATGCATGTGGTATGAGAAAGTTAGAGACAGCATTTATGTGCAGGTTGCAATCCTGGGACATAAAAAAACTATGTTGGAGACAGAATATCAGCGTTTCTGCACAAAATATGCTACTCATAAAAATATGTTCCCATCAATGCTTCTGTTGCTGTAATATGTCTTGTTTCTTATCTAGATTAAATAAGGATTGCAGTGGCTGTGATGTGCTTCAATGGATTATGGTTATGAAAGCAGTTTCCATTGCAGCCCTTCTGAAAGCTTAATGTCTTGAACCAGTCAGGTAGATGCCAATGCCTTGTGAGAGTTTTACAAGTAAATTGTTTTGTAGTTTTGTGTCTTCTTTCACAGTGCATTGATAAAGAACCATTATGTTTAAACAATACATTTTAAAAGTTTTTCCTTTCTGTGTAATAACATTCTTTTTTTCCTTTTTCGTTCAAATTCAAATTTGAATTTTAACCTAATATACAAGGGTATTGAAAATAATACTGGGGGGATAAGGGTTCCCTTGAGCGAGTCAGGGCAGAAATGTTGCTTACCTGTCTAGTTCCTGATACCAGTTCCGGGGAGACCAAATCCAGCCAATTTTGGTGATATATGCTATTTATTAAATTAGTGGCATATATAAGTGATTGTAATTGAATATGGGGAGTTAAGCAATGAGACCCATATTTCTAAAAACATGGGATAAGTGTTGGAAATTGTGTGGGACAGTCTTTCATTAATCATTATAAAGTTAATTTTATCATTTCTTGTATGTTAAGGGTCGGAGACCTCCAATTTTTGGCTATGTGGCTTTTCGTGGAAAGCAAAAGGTACTGAAGCCATTTTTTCAGTTTTTTCGATATGAGAGGAGTTTTGTTTCTAATGTTTAAAATGTGCACTTCAAATGTAACTTAGAACCGCTATACATCCTTATTAAATTGCGATTCGGCCAGTTGAATAGGGCTCTATTTAAGCATGCAGCTTATTTTTTTTACATACGTTTTTAGTTAGTGAAGACCTTGCTTTTGGATAGAAGTTCACTAACTAAAAATTCTGTAAAGAAAATATGCTCTGTGCTTATATAGAGCCCTATTCAATTGTCCAAATCACAATTTAATAAGGCTGATATTGAAGCTTTGGGGTTAACACAAGGGTTTGTTATTGCCTAGGCCCGCAAGGCCCATGACTAGGGCAGCAGTGCTGATGATGCAGTGCAATACATGGAAATATGTTTGTATATGCAGTGATATTTCTGTACGCAAGTTTACTTAACACTTTCTGACTATAGATACATTATATATATATATATATATATATATATATATATATATATATATATATAGGAGAATCAGAAATGGGAAAGGAAGTACTACATTTGGGGCATGAAGGCACACAAGTCTTAATGGTCTAGGGCAGCATAAAACCTAAATATCCCAATGGGTTAACATTCTCCACCGATATAGTGACATTAAGTGGAGATAGAGATACTGAGTATGAAGCATATGTTCTGCCCCCCAAGTCAGTTGTTTATGCACTAGTCTATGACACACAGTTATCTATTTCATACACATATGAAAATGTCTATTCCTTATGGCTAAAATCTGCTGCTAGTGGCGTTCCGGGGAACAAATCGCAAAGACAACAGTGTTAATTGGAGGACTGTGCCTTTAAAACAGGGATGCTAGATAACCATATTAAACAAAGACTGCCCATAAAATAGGCCATGAATGGTATAATGACATACCAGACAATTGCAGAAACAGCATCTAGCTAAAATATACCCATAGCACGCCGACCTTTCTAGCAGCATTATTAGGGGTTAATACACTGCACAATTATATACTCACTGTGAGCCCAGGATAGTGATTTGGTTGCCTCGGCCTCCTGATTGTGCGTCTAATCCTGACACAGAAAAAGCGTGACACTGAGTGGGAGGGACCAGAGAAACTGCAGGGCTGATAAAAGAAAAAGAAGATAGACCATATGAGAGATAACAGACAGCTAATTCTACATATTCAGATGCAGCATTAAAGCCTGAAGGAACCTGAGGAAATCTGCACCTTATTGTACAATCACAGCACGTCAATGTTTTCCAGGCTAATTGTTTTAAAAAGAACATCTTTGTGTTTCGGTTCATTATATATTTTTTATAATTTCCATTATTCAACACATTATACATATATATGTAGGGGTTAATTGCACATTATGGTTGGAGAAGAAATATATCTTATTTTGTATTAAGTGTAACTACTGTATGTGTGTATGTGGGGGGTGTAAGGAGTGTGTCAAGGATTACGCTGATGAGACAAATTAATACAATCTCCCAGTCCTCTGCCCTGTACATAATCACACACATCCAAGTGTATATTTCCTTATTAGTCTTGCTGTTGTAATAGTAATATCAATAATAATGAATATTAAACATTTTTAAAGCACATGTGGGAGAGAGCCCCAGCAGATCATGGCCACCCTGGGACACTTCTTTGTTTCCCAGTGTTTTTGTTGGCAAATTCATTTGAAGTACTGCAACTTGACTCTTGTATTTTAAAGAATGCATTGAATAGGTTAAATCAGCAGACATAACGCTCTCTGCCTTTAGATTCTGATAGAGAGTATTTAACCAGCACACATGACCCTGTGTATAGCCTATGAGTATGCATTTGCATGTAGCTCAAAAATGTGTAAGGCTGTTTTTTTTTAATCTTACGTCTTTTGCTGTAAAATTAAATCACGTTAAGTATCTATATATTTTTTACATTTTTAAGCTTTTTCCATTTGGATTACAGACATTTTCTTTGCCCAATAAGAAGAAAATGTTTGAAAATGTTAACTATTTGTTAATTAAAATTAAAATAAATAATATTAATATTGACATACACTTGTCTAAAAGCTCAGGCATATATTAGCAATTTTGCATAGGCAATATTCCTTCTATATGCTGTGTTGGCTATATAAGCTGCAAGTTACAATATACATTTATAGAGTTCATATCACACTGTCCTATGAAACTTGCCTCTCCCCAACTCCTATAATATAACATGTTAAAAATGATATATACAGTGGATATAAAAAGTCTACACACCCCTGTTAAAATGTCAGGTTTCTGTGCTGTAAAAAAATGAGACAAAGATAAATCATTTCAGAACTTTTTCCACCTTTAATGTGACCTATAAACTGTACAACTCAATTGAAAAACAAACTGAAATCTTTTAGGTGGAGGGAAGAAAAATACAAAATAAAAATAATGTGGTTGCATAAGTCTGCACAACCTCTAATAACTAGGGATGTAGCGGTGTTCAGAATTAAGCAATCACATTCCAAATCTTGTTAAATTGGAGTTAGCATACACCTGCCATTATTTAAAGTGCCTCTTATCAACCCCAAATAAAAGTTTAGCTGCTCTAGTTGGTCTTTCCTGCAATTTTCTTAGTCGCATCCCACAGCAAAAGCCATGGTCCACAGAGAGCTTCCAACGCATCAGAGGGATCTCATTGTTAAAAGGTATTAGTCAGGAGAATGGTACAAAAGAATTTCCAAGGCATTAGATATACCATGGAACACAGTGAAGACAGTCATCATCAAGTGGAGAAAATATGGCACAACAGTGACATTACCAAGAACTGGAGCTCCCTCCAAAATTGATGAAAAGACCAGAAGAAAACTGGTCTGGGAGGCTACCAAGAGGCCTACACCAACATTAAAGGAGCTGCAGGAATATCTGACAAGTACTGGCTGTGTGGTACATGTGACAACAATCTCCCGTATTCTTCATATGTCTGGGCTATGGGGTAGAGTGGCAAGACAAAAGCCTTTTCTTACAAAGAAAAACATCCCAGCCAGGCTACATTTTGCAAAAACACATCTGAAGTCTCCTAAAAGCATGTGGGAAAATGTGTTATGGTCTGATGAAACCAAGGGTGAACTTTTTGGCCATAATTCCAAAAGATATGTTTGGCACAAAAACAACACTGCACATTACCAAAAGAACACCATACCCACAGTGAAGCATGGTGGTGGCAGCATCATGCTTTGGGGCTGTTTCTCTTCAGCTGGAACTGGGGCCTTAGGTAAGATAGAGGGAATTATGAACAGTTCCAAATACTAGTCAATATTGGCACAAAACCTTCAGGCTTCTGCTAGAAAGCTGAACATGAAGAGGAGCTTCATCTTTCAGCATGACAACAACCCAAAGCATACATACAAATCAACAAAGGAATGGCTTCACCAGAAGAAGATTAAAGTTTTGGAATGGCCCAGCCAGAGCCTAGACCTGAATCCGATTGAAAATCTGTGGGGTGATCTGAAGAGGGCTGTGCATAGGAGATGCCCTCGCAATCTGACAGATTTGGAGTGTTTTTGCAAAGAAGAGTGGGCAAATCTTGCCAAGTCAAAATGTGCCATGCTGATAGACTCATACCCCAAAAAACTGACTGCTGTAATAAAATCAAAAGGTGCTTTAACAAAGTATTAGTTTAAGGGTGTGCATACTTATGCAACCATATTATTTTATTTTTATATTTTTTCTTCCCTCTACCTAAAAGATATGAAGAATACGGGAGATTGTTGTCACATGTACCACACAGCCACTACTTGCCAGATATTCCTGCAGCTCCTTTAATGTTGCAGTAGGCCTCTTGGTAGCCTCCCAGACCAGTTTTCTTCTCGTCTTTTCATCAATTTTGGAGGAAGCTCCAGTACTTGGTAATGTTACTGTTTTTGCCATTTTTTCTCCACTTGATGATGACTGTCTTCACTGTGTTCCATGGTATATCTAATGCCTTGGAAATTCTTTTGTACCCTTCTCCTGACTGATACTTTTTAACAATGAGATCCCTCTGTGCTTTGGAAGCTCTCTGTTGACCATGGCTTTTGCTGTGGGATGCGACTAAGAACATTTTAGGAAAGACCAACTAGAGCAGCTGAACTTTATTTGGGGTTAACCAGAGGCACTTTAAATGATGGCTGGTGTATGCTAACTCGTATTTAACATGATTTGGAATGTGATTGCTTAATTCTGAACACAGTTACATCCTCAGTTATAAGAAGGTGTGCAGACTTATACAACCACATTATTTTTATTTTTTATTTTTATTCCCTCCAACTAAAAGATTTCAGTTTGTTTTTCAAATAAGATGTACAGTTTATAGGTCACATTCAAGGTGGAAAAAGTTCTATTTAGTTATCTTTGTCTCATTTTTTTACAGCACAGAAACCTGACATTTTAACAGGGGTGTGTAGACTTTTTATATCCACTGTATATATGCACAACATATCAATATAGAAACACAAATGTCACTGTATCATTATATCATGAATCACCCCCAGGGAAATAGCACCAAAACAATGTGGATACAGTATCACTGTATTATACAGTATATCATCCCCGTCAAACCATCTAACCTATAGTGCGTAAATAATAATATTGTGTGAAGTCATACATTTTTTCCCTATGCTATTGAGCTTTAATTAGCATGTTTAAAGATTTTTAACTAGATATAATACAAGTTATATGTTATTTTGCAATACCTAATGCCTCAATATAGGCTTTTGATAAAATCTGACTATTCCATAACTGTGCATGGAGAAGCAATTCTTTCTTCCTGTATTATGTTATATTACTTGGTCACACTTTGCATCTACTGAGTATACCCAGTGAGAATACACAGACATTTTGTGCTACTTGGGTATTTGTTTAATACTGTATATCTAATTTCAACTATTCACTGGCATTGAAAATATAAGGCTTCACAGGGAAATAATTTTAAGGGACACAAATTTGGTGGAAATTTGCCTTCAGTATAATTTATATCTCATTAAAATATGAGGAAATAAATTCCTAATTTTTGAGATTCAAGTTTTTTTAAATGGGTTATCTAAATTTTGAAGATTTCATGTTTACATTGCTTGCAGTCATCCCTCTTTCATCCTCACTGCTGTGAATGGTGGGGGGTGCAGCTCTTTAGCCAATGAGAATGGAGATTTGTTTTCCGTCCGTATATGTTCTGATCACTTAAGGTAGATTACCACAGTTACTGCTCAGACCACAGAAAAACCTTGTACTATGGAAGATAGATAGATTCTGGGTAAAATAATGGGTAGATGTTTTTTTTATGATAGTTATGTGATATTTCTGAGTATTGAAGTAATGTAATGACGCAGCGAAGAGGGCAAATAAGACATGCCATTCTTGGTTTATAGTTTGGACACATTCTGATATATTATGTATCTGAAATGTAAATTTTATTAAATAGTGCTAGGTATCTCTCGTAGTCAGTGATTTTTTGAGAGTAGGAGGGGGAGACGCTTGAGTTAATGGACATTATTTCATGTTGCATAGAGAAAGGAATTGATTGTTTATCTCAGATGATGAAGATGATGGAGCATATGAAGCAATGCTTTCTGTATAAGAGGGTGGATGTTCTGCCATGATCTGTAGAATTAGTTAAATTATACTTAGAAAGAGAACTGGATATCATGAATGTCTATAGCATGTCTGAAAACATCATATTTAATGATTGACAGATGTTTCTTGTATGAAATAAATAAATATAGAGATTTTTTTTAATATATGTGAGTATTGTAAAACTGAGAACAAATGTTATGGAATGAATAAAAATGTGAATAATGCAAAGTTGTCTAGCGAAGAGATGAATTGTGTTACATGGAGATGAGATTCATGATAATATTTAGTGTGTTTCAAGGTCTCTAGGATGAGACTAAGGGCGTAAATGAGTTGTGTAACTTAACAGAATGAACTTTACAATGAATGAGTGAAAGTAGCAGAACTGAAACACGAGTTTGGATGAATATAGATTACAATATCTCTCTCTATTATAGATTTACTAGCGACTTGTCCGTCATAAAATGACGGCAATAAGATTGTAAGGCAGGTAATGTTGTTTGCGTGCAAAATTGTTGGTGTTTTAAGATCCTTTGGTGTTCATTGCGAGCCTTGCGCTGAGCGCCTTTGGCGCTCATCGTGTGGCTCTTGGTTGTTTGTGTGCTATGAGCAGCGTTGGTGTTTTTTTTTGGTATGGCAATGAATAATTAATAAAATAAGAAATTAATATACTTTACCTATTGTGAAGTAATATATGCAGGAAGCATTGTGTTGAAGAGCTGGCAATCCGTTTTCATGTTGCTGCAGCATCAGTGCTGTGGAGCTGCTGTGTAAGCATCATGAATGTGTGCAGTGTGTAGTGTAATAGTGTGCGTGCGCGAGGCAAATCCGTTCGGGTAGCTGTGTACTTCCGGATTGTATAAGTTAGTGTTCTAAAATGGCGCCTAATGTGTGGTATGTGGCTGTGGCTGATTTAGCGTCCTTGTTTTCGGATGTCGTCGGACGTTTTCAGAAAATCCGTAGGTGTTTGGTGGTGTTTTGCGTGTTTAGGGTCCTTTAGCCTCGTTTTCGTTTTGTTCGGCGGCCATTTTTTCTCTCGCTTAGGTGATTTTCGGGTGTCTAAACTCTAAAATTTGGACTTAAATCGAGGTGTAACTTCACTTGCAGAGGTCCTGGGTACACCACCTTGCTGTTGGTAAGCTTTTGATGTGTTTGTTGTGGGTATTTATTGTGTTTCTAATGTTTTAGGGGTCGCGCGGGTTGCGTCCTTGTTGTCGGATCTCGTACGCCTTTTTCAGAAAATCCGTAGGTGTTTGGTGGTGTTTTGCGTCTTTAGAGTGCTGTAGCCTCGTTTTCGTTTTTTTCGGAGGCCATTTTTTCTCTCGCTTAGGGGATTTTCGGGTGTCTAAACTCTTTTATTTGGAGTTAAATTGAGGTGTAACTTCAGTTTTCGAGGTCCTGGGTGCCCCCCTTGCTGTAGGTAAGCTTTTTATGTATTTGTTGTGTTTATTTATTGTGTTTTTAATGTTTTCATGTGCACGGGTTTCGGGCGATTCTTGCGAGGTCGTAATGAGTTGTAACGCGTCTCGTATTTTGTTTCGTAACTCCGTAAATTTTGCAAGGTCCGCAGTTGCTGGCAAGGAGCGCCTTCAGAAGCCTTCGGAAGGCGAAGACAGTAACAGTTAGTGCAACACAGTAAACACGTTCATGAACCACGTAACACTTACCCGAACAACGTGAAGCACGTACCCAATGATTGCAAGACACGTAATATAGTCCATTTTATACTAACCAAGCGCGTAAATCCCTAAAAATGCTCGCTACACCATAAAATGGTGGAAAATCGATAAACTGCACATGTGCAAGTTTGTCCTCGCGCTTGTACTCTATAAATATGGCACACCTTCCAGAATTTTCTTCCTTTCTCCTTAGATTCTCAACTGTGTGGCTGCACGTTATCACATTTAATTAAGAGATTGTTACCTCTTAATGATTTTCAAACAACACATTGCAAGATAATAGGTAAAGTATTAACATTTAATAATTTCTTAATTGATAAATTGAAAAAAATATATTTATAAAAAAAAAGTTAAATACATGTAAATTGATCTATATGATTTTTAAGAAATACATAGAAACATAAGACCTAACGCCTTATTAGTCATTAATTTAATAATTGATTTATTAACTGAAGTAAAGAAAAACATAAATACTATGTTTTTCCATAACGTTACTTAACACATTGTATGCTGCATATGGTTGTATTGGGTCACATATAGTTATTTATGAGATATGAATTTATCCTTTGCAGCTGTATCACAATTTCACAATTCGGAAGATATAATATATATAGCAAGAAAATATAATTAATTATATATTAAGAGAAGTATAGTAATTGAATTTATATACATATAATAATAAAACATAATTAATAGCAATTTAGTAGGAAGAGAGGGGAGTGATGTAGGGGAAGGAAAGGAGAGGCTTTAATACATGAATTGTTACATTACACACTGAATATGAAGGGAAAATAAATCATTAGTAAACTGAAGACAGTTCTATTGCTTGGCAATGCATGAAGTGGCTGAAAGGAGTGAGGTTGCTATGGAGACGGAGCATGTGAGAGAGCTGAGGAGGGAGACGCTGACTAACGGAATTGGAAGATAGAAATAAATAATTTAGGTTAGTGAGAATTACAATTATGAAGGTACATATATAAATAAAAAAGCAAAAACAGAATCAGAGGGCCTGAAACTGAGAACGAACGACACCTAAGTAGGTTTGTTCTATAGGTCTGGTTACCTACTCAGAGAGCAACCTCTTTTAGCTCACTTGTGCCCTTCACAGGGAGAAATATTGTGTAGTATATCAGTCTGATGTCACTCAGAAGAGTGATCCAGTCCCGAAATACCAGGCAATGCTAACCTGAACAGGAGAAACAGAAAACTCCACGTACGTTTTGGCCTCTCTTGGGCCTCGTCAGAGATGTGACGTCTGGATCCCCCTATATATAAAAGATATAAATGAAAGGAAAAATAGGAAAATAAAAAAGTACAGGTATACTCCACTGAATGCTATCTCTTTTAGTGTTAATTTACTATTAGGATGTTGTTCCTGTAATTCCCCACTTAGTTCACTATAGCCCTGTTTTTTGGCCGGCGCTATAATACTGCTTTTTCCTCACAACACCCCATTTAACATTCAGAACCATGTCACAGCATTAAAAGAGAGCAGCAGACAGCAGAAAAGAGGAGAGGAAACGTGAAAGCCCAAGAAAGAGATAAATTCCCACAGCAAGCATCCAGAGAGTTGGTACAGAATATTTCTCATGTTCCCTTGTTTCGCATCATGTGATTGTTAATTGTCCAATAAAATCTAAAGTAATGATATTGTTTTTGTACTGATTAGAGAAAATGAGTGAGCGCAAGGAGGATCAACCCAAATTGAATCTCTAGATATGTTGATGAAGGTGCTGGACCGCTTGCAAAAAGGAGAACGCCATGTGGACATTGGAGAGGATTTAAATTTTCCAACCTCAACAATCCACACCATCCTTAAAGGACCACTTAATTCACCATGATTTGGACCACATCATAGTAAAGATCTCCTAAAACCATGCTAAAATACATTTAGAATTTTTGAAAACTGTGCATTTTTCACAGAGAAATTATCAAATGAAATTTCTGTTTACATGTGTCACTGGCAAGCCCCCTGGCAGACCCACAGCAACTGCTGCATGCAGTGAGCATAAGTGAAAAAAATAGTTAACTCTTCACAAATTGATTTGTACACAGAAAGGAATCCTGGGATTAAATAAATACAACAGTTGTGGGTTAACATGTCCGGCTGCATTCCTGTAGTCCAGGGAAAAACTATAAATCACAGAGCCTTCACCACACAGTGTCGGCATATGTTATTAATTATGGAACAATTGGGAGTATTTTTGTAAACAGACCTAAGACTAGATTGTTCAGGTTTTATTAGTGTAATAAAAAAATACAATCTTGTGCTATTTCAGACCATTAAGAGCACATACAGGGAGGTAAATGGCCCTTTAAAAATCAAGAGAAGATCAAGTCTTCGGCAACCGCCAGCACTATATCTTCTGTCAAGAAGATTACCGGATCCAGATGTTACGCACTGGAGGAAATGGAGAATTGGCTTTAGATCTGGATTGATGACAAAACAGAGCACAACTTGCCACTCAGCTAGGCCATAATCATGGAGAAGACCAGAAGCAACTACAGGCATATACAAAGGCAATCACCAGATGTGACCAAAAGCTTTTCAGCCAGCAGAGGTTGGTTCGACCTCTTCAAGAAAAGAAATAACCTGTATAACATCAAAAGAGAAGAGAGATGCTGTGAGCTCTAACACCAAAGCTGCAGCGGCCTTTCCAGCTACTTAAAAAAAGATTGTAGAAAGAGGCAATTATCCTCCAGAACTGGTATTCAATGTTGACAAGACTTGACTGTTCTGGAAGCGAATGCCAAGGTACACCTTCATATTACATGAGCAGAAGGGAGTATTGGTGTTCAAAGTGGCCAAAGACCGTCTAACCCTTCTTCCGGGAGGGAATGCCAGTGGCAATTTCAAGATCAAGCCATTGCTAGTGTACCATCCTAAACACTTACAGCCATGAAGTCGATTCCAAAATACACTTTATTGATCATTTGGCAATTTGAACGTCTGATACAATTATTTAGTGATATTTATTTTATCTTTGTTTTACTGGTGCATTTACTTTATACAGAAGTGACTGTTTTCTATTACTATCCATACATACCTCCTGTTTATTGGTGGATGTAGGCATCAATCTGTTTGCACTAGTGTGTTGTCAAAGTGAGTCAAGCAACATATACAGGTATTTCTTTTTTTGAAGTGCTGATACCCTGATTCACTTCCAAAGGAGAGTTATTCTATGTGAGGTCTGTTAACCTCACTAGTATATAGCATCACTAAGAGAGTGTGACCTTGGTGTGTACTTGTGCATCTGAAGCACGTGAATATAATACAACTAGCGACCTGCCCGTCAAAAAATGACAGTCAATAAAAATTAAATGTTGTGAAATTTGTTTGCAACACAAAAGGAGTCACCTACATTTGTTCCCTTTTTTTTTTCTAAAAATAAAAACACATTATTTATTTTAACTTTTTATTTTTTTAACTTTCAACTTATATTTCACAAACATGAAACTTTGTAACATGAAACTTGTATATGAAACATTCGTTCAACATTTTGTTAACAATACTATCACTTTTCAATACATATTTATCACTGAGTAACTGCGGACTATATTAACTTAGAGTAAATAAATTGTTTTAACAATAACATGCTGTTTATCATTTGTAACATATTTGTAAAACTCTTTGTAAAACTCTTGTTAAACTAAATTAGCATTGGATCCAGAGGAAGGCAAACAATAAAAACCCTCTATTGAAACTTGTCCAATTGTAACAAAGAGGGAAAAAAATTAATTCCTTCCTGACCCCATTAATCGAATTTCTCCCTGAATCAATACTTTGTCTTTAAATAATACATTTCCAATTATTATTAAAATATTTAAACTTTATACTAACAATACATATTTGACTATACCACATATATATTGACCAAACTTTTTTCAAAATTCCAAAAACACATATTTAACATCTGAAATTTTAACACCAAACAATAACATTTAACTGTTATAAACTTGAAAAAGTCAGTTAATTGTTTTGTGGGGCCAATCATGTAACTATAAAACTTTGAACCCATTCCAATCTGTTTAAGGATATTTTACTGTTTATTCTTTGGATGTTTTATGTGAAATGTTTTTTTTGTGCAATCATATTGAGTCCCATAAAATGTTGGCATTAAAATGAAACCATTGTCCTCTATCTTTCCAACACCTCATAGTAGACAATGTTTTTGGTGTAAACACATCCATTGTCCAATAAATGACCCTGAGTTTCATTTTCTTCAACATGCACTTTAATTTCTTTTGGATTAGTGCACCTTGAAAAAGCCACATAGAGTTGTCCATGTGGAAAAACTGGTTACTTTAAAAATATCCCAACTGACTTAAAAGTTTGTCCTTGGGATTTATTGATGGTCATAGCAAATGCCATTATAACTGGAAATTGTCTCCGTTGAAGGACAAGGGCAAACCACTCTCACTTGGAGCTAAATCAATTCTTGGTATGAAAACTCGTTCACCTTTATGGGTACCAGTTATAATTTCTGCATGTATAAAATGATCTTTTAACTCATGCACAATTAATCGGGTCCCATTACAAAGTCCTTTTTTTGGATTCATATTTCGCAATAACATAACAATTGCGCCTTTTTTCAATTGTAAAATATGTGGTGGAATTCCAGAGGGTGTTAACGAATTAATAAATTCGATACTAAAATTCAATTCACTGTCTTTATCATCTGACAGAATAGAATCTGCACTGTAATAATTCTTTTGTGGTGCATTGATGTATTTTAAAATTTCGTTATTTACATTCAAGGCATCGACATTTTTTGATGTTAATATTACTTTGTTTGCAATGTCTGTGTAATCCTCATTATTAAGAGTGTTTAGAAATATGGCTGATATGAGTGATTCATTGCAAACCATTTCTGATGGAATTTCAATGGTATCATTTGGTAAATGCTGTATTTCTGGATGTTTTCCATCTCCGATTTTAATGAGCCAGTCATTGAATTCATTTTGGCCTTCAGATCTCATATTTAATTCTAATTTGAGATGTGTAAATATTTGCCACAGTTTACTGGTCTTGATACATGTTTCAAGGATCTCTGTTCTATTTCCGTGTGGCACAACAGGCAATGTTTGCCTAAAATCGCCTCCTAACAGCATCACCTTTCCACCAAAAGGCAACTTATTATCCATTACTTCTTTTAAGAATCTGTCAATACATTGCAGTGCATGACATGACATCATTGTTGCCTCATCTATGATAATCAGTTTAGTTAGTTTGAATTTCTTTGCTTGTATTGAATTGAGTCGAATATCTGACACTGATGTTTCCAAAATGGGAACTGGCAGCTTAAATCCACTATGCACAGATCTCCCACCATCTAACAAAAGTGAAGCAATTCCAGTTGTTGCAAATGGCATAGCTATCTGACCCTGTGATCGAATATAACTCATCAAACAATTGTACAGATAAGTTTTTCCTGATCCACCTGGTCCGTCTAGATAGAAATACCGGTCTTTGACCATTTCATCATCTGTAGCATTTGTGATGGCATGAAATGCTTCTAACTGTAAAGTATTTAAAGTTGCCAGTTTTTCTTGGGTTTTTTGTTTTTGAAGCTCAGTGTCATAATCATCAAAATTGATGTCATCTATAAGTCCTGGATCAGGTAAATTAAAACTTGCACAATTTAATCCATGAGCCAACAATATTTCTTGGATTTCCATCAATGTTTTTAACAGAGCTATTGGTTCTCTGTAACGTTTCAAGAAATCTTCTGACATGTTTAATTTAAATGTTTCCCACAAAGTGAAAGCATCAGGTACATTGCAAAATATACAAATGAATGCAAATTGTTGTCTCATTTGCTTAGGCATTTGACATAGTCCTGCTTCTTCCAGACACACTTCCTCCCATTCTGTATCATCAGCTATGAAATTTTGATGTCTTGCAGCTAATAGGAATCATAAACTATGTCATTCACTGTACGTAAATGCTCAAAACTCTGTGCACAGGGAACATGTAGCAGAAGTAATCTTAAGCTGAAACGTTCAATATCCCTTGGACTGACGGTATAAAGTATAAATGCGTGGTATGATTTTATGAGTATCTCTTCTTCGTTGTCGCCATAGACCATTTACAAATACATAGTGATATGGTATCTCTATGTATAAAAATTGTCTGGCCTGCGTATCCTGACAGTTTAATTTAAACCACGCAGTAAGCGTAGTATCTCTGTCTTCACTTTGATATAATGCAGATCTTTCATTTGCTTGAGTAAAGCAAACCATCTGACTTTGAGGCAAATGTACAGCTAAACGATAGATAGCATGTGACCGATCATGCATCTCAATTTTCAAAAGGCGCCACATTGCTTCAAGAGCACTCACATACCGAGCATCTAAATAATTTGATAGTTCATCATGTAAAATTGGATTTTTGTTTTCATTTCCAACACCTTGTACAACAACAGTAGCTGCATCGTATCCTTTGTATATATATTTATACACATACTTAATTGATTTAATTGAAGTGCAAGCTTCCACATTGATGTGTGCATTGTACTTAATGAGCAAATGTGAATTGTATGGAACGACAAATCTATTATCAACCTTTTGGCCACGGATAATAGCTGTTTGTCCTTGTGTTCTTTTATACAAAGGATATCCATCACAATTTGCATAAGTTTCCAGTTGAAATTGTTTTGGAAATTCTTTAGTACATTTTTTATTTTCCATACATGGTGAATTCGGATTCATCTCTCCACATGGGCCATGAATCATTCTATGTGTAACAATCTCCCAAAGTTTTTTATATTTTTCTTGGTCTGGCAATTCTGCACAAATTACTGAATCCACTCTCTCTGCAGTGTTCAACTTGTCTTTTTCCTGCAGTATTAAAAGTATGTGAGCGTGTGGCAATCCCCTTCTTTGAAATTCTGTGCAAATTTCCTTTGCTGTCCTTCTTGTGGGTGTAAATGTGAAGTTCGGTGGTATATTTGACCTTGAACTCTGAAACAGTAAGGACCATGTCCTGGTACATTTTCTGCTAATGTTGCACCCATTGAAGCGAATGAAATTGCACTGTTATAAGACCTTATGTTTTGTTTGAAATTATTATAATTTGGAAATGTTGGATCACTCATAATGCATTCTAAATAATATGGAAATGGGTGTCTTACTGGAAGTTTCACCTTTCCTTTCTGACAGCAACTAATGAAATTTCTGTCAGTAGGTCTTTCCTTTATAAAATGATAGGCCCCACAAAACTGACAAACCACATTAAGTAACCCACAATAATGAGTATCTACTTCTACTGCAGTAGTAAACACATTATCATGCATTTCTTCAACATAAATATCAGACCCACTTTCTATATGTACATTTTTTTCTTGTGTTTCTAGATTTAAGTCATTCTGCAAAATAGAGTCATTGGACAATGGTTCACAGAGATGTTTTTGTTTACTTTTACGTTTCTTTAAAGCCCCAACACACTCACTTGCGGTTTTCTTACTCATCTTTCTTTTATTTAATAGTCTCTGTCGATCTTCTTCTCGCAAGCGTTGTGAAGTTTCCGGTGTCTGAGCATCTCTCCACCTTTGCTTCCTTTCCCTTGCCAATCTTCTTTTGCGTTCAATTTTGTCTTCTCCATTGTCCGCCATTTTAATCTGTCATTTTAAATAGAGATGTAATTATTGTTTGTTCTTTGTTTTATATACATTTTTTTTCCGATTTGTACTTTTAGATTAAAGTAGATGCTTAAACTAATAAAACATTTTCAATTGTTGCACTTTAGTCTGAAAGAAATGAAACCATTTTTCAAAGTATTTTATTCACATATATGAAATCGGAAATAGTTGCACATATCCATCTTTATATTACTAATCTTTCAATGACATTCCTTCTTGATTGAATTCACAGCATACCATCCTTTTATTTTTTTGCAAGTGTTTAAAGCTTCTTCTTTTCTTTAAATATTATTATTACTTAGTATCTTTTCAACTTTTTTAAAGTTTTAACTAAATATCATAAATTAATGACTCAATAAGTACTATCCATTTTCAATCAATGTAAATTTTCACAAAATATATAATACATAGGGCCTCATTCAATTGCGATTTTGCCAATTGAATAGGGCTCTATATAAGAACAGAGCATATTTTTTTTACATACATTTTTAGTTAGTGAAGACCTTGCTTTTGGATAGAAGTTCACTAACTAAAAACTTGTGTACAAAAATATGATATGTGCTTATATAGAGCCTTATTCAATTGGCCAAATCGCAATTGAATGAGGCCCATAGGCTTTTTCTATGCGTCACTACAAAATAACATTTTATACCTGTGAAGATGATGTTGATGTTATTCAAAGGCTGCAAACGTCACACTGTCTGTTTATTCCCTTGCAGATCCGAATAAACTGTAAAATGAAATAGATAATATTTTTAAACTTTTGCTTCATCAATATCATTAAATTAACATCAACAGACATATATTTGTCTACATTAAAAACATCATCTTTTTAAATATTTTGCCATAGTAATATAATTAAAATTCTATACCTGTCCAAATTATCTTTATGATGTTCAATTTGTGCAAACGTCACTATCTCTGGTCATTCACGTAGAATTCACTGCAATTATACAAAATAGTAAAATTAATGTATAATATGTTACTTCATCTGTATTAATCAATAAGGCTTAACATACCTATTTTGCATAGATTAAAAACATGAAATAAATATATCAATAAATCAACATGAACACACATATGAAAGCATAGATTATAAACATACTCTCAATATTACTGTTAGTCTTTAAATAAGATTCAATGAATTTGTATTAATATTAAATTAATGTCTGACTAAATATAACATCAACACATAAGCATGTTCCCTTTTTTTTTTTTTTTAGAGTGGTATACAAAATATATAAGAACTGAATTATTTAAATAATGTACATACATTAATAATTAATTAATCAACGTGTTCCATTTTTTATGCACATTCTTAAACGTTAACCTTTTTTAATATTAATGATTAGTAATGAATGTTATTTACAATTCTTACCCACGACATATAACAAAATAGTTCTTAAATTAATGTACATTAATAATTAATGAATCAATGTATTCCTAATTAATTAATGTACATTATGAATGATATTAAAAATAGTTTCACACAGGTAATCACGACATATAACAAAATAAATTAATGTACATTAATAATTAATTAATAAATATTTTTTTTTATTGACATTTTTAATTTTGATATTAATAATTAATTAATTAATTAATGTACATTATGAATGTTATTCACAATTGTTTCACACAGGTAAGCACAATATTATTTTTATATTAATTAAATTTCTTATTTCTTATTTATTAATTATGTACCAATTTATTAATTAATAATTATAAATAATAAGCACAATATTACTTTTCTATTAATTACATTTCTTATCTATTATTTATTAAGTAAGTACCAATTTATTAATTAATAATTATAAATAATAAGTACAATATTAATTTTCTATTAATTACATTTCTTATCTATTATTTATTAAGTAAGTACCAATTTATTAATTAATAATTATAAATAATAAGCACAATATTAATTTTCTATTAATTAAATTTCTTATCTATTATGTATTAATTAAGTACCAATTTATTAATTAATAATTATAAATAATATATTTACCTTTTTTAATGTAATAATGCTGAAGCAGTATACTGAAGAGCTAACAATCTCTTGCGATTTGCCGGCATCAAAAAACATCCAGTCAGACTGTCATCACCTGAGGAGAAAGTGTCAGTCATGTGTAAAATGTGCCCTATATATAGGGTTTGTGCGCGAGACAAATTCATAGTTTTAGGCGGGAAATCCGCAGTTGTGCGAGCCAAATGCGTTGTTTTCAGCGGGAAATTCTATGTGGCGCGAGCCAAAGGCGGGAAATCTGTGTTAATGCGTAAATCGGTAATATCGTTTCGTAAAATGTACTCGCTACTGTCTTTTTACTCATTGCGCAGTTAATCCGCATCCTTTATCTCGTTGTTTTTCAAACACATACGTCTGTGGCTGTGTTTTACGCAGTTCGTAGTAGTTTAGCCTCATTTTCATTTTTTTCCGCGGCCATTTTTTTTTTCACTTAGCCGATTTTCGATCTTTGTAACTCGGCTAAATCGATCTAAATTGCAGTTCCAACTCACTTCCAGACGTCCTGCCTGGTTTCCCATGCTGTAAGTGACCTTTGTTTTATTTTTTTGTGTGTATTTAGTGTTTTTTTTACTGTTTTTGTTCCGCCGCTTATCTCGTAACTTTTTTCACCTCGTATTTTTTTTCTAAGTGCTACGGTTTAACGGCTCGGCTCGCTACGCGAGGCTCGCCTAAGTCCTACGATGTAACACGCTCATTGCCAAAGTGGTGCGATGTAACGGCTCGCCTCGCTACGCGAGGCGAGCCAAGCGATGGCAAAGTGGTACGGTGTAACGGCTCGCCTCGCTGCTCTCGGCTCACCGGGCGATGAGCGCCTGCGGCGCTCATCGCTAAGTCGTACGCACTACGCAACACAGCGTGACGACGATTCGGAGTTAGACAATTATAATATGTGATACCACGTAGTTGTTGGACTAACATCATTATTGGACAGCAAGCCAATTGTCCTTGGACAATACTGCCATCCATCAAGTGGATTTGAGCGAGTTATGGACATAAAGAAGATAGGACAATAAGCATGACTCCTTGCATTATATGCTGACATAAATTAATTTAATGTGAGTGCATTGGATTTTACTGTTTTTACTTGAATACATTTATTGTATATAATACACTATCAAGTTTTTTGCGCTTCTCCACCCCCTACACTCTTTTTTTTTTAATTTGACCGTAAAGATTGGATCACCATGGACATCTTCAAAAACTGGGTTACTGAGCATTTCTATCCATCTGTGCAACGCTACTGCAGCCATAAACAAATTGAGGCCAAAGGACTCGTGTAGATTGACAATGCTCCAAGCCACCCTACCAACTTGCCTGAGGTAGATTGCTGCATCATAGTGGAAGTAATTTTCCTACCACCCAAGACGACTTCACTCATCCAGCCCAACTTTACCACACATTCTGCCAGCTCATTGCCAAAACAGAGAGTAAGGACAAATAATCCATGAACTAATATCGATTTGTCCTGGAAGAAAGTGAAACAGCAATGTCTCAAATAACTGTGGAGGAAGATATGGCCAGGGCTGTGTGCAGATGTGGAACTAAAACAACCCATCATTCGGATATTGTGGACCTGGTCAATACGGCTGGACCGGGAGAGGCAGACACCCAGGACATTGAAGAGTTGGTGCAAGCTTCAGGCTAGAGTCTTAAAAACAAGGACCTTAAATCACTTGCAGAACAGGGTATTTAGGAAGCCCAGGAAAGCAGTGGCTCTGAGGCCCCCAGTCTGCACCATCCTAAGCATTTTGATGTAGTGAGAGAAATAGTGAGTATATATTCCCCTTACGGTATGGTAATGCTGCTAGGAAAGCTCAGCCAGTTTTCCCATATTTTTAGAAAATATGGGGAAGGTATCAGATATTTTATATGTTAATATTCCATTAATCATGATAACATTGATATTGTTGATAATTTCTTGGAAGTTCAGGCATGTATCTTTCCATTTCCTAGCGATGTGGATTTTGGAAGCTAACATTATACATTGAAGTATTTTATTTTGGGAATTGAAGAGAGAGAGAGTTTGTGAGAGCCTAAAAGGCATAATTGAATGGGCGGAAGGATTGGAATGTTGAATAGATTGGAGATTAATTATGTTACTTTATTTCAAATGAGTTGAGCTTTGGGGCATGTCCACCAGGTGTGTAAACATGTCCCTAACGTTGAACATCTTCTAAAACAATCAACGCTTTCATGGGGTTTCATTTTGTGGAGCCTATCAGGGGTGAGGAAGGGTCTATGAAGTACTTTTAACAAGGTTTGCAATATACTATAATTCAATGATCCCCTAGAAAGGTTACAGCAGTTTTTTCCCCATTTCTCTGAATCCCAATCTTGGGCCTAGTCATGCTCCCTTTTTTTCATGAATATGGGTTTGTGATTTATAGGAGGGGTATTACAGATTGTATATAGTGAGCATAAGATACATTTGGTTAATGGAGCATCTTTACAAATGTGGGGTAGCCAGCTTATTTTGGGAGACCCTAGGTCCTTACTAAGGTAGTAATATAGAGCCTCATTCAATTAGAATCCTGCATCTTGCTGTATAGGCCATATGTCTGCTGGCCTGCTGTGAGCTTGCACTCTGCTACAATTCCAGTGCTATGCAATTGAACAAGTTTGCAAGTTACGGGCCGAAGGCTGAAACCGTAAACCATGCACTCGTACGTAGCAGTTCAGGACGGGAACATGATCAATTAAGCAAGGCCTTAACTACCCATTTTGAAACAGCCAATAGAAAATGAGACCGCCATCATTACGGCAGTATAAGAAGGAAGTTACAGGTCAATTAATTAGCTTTTAGAGGTCTGATATGCGATCTGACTCAACAACCCCCAAAATACAAATTACTAGAAATGAATGCCGATACTGTTCTAGTCCATGTGGGTGGCCTGACATTTATTTACTCATTGATACCTGTGACCAATATAACCCAGAATTGAAACATAAAAATAAATAATTTTTGATTGCCGATTTGCGAGCTTGAAACTGTTGTGCAATTCATTCTAATATCTTTCATCACTTTCCCCATCATTTACAGTGCAATATTGATTTTGTATTTGCTTTTACAGTGCTAGGTACATGTCTTTAATCCCTTTGTGAGTCCTCTCTAGTACTTGTAGGATTTTCTTCTACATTTGCTGTTTACGACATTTCCTGGCTTGCGGAATTCTAGCATTTAATTTTGATTTGCGATTTTAGCGATCACAACTCTTGCGGATGTGAAAGATCAAAGGCTTTGATGGGCTGTAAGTTCCGGTTTTAATGACCGCAAGGATTTCAAGCCCATAACATATAGCCCGTTTGCGGTTCACAAAAAAATGCCAATTGTATAGCAAAATAATTGACGGGCTACAGTAATTTACAATTGCTAAATTGAATGAGGTCCATAGTCTCCAAGTTTGCAGCTGTAGCTGTAAATATCTCCGATCTGTTCAAACAAACTGATTTGGTCATTTATGAACCAGTAGTCAAACCTATCAGGCCACGTTAATACGATAAAGATGAATATTCTCCCCAGGATATTATACTTCTTTAGATCCTTACCAATTGCTGTTGCAATTAAAGACCTGGACAAATTCCCCAAAAATATTTTTTAGGTTTATCTGGTGCAATAAACCACCAAGGATTATCAAATCCTTAATGCTCAGACACCAAACAAGGGTGGGCTCTCTTGCCAGAACCTAAAGCTCTTTTATATATAAGCTCAAATCACTAACCTACCTCTAGCGTACTCAACAACCCATCAACAAGCCTGGGTATTCACGGAGAATTTCTAAATGAGCCCCCTCTCGTTGGATAAGATAAACTGGCTCCCTAAAACCCCATGTCCACACTCAAAACAAATTAATCCCATTATTAAACTTTCCCTCACCAACTGGACATGGGCCAATTCCAGGTGTCAGATCACAGTAGGCCTCTCTCCCCTTACCCTAGACTGCTCTTCACCCCACATCTCAAGAGATCTACATCCAGAATCTAGACTAGGATGGACTTCCAAGGGCCTAGACAATTAGTTTCTTGATTGAAACCTATAAATTGTATCCTTATTCTATTATTCATTGTCATCTACTGTTACTTTTTTGTATTGCAGTTTAGTAACTTTATTGCTGATTATATTTCATAAAACAGTTGAAATCAAAATGTACATTTAGCCTTTGGAGGCAATCAATTACGATATGAACTTAAATAGAAGTCAGAAAAACACATTTACCAACTCCAGAAGAAGCAGACACATTGAAATGAGTAGAGTGACAGTCCACAGAAGCACAGTGTGTGGAACTACTATCCTGTTACTGTAAAAAATGCCTAACACTGAAGAAAGCTTGGAGTTAGGTATCAACCCAACACCGATGAGGGCCATTTAAGCTATAAACATCTGTCTGTGGGTAGGTCTCCTAACTCCTACATAATCCATTTTATGCTATGCTTTAAAGCTGTGTAATACAGCAGGCATAAGCTTAAAAAAGCTTTTAATGGTATTGGATTAAAGAGTGAAACTTTTGTGGGCTCATTTGCATGCCCCTGCCTGGGTTCCCAGAAAGCAGTTTAATAACTGTATTTCTTGTAATTCTACATTTTTTATCAATTATTTTAGACATTAAAACGTGAACGCAAATGTATTTATTTACTATATATATATTAGCGCCTTGCCCGTCAAAAAATGACGGTCAATAACATTTGAAGCCATGGCAATGCTGTTTGGCACACAATGTTAAGCTTTTTATACTCTTAAGGAGCTTTGGCGCTCATAGCAAGCCTCGTGCTGAGCGCCTTCGGCGCTCATTGCGAGCCTCTCCTTGTGTGTCCTTTGGCTCCTCTCTATATTTTTTAAAATACTAATGAATTAATTAATTGAATAATAAATGAATATAGCTTAACTTTTTCTCATTAATATATGCAACAATCAATAGCCTGAAGATGTAACAATCTCTTTTTATTGTCCTGCAGCAGATAATGTCCAGTTGGACTGTTGCTATCCTGAGCAGATAGTGTTATGAATATCCCAACTGTGCATTAGAAATAGGCTTCATGCGCGAGGGCAAACCATTGGATTATTTGTGTAAAGCGCTACTGTAGATGCGTAATGTTGTCAGTTGCAAGTTATGGTTGTAAAATGGCTTAGTTTGTCTATGTGCTACGCGGTTCGTGAGCATTTGTCATCCTTGTGTATTTTGTACCTCGTACATTACTGGATAAAAGTGGTACGCGGTTGGCGGTGTTTTGCGCGGTCCAGGGTCATGTAGCCTCGTTTTCATTTTGTTTGGCTGACATTTTTTTCCTTGCTTACCTGATTTTCGAGTGCCTTAACTCGGCAAAATCGACTAAAATTTGTTTTCCACCTCACTCCCAGACATCCCGGTTGTTCCCCCGTGCTGTGTGTGATGTTTTTGTTGTAATTTTTTTTTGTATTTGGTGTGTTTTTCGTGTTTTTTGTTTTGCGTGGTTCGGCCTTTAACTTCGTATTTTTCCTATATCGTATAATTTTTTCTAAGGCCCGCGTCTTGTATTTCTTTTTCTTAGTCCCGCCTAAGTGTTTCGAGTTAACGGCTTGCCTCGCTCATTACCTAAGTCGTATGCACAATGCAAAGCGTGACAAGGTCTCGTAGTTCGACAAATAGAATATGTGATTTTATATATATATATATATATCTATATATATATATATATAGCACTCCAACTTTAAAGCGCCTGAGAAATGTGCGCCTGGGAGAGGAGATACTTACGATGTCTTGAGAGGCGGCAGAACTGTGAACGTGATTTGAAGAATTTCCCTTGTGGGTCCCACTGACCTGCCTGCACCCCACTCTCACCCCCCCCCCCCCACACACAGTCCTTGAGTATTCTCTTCTGCGTGTACAAGTACAGTCTCTCCTCTATCCCACTTCCCCCAGATCCTCTATTTTCCCCCGTGGGTCCCACTGACGTGCCTGTACCCCGGGCCCGTGGGGTTAAACTCTCTGTTCCGTGACTTAATTACTTCTGTGCAGGTGTCTGCGGAAATTTCCAGTGAGATGTTTGGGAGGGTGACTGGTGGGGTCTGAGGTAGAAGAGGTAATAAAGAGCAGTTGGGTTAGCAGGGGGATTTCTGGGGAGCTGCATACAGTCCTGGGGATGGTGTAACTGGCACCATGGGTCTGTGTCCTTCCTTATCCTTGGCTGTCTCTCATCTCCATTGCCCTGGTTAATCTCTCTGCCCTTCCTGACTTTCTCAGATCATCTTGCCCTGGCAGTCTATATCTTGTTCCTTACCCTGGCAGTCTCTGTCCTGGCCAGCTTTGTGTGTGTCACCTGTCCCCCTGTGTGCGTGTCACCTGTGTCCCCTGTGTGTGTCTTTCACCTGTGTCCCCTCTAACCCTAAGACCACCTTACCTGTAGTCAGGAGTGCAATTGTCGGCGCACGCTATTGTCGCGCAGTAGTTTGTGCGCGCATCCGTTGGTGCGCTGTTTACTGTGCGCGCTGTATTTTTGGGACATATATATATATATATATATATATATATGTACATACAGTATATATGTTTTTCTCCCTCTTCCCTACATTTTCTCTACCTTTATTTTTCTCATATCCCTATTTTTCTCCTCTTTGTACCCTCTTTCTTTCCTCTATGTCCTTATTATTTTCTTGTTATTTAGCTCCAGCATATTCCGAGACACTGTGGTACATTGAATCATGGGAACAACAAAACATTCACTGACTAATACACTTTTCTTATCTTCACCACATATTTTACCTTCTAGCACTTCTCTCCTGCCTCCTTCTCATTTCATCTTTTTCTTTTCTCCCACTTATTGCCTCCTTCTTTCTCTTCCTCCATTTCTTTTGACTTTCTCATCACAACTTTCCAACTTTTTCTCTCTTTTTCCAATAATACAAAAAGTAAGTTCTCAGACCAATGTGCTGAAAATGTTGAACATCAACCATTGCTTGATACTTTCTATACTAATTTGTTTAATTTTCAGATGGCTAAACAGAGGCAACCCTTACTCACTAGCCCTGCAAAATCAACTCCAGTCCCTTCCATATTTTTCATGGAATCTGAGATCTTATATTCATAGAATGAGATACATTTCTTTGGATGATATACAGAAATATAATTTTTTTTGTAACATAGTATTTATGTGATTCATTCATAAAATTTACAATATTGGGCATTTGGTAGATTCACTGTCAATAGAGAGGGAGCTTGTTGAGCCTGACAGAGTATAAAACATTTTATAAATACACCTAATCTATAGGAAATTAGGAATGGTAGCTAAAGAAAATAGGTTTGTGAAAATAACACTTTACCCATATCTTTCATATGTCAATAACAAGTATTTTGCGTACACTGTAGTTTTTTTATATAGTGCTTATTGATCTTGGAAGTAGTTATATTATAGTGCCAGCCTCATTTTGCATTACATAGATGACATTAAATAGAACAAATTATTTAGACTTTTTTTAGTTTTTCCATATGTTTAAACCAACACTATGTTTAACTCTCATGTTCTTTATTAATATAGTAGTTACTTGCCGTCATAAATGATGGTATCATATGTTATGTTCAATTGTCTATGTGCGCTTTCTCTCTCCCTCTGTGCGTCATCTCTCTCTGTGCGCCCTCTCTTTCTCTTATGGCCACTGTTTCACCATATTTATAGTTTTATCATAGGGGAGGATAGGCATGCTACATGACAATTGTAGCACACATGTTTACTAATGAATGGTGGAGCAGCACAATACAACTAAGAATATATTATAACAAGTAAAGTACAGCAAATGTACTCTTTTTAACATACAGTGACTGATGAATTTGTATGTTGTGTGGTAATATACAAACAAAGTTTGATTAATAATTAATGCTTTAATTTAAAGGTCCTTGAAATGTGTTTTATCTTGCCAGAAAAACGAATTTTACTAACTGGGATCTTATCTGTGTTGCTTTTGGAGAAGGTTACATTTAAAAGGCACTTCTAAGTGATGTTACAAGCAATGACATATATGCATAGGCAGGACAAATGGTTCTGATTTTTTTTCCCTACACTTGCGTCTGATACTGCTTAAAAACAGTAATCAATAGTCCTTGGTCTGGAAGCCATCTTGATTCTGAGCCACGTGGGATATATGCAAGTATCCATAGTATCTCTGAGAGACTATTGAGACAATTTAGAGTAAGCCAAGTAGCGGGTACCTTTTTTATGCATGGAGCCCCAATGGCCGCTTCCTTGACAATTGACATACCACGCATTGACTTATTGAATGGTTCCCAGGAGGCCAATACCTAAAGCGATGTTCAAGGCTGCCCCTTGTCTACGTTGCTTTTTGCGTTGGCGATCGAGCCTTTGGCCCAACAAATTAGATGTAACACAGAGATAAAAGGGATGCAGGTGGGTCATCATCACTTGAAATGCTCGCTATTTGCTGATGACCTTCTCTGCACCCTAACGGAGCCGGCGAGGTCAATCCCCGCCCTGCTGTCAACCTTAGGTGAAATCGGTGCCATATCGGGTCTTCAAATCATTGTGGAAAAGACTGAGGCTCTAGGAATAGACATTCCTCACATGGTCCTAGGAGCACTGAAAGCGGAGTTTAAATTTCAATGGCCCAAAAACTCCATTAAGTATTTGGGAGTTAGAATCGCCAAGAGGCTGCCGGACATGTACAAAACCAACTTTCCGCCCTTAATTAAACAACTAAATGAAGAAATGCGAAACTGGGCGAAATATAATATCACGTTGACAGGGCAGATTAACTCGGTGAAAATGACAGTTCTACCAAAAATATTGTACTTATTCCGAACTCTCCCAATACCGCTGGATATCAAGGAGGTAGATAAACTCCAAGCTTCTATTTTTAATTTTATAAGGAGAGGGAGGTCACCGCGAATAGCGAAAAAGCCTATGTTCCGGCAGAGGTCTCAGGGGGGACTCTCGTGCTTGAACCTGAGACTCTACTTGAGAGCGGCGAAGCTTGCGTTCATTCCATTAGCCCACTCGGGTAAGCTAAAACCGCTTTGGACCTTTGTGGAAAACTGGCAAATAAGACCCCACTGGTGGGACAGTATAGTCTGGGCGGTAGGCAGTGATACCCCAACTCCATAATATCATCAACTCTGGCAGCTTGGGCTAGGTCCGGGCCGGTTGGTGGTCTGGCTCCCCTCCTGTCACCATTGTTGTCAGTCAGATCCTTCCCGGGATTTGGGACAGAGATTAGCTCCACCTCTAGACAGTGGTGGCTGGGCAGTCCACTTGAAAGAGCAAGAATCTGGTTTTCAGACGATGCTCTATTATCCCATACTTGCCTTATTACCAAATACCACATACCAGAGAGTGAACTCTGGAACTACAGAAAAATTAGACACTGGATATCCTCACTAGCCCGGGACCCCGAAACACTCCTGGTGGTCGACTATATGTGCAAAACTACCCTCTATCAAAGGCCTCCTAGGGTCTCTATATTCATTTCTGAATGATTCTCAGAACATACAGAAACCAAAATATATGCTGCAATGGGAGAAAGACCTAGGCAGGGAGCTAGATAGAGCAACCTGGAGAGAAATTTGCACTAACCTAACAAAAGGATCATACACATATGGCTTACTGGAGACCTCAGTCAAAGTGTTTCATAGGACATACTATACTCCATATCGGATGTCCAGACATAACAATAGTTTTAGCGAGGACTGCTTCAGAGGATGCAAACTCAGGGTAGATTTTCTGCATATATGGTGGACGTGCTAGGTAGTACAAAAAGTATGGAGGGAGATGACTGACCTATTCTCGCAGGTGACAGGGACTAGATTGGGGCCGGAGATGGAGATTTGTCTTCTGGGGGTTCATGGGCCCAGTCTCTCAAAAGAACAAAATAAACTATGGCAATTCATGGCTCTCGCCACCAAAAGCTGCATAGCAAAAAAATGAAAAGTGGCAACTTCGACTACCAAAGAGATCATTTTAACAATACATTTTGTAATGGTAAATGAGAGACTGTCCCATGTCCTACAGAACACGGTCCCCCTATTTCAGAATATCTGGACTACGTGGCTGGCCTCAGCCTACAGCATTAAAATAGGCACGTGACTGGGACGGAGGAGACCGAGGCTCTCGCTCGGGGATGGCGGTAGGGGGGAGCCCAGGTGACCACTTATACCTATGAATCCCAGCCAATGGGGGTTTGGAGGAGTACACCAGGTAAACACTACCCTTTTCCCTCCCCTGTTTTTTCCTTCTTGTTCATTTCCTTTCTTTAACAGAGTTGATGTTTATACTCTCCAGTTTATATGTTCTTGTCTCTTGACAGGAAACAGACGATAACAAAAAAAAAATGCCATGTTTGAAGACACAGAGGGTTTGACAGGGCATAATATAATAATGGTACAACATTTTAGCCAGAAAACTAAGAAAAATGCAGACATTATCATGGTTAAGTTTTTGTGGAATAGTGTAACTGTATGATTTAACTGTCTTGTTGCTCTGTTCCTTGTCCTTTTACTAAATGCAACTTGATTATGTCACTGTGTCTTCAACAATAAAAAAGAATGAATAAAAAAAATAAAAAAAAATAACTTATCAAGTCTTTCAAGTGGATTTGGCCAGGAATAACATGAATATATCCAGAAAGGTAAAAGACCCAAGTAGTCCATGTTTCTATAATTTAAAGAAGCATTTTTGAATCTGTAGAAAACTGACTGATGGAGAGCTAGCTTAAGCAATAAAACTTGCCTGGGCTATGAAGAAGAAATATGTAGTCCCCTAACAGCCACTCTCATCATGCCAAATGTCAATGAACAGTCAGAAAATAAACATCAATAATAATAATAGTAGTAAAATAGGGAACTAATATTAATCATAAACAAATAAATGGAAAATGCTTGGGATGCTGCTATTGCATTGGTTCATGGGCTTCACTGGTTTGTAAAACATCTGGGATTACAAAAATGCATCACATATGAGTAATACATCTGCATACAAGTACAGTAGTGCCTAAATACAATGTTTTATGGCTTAAAAGTAACTGTTACATAACACTAAACACTATATTTGATACCCAATAAGCAGAAAAATCATTAGGTCATCTGGGATTACCCTCAGCAATACTCAATGGGTCCACAGAGACCTTCAGTGGTTTTGAATGGTCCTTTGAAAAAAATGTCAGAGAATCACTGCTTTAGAGGATATCAGTACTTCATACAATACAAGAATAAGGAAAATAATATGTTCACCCAAAAGCCTCCTTTTAGATGCAACAAACTTTTTATCATGAATTTTAAACTTAGAGATGCAGAGCAATCATGTCACATATTATGAGATGCCCATATGTACTAAATATTGAAATGCACAAACAGGCTATGATACCCTAAACCCAAACACCAAGACTAATCCAAACACTAAAATCACATATATAGTTGTCAGCAATACGGGTTGTTGCTAACGCTTGTGGTCTCGCGTAGCGAGGGCACAGTTGCTGGCAAGGAGCGAGGGGGAGGCTCCCGTGTGGGCTGCAAAGAGCCGCATTTGCGGAGGTGGAGGCTCTACAGCGCCTCACAACCCCTTACAAATGACCACACAAGCGGGACTTTCAAAAACAAACATGCAGTGACTAACTACGGACTTACTCCAAAAAATACGAGCCGCGGGACTTAGACAAAAACAAATTGCAGACTTACACAAAAACAATTATGACCCGCGGGACTTAGAAAAAAATCCATTACAGACTCGCAAAAATACGACCTTAATGGACAACCAGCGCACGGCGGCAAACATAAAAAAAGAAAAATACACACAAAAATAAAATAAAAACCTTACCCACACCAAGGGGGGGCACCCAGTACCTCTGCAACACTGCTTAAACCTCTAATTCTGTCAAATTTACAAAGTTTAGATACTCAAAAAAATGCCCCCCACAATAAAAACGAAAACTAGGCTACACGACCCCTAAAGCCGCTAAATACCACAAAGCAAATACGGCTTTTACATAAACCTACATACACCATTAGCAAGGACACTTCATCATACAAACCCGCCTACCACATACACATTCGCCGCTATTTTACAACACTAACTTACAGAATGCGGAAGTACCCAGCTACACTAACTGCTTCCCCTCGCGCACGCAGCCTATTTACACTACACATTTCACACAATGCTGACACTTACACCTCAGCTCCACAACAGTGCAAACCTACATTGTATGCTGCAGGAACATCAAAACAGATTGTTAGCTCTTCAGCACAATGCTTCATGAATATATTACTTACAAATAGGTAAAGTAGATTAATTTATTATTTATTTAATTAGCATAAAAAAATACATATACACAAAAAAAAACAACACTATCACAATAAACCCAAAAGCCATTCATAAATGCAAAAGCCCTCACTGCGAGCCTCACAATGAGCGCCAATGTTGCTCATAGCACATAAAACTACACCAGGGGATAGCCTTGCAATAAGAACAAAAAGCAGATCAGCGCCGACCTTACAATGATAGCAATAGCGCCTCTAATTAAAAAAAATACAGCAACCAATTGGCTCGCAATGAGCGCCGAAGGATCTCAGACCACCAAAAAAATTAATGTCTGTGGCAAACAGCATTACTTGCCTTACAATTTTACTGCCCCGTCATTTTTGACGGGCAAGTCTCTAGTACATTATAATAAAGTGTCACTACTAATTAATTGTAGAGGTCTTCACTGATCTTACCCTCAAAATTGTAAAGACATTTTGCATACGTTTAGACATAAAGTTTACTCCTTTGGACATCAAGATTATATTTGACAGTCACAACCTACAGAACAATTCATCTAACTTACTTGCCATCTATTTTAGTTGTATTAAGGGAATACATTGATAGAATTCAATTCTTTAGAGCTTTTGAGTTCTTCTTAATAAAATAAAGTACATATATGTTATATTCCTAGTGAAATCTACAAACCATACATTTTATTGATGCAAGAAAACATTCTGAAAAAATATGTACTGGGTGAAGTAAGTTGAACTCCTCATTAAAAAGGAAATGGTTAGTTAAGAGGCTGTTTCAATTAAAGAACATAAAACTAAGAATTGTGCACAAAAATATTAACAGTTATATCCTCCAGTCCATAGCTCCATAAAAACATTATAATTGAGAGTCCTCTGTGCAGAATCGCAAAGACTGTAGATGCTAATCAGTCCTACATATATATGTATGTGTAGGAATGTGTATATATGTATGTATTGTGACAGATTCACTGTCACTATCGGGATCCGTGCCTTAGTTTTCAGCAAAAAAGGAGGATTCAGGAAGCTTTGACACACTTGAACAAGCTTTAATGTATATTGTCAGCTTACAAGAAAATAATCAAAACAGAAAATAAATCCTAGCTTCTCTTTGAAGCACTACTTACACTTTTATCTGCAGTTCCCTCACTGCTCTACTGTAATGCATAATGCAGTCAAAACACAGGCCTGCACACTTGCCTGTTTTAGAGTCCATTCTAGTGATGTCGCTAACATAACATTTTCGGTTTGCGAACCGCGGACACAAACTTCATCAAATGTTCGCGAACGGGCGAACCCGGTGAACCGCACTAGACTTCAATGGGCAGGCGAATTTTAAAACCCACAGGGACTCTTTCTGGCCACAATAGTGATGGGAAAGTTGTTTCAAGGGGACTTACACCTGGACTGTGGCATGCCGGAGGGGGATCCATGGCAAAACTCCCACAGAAAATTACATAGTTGATGCAGAGTCTGGTTTTAAGCCATAAAGGGCATAAATCACCTAACATTCCTAAATTGTTTGGAATAACATGCTTTAAAACATCAGGTATGATGTTGTATCGATCAGGTAGTGTAAGGGTTACACCCGCTTCACAGTAACAGACCAATCTCCCCGTTTAATGCACCGCAAACAACCGCAAACAGTCCCTTTGCACAACCGCAAACTCCCCATTTGCACAAGGTTGGATACCAAGCTAGCCATGTCCCGTTCCTTGTCCTCACTGATGTCATTGAAGGTCTCTTCCTCCACCCAGCCACCATGGGTCCCCGAAAGGTGACAACAAGCCCCCTGGGACGCCTGCTGTGTTTGGTCTTCCACCTCCTCAAAGCCACCTTCCTCCTCTGACTCCTCTTCTTCAGACTGCTCTCTCTGCGTTGCCTCTGTCTGCGTTATTATAAGGTGTGTACTGTTAAGTAGTACTATTCCCATTGGTTTAATCCCTGTTACGTCCACTATTAGAGGACGTGTATATGGCATTGATTTTTGGAACAGGGAGATGGAAAAAGATGCTTGGTCGGACCTCCTACTTCAAATTTGGGGCACTGCACGTGCAATGTAATTTGCCACCAGATAGGAGTGGTGTATTAAGTTGTACTATTTATTCCTATCAGTTTGATACCTGTTACGTCACCTATCAGGGGACGTGTATATTGCATTGATTTTTGGAAGCAGGAAATGGAAAAAGATGCTTGGTCGGTCCTCCCACTTCAAATTTGGGGCCCTGAGCGTGCAATCTAAGGTGCCACCAGATAGGAGTGTCACTGTGCACTGGCAAACGTTGGCAGAGTAGGCGCTGTAGGCCTCACACACACGCCTGTAGGCAGGCAACTGATATTCAATCGATTACAGTAACAAAAGTGTTGTTTTATGTCACTGTACACTACGGTTGCACCAGATATGATGTATCACTGTGCACTGGCAAAAGTTGGCAGAGGAGATGCAATAGGCTTCACACACATGCCTGTAGGCAGGCAATTGCTATTCAATCTATTACAGTCAAAAAAGTGTTGTTTTATTTCACTGAGCACAATATAAGCTGTGAGCCTGACACAGGCAGGCAACTGAAATTAGATTACAGAAAAAAAATGGTTGTTTTCAATGTATGGTACACCACCAGGTATGAGTAGTGAAAATAAGCACAAAATAAGCTGTTAGGTATTAGCCTGTCACACACACACACTGGCAGGCAGGCAGGCATATGCAATTAGATTACACAGAAAAAAATTATAAAATAAAATAAATGATGTTCTAGCCCTAAAAATGGGCTTTTTGGGTTGCTGTCCTTGCAGCAAATATCGTATGAGTCCTTCAGGTCTGTAGTGGAAGCTAAATACACAGCCTGGCTATCTATTTCCCTATTAAATATCCAGCAGCTACACTATCTGTCCTCTCACAACAAATGCAGCTTCAGAATGATTCTAAAATGTATGCTGTCCTTCAGATGGAAGGCTCTGGAAGGGAGTGTATGCTGCTGATCGGCTGGAATGTGTCTGCTGACTGTGAAGTTTCCTCAATGATAAAGAATAGGGGGCGAACCGAAAAGTGCATGTGTTCGCCGTCCGATGCGAGCGCGAACGAGCCAAAATCGCTGCGAATAGTCCGTGGGCGAACTGTCCTCGACATCTCTAGTCCATTGCCTTCAGGGGCTTCAATCCATCTGCAGAGGAGCTGTGTCTCTTTGACCTCTCCAGTCACGCTGGACACTCTTCTCAATGTCTCTCAACTGCGCTGTCTTTGCACTTCAGCCACACTGGCTTTTTAGGTCTCGCTGACCTCTTTCTCGCCACACAGAGCTGTCTCAGGTTTTCTCTTCCTCTTCACAGGCTCCAAACTTCCAAACAATACTTCAACTGGAGGTAGCAGCAGGGCCTGATTGCAGCAACAACCCTGCCTTTTGAGCAGGTTGTTAACTCTCTCCCTCCAGGGGTGAAGTCTTGAAGAGCTCTCTTCTGCCCCCTGGTGGCACTTCACCACAGTATGTATTTAATAGTTATGGTTCTTTTAAACGTTTCATTAAAAACATATTTATGTATATATATATATATATATATATATATATATATATATATATATTGTGACAGGGCGCCCCCTTCTGACGGGGTTTGCGTCCTGCTCTTTTACGTTTTTAGGGAGGAAAACACAGTAGGCTTGTCAGAGGCTTAATTGTACTGCTGTTTATTTGTCAGCGCCAACAGAAAGAAAACAGTGCTTATCCTCAGCAATAAAACAAAATACTACATAAACGGGCTTACTATAACCTGGAACGCCCTAACTATCCCTGAGACCTCTTGTCGGCCTGCAGGTATAATAACAATACAGTCCACAGTGTAAGCTCTCTGCTTTAATCTTGTATCTTTTAAGGACTTGTCTTCTTCTTTCTGTGTCAACAGTGGGTGAAGCATAGGGCCCACACTGTTCTTCTCCCTGGGGCCTTTGTAATCCTTCTCTGGATATGATGAGAATAACATGCATTGATCACCAACCTTTGTTTTCCCTTATTGCATCCGGCTTCTTAGGGATGGGGTCTTCAGATAAATCCTTAGTGGTATATATCCGATGCCACAGAAGTCTTCTCTGTGAGCAAACTCTGGAACAGAGCAGTCTTCCTGACTGTCTCGCTTCAGCACAAATCCCAGCTCTCAGGATCCAAACAGCAGCTACACACTTAGCTCCTCATGGCACTCAGGCCAGAGTCTAATCAGCCACACCCCCCTGCTGAGTGCTCAGGAGTCCTTTTAAAGCCAGAATGCAGCTGGCTTAATCAGTCCGTTGTAGGAGGCTTAACTCTTGAACTACCCAGGGGAGAAGTCTTTAAGAGTTCTCTTCTACCCCCTGGTGGCACTCCACACATCCTCGCCCTCAGCTCAACACCATGTCGTTGAGCGTCCAACGCCGTGAGGCTGTATCTGCAATCCAAGGCATCCTCCGTATCAGCCGTTGGCGCTCTCCTCTTTTTATTTCCAGGAGTATCTACATTATTTATCTCTACTGTTATCTTCCACTTCATCACAGGACTTTTCCTATTGTCCTTCTCAAGTGCCAACACCTTCTCCCGCTCTGCCCTCTTGAGGCTGCTTTCCTCCATAGTGATCAAGGACTCCCGCAGTTCTTGGATGACCTTCAGGAGACTTTGGTTGTTACCCACATCTCTGTTCCTCCTGATCTTCTCATCTAGGCAGGTGTCACCTGCAAGAACAATACACACCGTTTTCTGACTCCTCTTTCTTTTCAGAAGAGCAGGTTCTACTCGGTACAACAGAAGCTCATCCATTTGGGCCGGAGTCATCGACATCACTTTGTTCTCTTCACTGATAATTACATCTACAATTAACCGATGGGGACGTTTTTTCGGTTTCAAATTCATGGTGGATTGATCATCTGCTTCAGAATCTGACCTAAAGGACGTGGTCCTGGCCCGGCCAGTCTCTCTCAGCGTCTGTCTGTCACTTAAACCTTGAGGGTAGGACAACGGCCCGCCCATCTCTCCGAGTGTCCTGCCCCAGGGACCCTTGAAAAGTACAACTCGTACTTTGGTATGAGAATATGTTGCTCCATACTGTCGCTTCCCTGCCGGGTTCATCACAGCCATTACAGGTTTCTGTGACCTTGTCTTCCTGCCAGTTCATGGCTAGATGGTGTGTTTCCATCTGTTCAAAGTAATCCTGGCAGCATCTATGCCTCATCTGCAGACCGGGAGCCTCGGACTGGAGCTGTCTCACTTCGGTCTCTTTATGCTTGGAGTTCATTTGCTCCCTTAAGCCTCCTGTTAAACACACATTATTTTCCAGAAGTTTATCTGCAGTTTTCTCAACCCTTCTTCTGGACTTTATCTTCCGGATGTTGACTACTGTCTCTCTCTCAAGCTCTTTCACCTCACTCAGTAACTCCTTTGAGCTAACACAATGGGGGTTAGTGTCGGATTCTGATAGCAGCTGCCTTCCTGCTATTGCTCGGGGTAAATCTCGGAAAACCTTAGAAAGCTTGTGTTTTCGACTTCCTCAGCTTTCACCCGTAATTCATCTACTTTCAACTGCTTCTCTTCATCTTTGCTCTGTTTCCCTGCTTGCTTTGCCTGCCAGGCCCCCAGCTTTTCATCTTTCTTTACTACCTTCAGCTGTATTTTCTCTCCTTTAACTTGTAAACCCAGTTCTCTCTGCTGACACTGAATTTCGGGCTGTATATCCAGCAGAAGAACTTCCTCACCCTTCTTCTTCAGGTCCTCCCTGGATCTCTCTGGCATCTCCATATACGACAGATCATTCATCCTCTGCTCTTGTGGACTATGCATCAGCATCTTCTTTGTTATGAGAGCGGTTTTACTTTCTGCGTCTTGAAGCTGAAAGTGTAGATCATTTACTTGGCTGTGCCATGTTCGTTTTTCCTGCTCCCAGGAGAGACGCTCCTCCTCTAACATGCATTCTCTCCTCTTTGGGACAACTTGCAATTTCTTTGCTTTCTTCTCAGACTTCTCTGGTGCCTCTTTCTTAGAGAAGTCCCTCATCCTCTGAGGTAAATGATTAGGAAGTAAATTATGCTTCATCTGTTTGCCACTGGGCTGCATCTTCTTCATATCTTTCTCAATATTTTATACTTGGGCAGACTCTTCCTCTGCTCACAAATAGACATCTGTGTCTTCTTCCAAGAGAAAACTCTGTTATCTTCACGTGCAGACTTCCTTCTCCATTCAGGAATATAATTCGGTATCCTACTGATACCCTTCATTTTCATAGCACCTTGCCTGCCTTCCATTGTAGGCTTTTCGAGTCTTACTGGAATGGAGCTCATCTTCCCCTCTTGCTGGACTGGTTTCCTTTCTCTTGTATCATCCTCCACCTCAGGAGTATTCATCAAGGACAGGTGGCTGTGTCTGCTCATGTCTCTTATGGAGGTCTTCTCCTTGCTCTTGCCCATAAGGTTTCTGCCTTGCTTTGGGTTCAAATCATTTCCAGTGACTTGATCAGTTTGCTTCACACAGAGGCTGATTTTGCACCCAGTCAGTGAACACTCCTTGTCCTTTTCTCTTGGACCTTTACTAGCATCAGTCACTTTTACATTATCATCCTGCTCCAGGAGCCAAGGTTTTTTATCTGCATCAGCAGGCTCTTTTGCTTTCTCGGCAATATCTGTTACTTTCTCAGCAGTCTCTTTGGTGCTCTCTGTGGTCTCACTTGGGCACTCTGGAGTCACTTTTACCAACTCTGCAGTCTCTGTGGGGCACTCTACAGTCTCTTTGGGGCACTTTGCAGTTTCTCTTGCCATGCCAGCCATCTCTCTTGCCGCGCCAGCCTTCTCTCTTGCCGCTCCAGCCGTCTCTCTTGCCGCGCCAGCCGTCTCTCTTTCTGCGGACTCACTCGCCGTCTCTGCGGACTCACTCGCCATCTCTGCGGACTCACTCGCCGTCTCTGCGGACTCACTCGCCGTCTCTGCGGACTCACTCGCCGTCTCTGCGGACTCTCTTGCCGTCTCTGCGGACTACCTTTTACCCTGGTCGGTTTGCATGCCCCTTGGATAGCGATAAGCAGGTTTGACAAAAAAATCCCAGGAGGGCAGTCTCTGTACTCTCTTTACTCCTATACGGTCAAGGATCTCCTCTTTCAGGGTGCAATAATTGGTTGCCATTTCTTCAGGCAAAACCCCATACGATTTCTGTGCTTCTCCACACAGATAGGGACCCAGGACTGTGGCCCAGTGATGTTTAGGCCAACCTTCCCTGGTAGCAATCTTCTCAAAATTCAGGAGGTAGGTTTCTACATCATCCTGAGCTGTCATTTTCTTTAGAAAGCAATTAGGGTTCATAATCCTGCTTGATTTTGAAACCACAATGTTCTCTGTAGATTTCAATTGCTGCAGCTGCATTTTCTGTGCTTCTAAAAACTCTCTCATTTGGACCCTGTCCTCTTCCATTTGTCTCTGTCATTTGTCTGTGGCCTCTCTAAATCTTGCAGCAACCTCTCCAAAACCTTTATCTTCCTCTTTTGCGGCTTGGGTGCTATACTCTGCAATCATTTCTCTCTTTTCTGACTGACTCTGACCAAGCTTAGCAGCCAGCACTCTGTTCATCTCTGCCTGCTGCTTGTTCATTACCTGCTGTGCTTCTATTAAAGCTTTAAAGGCCTCCTCCATATTTATGCTGTACTGTGGGCTGTCTTCTTCAACACAGACACTTTTCCATCCCACTTCTGACACCAAGTGTGACAGGGCGCCCCCTTCTGACGGGGTTTGCGTCCTGCTCTTTTACGTTTTTAGGGAGGAAAACACAGTAGGCTTGTCAGAGGCTTAATTGTACTGCTGTTTATTTGTCAGCGCCAACAAAAAGAAAACAGTGCTTATCCTCAGCAATAAAACAAAATACTACATAAACGGGCTTACTATAACCTGGAACGCCCTAACTATCCCTGAGACCTCTTCTCGGCCTGCAGGTATAATATTAATACAGTCCACAGTGTAAGCTCTCTGCTTTAATCTTGTATCTTTTAAGGACTTGTCCTCTTTTTTCTGTGTCAACAGTGGGTGAAGCATAGGGCCCACCCTTCTCTCCCTTATGCTTCACCCCAGGGACCCTTGTCACCCTCTTGTGATGAGGGACACTTACTCTCACTTAATGCACTGTTCTTCTCCCTGGGGCCTTTGTAATCCTTCTCTGGATATGATGAGAATAACATGCATTGATCACCAACCTTTGTTTTCCCTTATTGCATCCGGCTTCTTAGGGATGGGGTCTTCAGATAAATCCTTACTCAGTGGTATATCTCCGATGCCACAGAAGTCTTCTCTGTGAGCAAACTCTGGAACACAGCAGTCTTCCTGACTGTCTCGCTTCAGCACAAATCCCAGCTCTCAGGATCCAAACAGCAACTACACACACAGCTCCTCATGGCACTCAGGCCAGAGTCCAATCAGCCACCCCCCCCTGCTGAGTGCCCAGGAGTCCTTTTAAAGCCAGAATGCAGCTGGCTTAATCAGTCCGTTGTAGGAGGCTTAACTCTTGAACTAACCAGGGGAGAAGTCTACAAGAGTTCTCTTCTGCCCCCTGGTGACACTCCACAATATACTGTATATACACAGGAGCTTAAAACTTTGCCTTGGTTTTCATGTATCTGTTTGAAATGTTGTTAGTGCCTTCCCAGGAGACCTGTGACATCATGGATAGAGACCAATCCTGACTCTGGCTGTATGTTAACAATCTCCATAGAAGCAACAACGAGCAGCATGCTTTCGTAGGAAGTCCCCTCCCTTTCCTCTCAAACATTGCAATAAAAAAGGGTTGAGTTCCCTTTTCTATGATGGAGTATACTACATAATTAAAATAACACATAAGAATTTTGATTTCTGGTAATACAGAGAATAAGTAAAGGAAACAGTTTAGCTGTCTCTTCCCCTGGAATATATTTTTTATAACTTTGTCCAACATTTCACTGAGAGTTTTTTTAGAGTTTTATTCTCAAAGAATGATTAAATGTGAAAAGTAATGATAATTTATCTATATATATATTGTGATTGTTTGCTCCTGAGAAGTTATGCCAAGCAAGTGGAGTACGGAGTTCTGGACCGAAGTGAGGGAGTTAAAACTTCTGAAGAACTCCTAATTAGTGTGACTGCCCTTTAAAAGCCTGGAAAGCAGACCTGGAAAGGGGGGGGTGTGGCCGGCTAGGCTCTGTGCAGGTTGATCCTGTGTGGAATTACAGTGGGCTTTGTGAAGCCTGATTTACTGGGGCTGCGAGTACTACAACAGTGAGAAGAGTGTGCTGATTGCAGTCGCAGGACGAATTGAGTACAAGGAAGCCAAGTAAGTGAAGGGATTATTGAAGATCCCCTGCAGTTAGGCCCTGTTTGGCCTAGCAGAGGGAGGCCAGTGAGTGAAGGCCTCAGTCTGAAGCAAGCCAAAGAAGGACGCTTGTAGCTATCTGCCATATATAGGAACGCAGTACTTTCACGCAGTCTGCTGGAAGCAGAAATTGTACAGGGGCTGAGAGGAGCCTGAAAGTTTACAGACAGGAGTAAAAAGGCTGTTTGGTTTGCTGACAGAGGCACCGAATGAAGGTTCCAAGACCGTTTATGCCCCAGGGAAGAGACTGAGAGATTACCGAAGGAAGGTAACACCAGTTATTGTTGTGATATCCAAGGGTCCCTGGGGTGAAGCATGCGGGAGAGACGGGCGGGCCCGATGCTTCATCCGCGGCTACAAAGATAAAGAGTGGAAAAGTCTCCCAAGTTAAAGGGACTATTTGTATCCTGGCCACAAGGTGGCACTATCACAAGTCTAAGGGAGTATTGGTATCCTGGCCACAAGGTGGCAGTATCCAAGTTAAAGGGACTATTTGTATCCTGGCCACAAGGTGGCAGTCTCCCAAGTTAAAGGGACTATTTGTATCCTGGCCACAAGGTGGCACTATCATAAGTCTAAGGGACTATTGGTATCCTGGCCACAAGGTGGCAGTCTCCCAAGTTAAAGGACTGTTTGTAACCTGGCCAAAAGGTGGCACTATCACAAGTCTAAGGGACTATTGGTATCCTGGCCACAAGGTGGCAGTCTCCCAAGTTAAAGGGACTATTTGTATCCTGGCCACAAGGTGGCACTATCACAAGTTAAAGGGACTATTTGTATCCTTGCCACAAGGTGGCACTATCACAAGTCTAAGGGACTATTGGTATCCTGGCCACAAGGTGGCAGTCTCCCAAGTTAAAGGACTGTTTGTAGCCTGGCCACAAGGTGGCATTCTCCCACCTCGCAGAGACGTAGTTATTTATGTTCCGTTATTTTAAGCAGAGCTACTGCTTCAGCTGTTACTTTCTTTTTGCAAATAAACCAATTCGCTGCATTTGAAGTCGGTATCAGCCCTTTATTCAAGAAACCACCGCTATACGCGGCCATCCTGATCACAATATATATATATAATAGCTTACTCCAGCATAAAAAAACTGCATAAATGTATTTTTATTTTCTGGTCTCACTCCTACAGACTAGTAATACTCCTCAAAAAGACGATGGGGCTCTACTCACCAAGTGCCCCAAAACCAGGAAATAGGGCAAAGAGTGGGATGATCCTATCAATCTCTGTACTATATGGTAATGCATGTTATTGTGTAAGAGTAGCCAGCTTGTGCCAATATCCGGTGCCACCTATGCCAGCAGTTGGGACATGTACAGAACCGGAATCGTAACACATGGGTTCGTCCAGGCCAACCACCGTCAAACAGAGCAGCGGCCCAATTCTACTGCACCGAGACCGGTACCCACTATGCCGAACCTTACTACCAGGAGGAACAACTAGGGGTTTTACATGAAGTCGAAATTACTCTGGATAGCCCATGATATTCCATTATCCGGACATCTGGGAGTAAGGCGAACTAAATACCGGCTAACTCAGAACATTTTCTGGCTGGGGATTTCGAAAGATATACGTCAGTACTGTCAGGCTTGTGACACCTGTTAGAGGTTGGGTAAGAGAGGGGACCGCCATAATGCAAAACTTCACCCCGTTCCCATTATTGGAGAACCGTTTAGCAGGGTAGCCGTAGACTTGGTAAGGCCCCTAACTAGACCGAGCCCTTCCAGCAAGAAATACATCCTGACCCAGAGGTGGTGACGCTGACCAATATCCCTGGTGAGCTGGTCGCGGATGCCCTGATGCAGGTTTTCTCTCGTCTGGGATTTCCCTGAGAGATTATTTCGGATCAATGAACCCAATTTACAGCTGAAGTCACCCACTGACTCTGGAGACTATGTGGAATTAAGTCCATAGTAAACTCGGCATACCACCCCTAGTCCAATGGTCTCTGCAAACGTTTTAATGGGATGCTAAAACAAATGCTCCAGACGTTCGCAGACACTAGGAAAGACTGGGAAAGATTCCTGCCCCTCCTTCTATTTATGTACAGGGAGGTGCCCCAAGAGTTTACGGGACTCTCCCCCTTTGAACTACTGTTTGGTAGAAGGGTTAGAAGCCCGTTAGACTTAATAAGAAAGCATTGGGAGGGAGAGGTTAGCGCAGATGGTACCCCTATCGTCCCATATGTGTTGGAGTTCAGGGACAACCTCCAGGCGGCCCAACGTCAGCGCGGTTGGTACAATAGGGGAGCCAGGGACCACAGCTTTCAAGTAGGACAAAAAGTATTGATTTTGAAACCCGTCTGCAATGACAAGCTGCAGGCAGCCTGGCAGTGACCAATACTTTGTGGTAGAACAAAAATGCAATACCACCTATGTGATTCACCCGTGTTCAGGAGTAGGGGGAAGACGCATGCTCCATGTGAATATGCTAAAACCCTATCATGAGCGCACAGAGGATGTGGCAGCTATTTGCGCCCAAGCCTCCGAAGATTTTTAGAACCTCTCTCTACCAGACCTCTTAGAAAAAGGAGACCAGACAGAGGGCCTTGGATGGGTACAGCGGCTTAGCCCACAGGAGCGTACCCAGGCACAGGAGTTGATCAGGGCCAAGGGGGCCATCTTCTCCAATCTGTCTGGGTACACGCCTCTGGCCACTCACCGCATAGACACCCCTGGCCAATTACCACTACTCCAAACTCCCTACCGCATCCCTGAATCTGTAAAGGAGAATATGTGTAATGAGATTCAGGAGATGCTTCAGCTAGGGGTTATTGAACATTCTGATAGTCCCTGGGCATCCCCGGTAGTGCTAGTATCAAAGCGGGACGGAATGACTCGATTCTGTGTGGACTATAGGAGGCTAAATGACACAACGGTGTCTAATGCCTATCCAATGCCCAGGATAAACAAACTTTTAGACAAAATGGCCCGAGGGCGGTACCTCACTACAATAGATCTTTTTTAAGTTGTACTGGCAAATTCCACTAGCCAAAGAAGCCAAACCCAGGTCAGCATTTGTTTAGAGTCATGCCCTTCGGGATGAAAAACGGGATGAAAAACTCTCTCAGAGCTGCTTCTAGCTCTTGGATCTGCACCTCGCCTGTCTAATTGTTCATAGCATCCTTGGTACCACTGTGCTTCCAATCCTGCAAGGTCTGACACTTTATTTCTGCTAGGAAGTATCTCTCAGAGGTTTGGTTTTGCTGGAATGTCACTAGCTGTTCAGCCATTTTTTGCTTACACTCAACACATAGGCTAGCATCCATTTTAGCAGCCTTTTGAGTTTGGGGTTTCTGAAAAAAAAATGTGGTTTCAGTATTCTCAGCTTTCACCCCTTTTTTTCCTCATTATTCTTTTTTATTCTTACTTTGCTTCCAACTTTTCATTTTTCTTTTCTGCCCTCAGCCACAGCTTTTGCTCATTAACTTGCAAATCCTGTTAACTCTGCTTATACTGAATGTTTTGCTTCATGTTCCGCTGAAGAATCTCTGCTGTCTTTTCCATCAGGTCCTCCCTGAATATTTCAGCCGGCACAGACATTCTTTCTTTCTCCTTGTGTCCTGTACAAGCTCCTTCTCTATTTTTGCATCTCTTGTAGCTGAGAGGTGGAATTGCTGATCTCTGCTTCTCTCTGAGATACACTATTAGTAATGAGATCTTGCTTCTTCTGTTTTCAATGGTGTTTTGATAACTGTTTTTTGAGCTTGTACTTGGGAGGACTCTTCCTCTGCTCCCCAATAGACATCTGTGTCTTCTTCCGTTAGGACACTATTTTGTCCTCAAACACAGGCTTCCTTCTGCATTCAGGGATGTAATCTGGCATCATCTTGAACCTTCTCATATTAGTCACAATTTCAGGCTTTTGCAGTCCCACTGGGATAGTGCTCATCTTTACTTCTTGCTGTACTTGTTTTCCCTCTTGTCTTTACTTTAGAGCTTTGTTTTATTGCCGCCTGAGACAGAGCTCTCGGGATACTTTACCATTTTTATTAGGACATATCTTCATGCTCACATGTCATCTCAGGGACAGTGGTTCCTCTTTCACCATCTCAATCTCTAGACTCTTATTTTCCTTCTTTTTCACTTTAGTAGGAATTCCGGTTTCTTCACCAAACGTGTGACATTCTTCCTTAGTAAGAACACTGGCAGCCATCTGTTTGATCTCCCATTTCTCTAGGTCAGAGAGCTTGGCCAGACACTTTCTTTCTCTAGTATAATCTTCCACCTTATGATTATTCACCAGCGACAGGTGGCTATGTCTGTCTAGGTTTCTTATGGAGGTCTTGTCATTGCTCTTACGCATAAGGTTTCTGCATCTATATGGATTCAAATCTTCCACAGTGTCTTGATCAGTATACTTCACAAAGAGGCTGGTCATGGACCCAGTCAGTGACAACACCTTGTCCTTTTCTCTTTGAACTTTCCACACAACAACAGTCACTTTTATAACATCATCATCTTGCTCCAGGGACTAAGGTTATTTGACTGCAATGCATTCTCTTTTGCGATTTCAGCTGTCTCTTCTGCAGTCTCTTTAGCGGCTTCTGCAGTCTCTCTTGCTGTCCCTGTAGTCTCTCTGTTCTCTTTCTTAGTACTGAACTGTTTACTCTGACTTGGTAAAGTATTGCTTCTTTCAAAACACAATAATCTGCTGCCTTTTACTCATCCAAAACACCAAATACTTTCTGAGCTTCTCCACACAGAAAGGGGCCAAGGACTGTTGCCCAGTACTTTTTAGGCCAATCTTCTCTAGTGGCAATTTTCTCAAAATTCAGGAGGTCTGTTTCCACATCATCCTTACTTGTCATCTTCTTTAGGAAAATATTTTGATTCATGCTTCCACTTGATATTGAAGCCACCGTGTTACTTGCAGTTTCTCTCAGGTGGACGCTGTACTGTTTTGCTTGTCTTCTCCATTTCTCCAGGGCATCTTTCATACGGGCTGTGGCCTCTCTCAGACATGCAGCAGTGTCTCTCAGAATGTCCTATTTCTGGTGTGCAGTGGCTTGTCATATAGGCATGATTGCTGCTTATTCTTTCTTGCTGTAGCCAGCATTAAGGCCTTTACAGCCTCCTCCATACTGAAACGTAAGCTGTCTTCAAAACCAAGACCAGGTACGGCACCTCTGACACCAGTGTTGCAAAGTAGCCAGTTTCTTTAGTGATATACATAAAAGCAGCAGAGTCCCAATATGACTTTTCGTTTTTAATAAAAAGTTTCCAAACAAACAAAAATAGCTTACTTCAGCATAAAATAAAAATCTTCATAAATGTACTTGTTCATTTGCAGGAACAACCTTGCTAGCCCTGACACTGCTTCACAGCCTTCAGGTAAAAGATCAAAAGTTATTTTACTTTCTACTTTTTCTTTTACGGACCTAGTAATATTCCTCAATATGATGGGTGGGGCACTGGCCTGCCCCACTCTCCAAGTGCCCCAACCCCTCACAACCTCTACTGGTGAGGGATGATATCGGTTACTTCACAGACTTCTCCCTAGGGTATATTAATCTATAATGGTACCTCATTCCACAGTCAATATCCAGGCTTTTCTCCACTCCAACAGACTCTCTCTCTTTTGCACCCCCCTTTTAAACAGCTTACACATTGTGTGTCTGCATTTTCTCTCTCCAATCTGTGAAGCTGCAGATTCCATAAACAGCTTTCTCCAGTTGATCTCTTTAACTGTTTTCAACACTCCTTAAAACGACCTCCAAACCATAGCCTCTTACAGAGGCTTCACACCGAGACTGCCTGTATACAGTCCACTTTTGCAGCCTTTACAGACTGCTCACACTGCTTAACCCAGAGACTAATTGGGGCCACACCAATTTTTCTGTGAATCAGGTGTTTTCTCTTAATTGATACTGACAGAATTAACTATTTCTCTCTGGGGGGTAGTTTGCCACAATATATATATGGATATTGTGATATCTCTGCTGTCACACTCAGCATCCGTGCCTTGTTTTCCAGCACCACAATGGAGTACTCTGGAGCCTTTTTGTATGGTTTAACAGATATGTATGGTTTAACAGGTTTACTTGTCAGCATAACAGAAAATAATAATCAAAACAGAAAATTAATCCTAGTTTCTCCTTGAAGCACTATCTACACTTTTGTCTACAGCTTCCTTCACTACTCTACTGTAATGCATAATACAGTCAAAACACAGACCTGCATACTTGCCTGTTTTAGAGTCCACTCCCTTCAGTGTCTGCAATCCATCTGCAGAGGAGCTGTGTCTCTTTGACCTCTCCAGTGACGCTGGACACTCTTCTCAATGTCTCTCAACTGCACTGGCTGTACACTTCCGGGCAGCCAGACTTGCTTTCCTGGTCTCACTGGCCTCTCTCTCACCACACATAGCTGTCTCAGGCTTCCTCTGCCTATTCACAGGCGCCAAACAATCCTCCAACTGGAGGTAGCATCAGGCCTTGATTGCAGCCACACGCAAGCTTTTTAAGGTGCTTCTTAACCATCTCACTGCTGGGGAGAAGTCTTGAAGTGCTCTCTACTGCCCTCTGGTGACACACCATCACAATATGGATACATTGGGTATATATATACCGTGGATATAAAAAGTCTACACACCCCTGTTAAAATGTCAGGTTTCTGTGCTCTAAAAAAATGAGAAGAAAAAAAATAATTTCAGAAATGTTTCCACCTTTAATGTGACCTATAAACTGTACAACTCAATTGAAAAACAAACTGAAATCTTTTAGGTAGAGGGAAGAAAAAATATAAAAATAAAATAATATGGTTGCATAAGTATGCACACCCTTAAACTAATACTTTCTTGAAGCACCTTTTGATTTTATTACAGCACTCAGCACATTTTGACTTGGCAAGATTTGCCCACTCTTCTTTTCAAAAACACTCCAACTCTGTCAAATTGTGAGGGCATCTCCTATGCACAGCTCTCTTCAGATCACCCCACAGATTTTCAATCGGATTTAGCTCTGGGCTCTGGCCCGGCCATTCCAAAACTTTAATCTCCTTCTGGTGAAGCCATTCTTTTGTTGATTTGGATGTATGCTTTGGGTCGTTGTCATGCTGAAAGATCAAGTTCCTCTTTATGTTCAGCTTTCTAACAGAAGCCTGACGTTTTTTTGCCAACATTGACTGGTATTTGGAACTGTTCATAATTCCTCTATCTTAACTAAGTTCCCAGTTCCAGCTGAAGAAAAACAGTCCCAAAGCATGATGCTGCCACCACCATGCTTCACTGGGTATGGTGTTCTTTTGGTGATGTGCAGTGTTGTTTTTGCGCCAAACATATCTTTTGGAATTATGGCCAAAAAGTTCAACCTTCATTTCATCAGACCATAACACCTTTTTCCACATGCTTTTGGGAGACTTCAGATATGTTTTTGCAAAATGTAGCCTGGCTTCAGTGTTTTTCTTCGTAAGAAAAGGCTTTCATCTTTCCACTCTACCCAATAGCCCAGACATATGAAGAATACGGGAAATTGTTGTCACATGTACCACAGTACTTGCCAGATATTCCTGCAGCTCCTTTAATTTTGCTGTAGGCCTCTTGGTAGCCTTCCAGACCAGTTTTTTTCTCGTCTTTTCATACATTTTGGAGGGAGCTCCAGTTCTTGGTAATGTCACTGTTGTGCCATATTTTCTCCACTTGATGATGACTGTCTTCTATGGTATATCTAATGCCTTGGAAATTCTTTTGTACCCTTCTCCTGACTGATACCTTTTAACAATGAGATCCCTCTGATGCTTGGGAAGCTCTCTGTGGACCATGGCTTTTGCTGTGGGATGCGACTAAGAACATTTCAGGAAAGACCAACTAGAGCAGCTGAACTTTATTTGGGGTTAATCAGAGGCACTTTAAATGATGGCAGGTGTATGCTGACTCCTATTTAACAAGATTTGGAATGTGATTGATTAATTCTGAACACAGCTACATCCCCAGTTATAAGAGGGTGTGCAGACTTATGCAACCACATTATTTTTCTTTTTTTTTTTTTCTTCCCTCCACCTAAAAGATTTCAGTTTGTTTTTCAATTGAGTTGTACAGTTTATAGGTCACATTAAAGGTGGAAAAAGTTCTGAAATGATTTATCTTTGTCTCATTTTTTTACAGCACAGCAACCTGACATTTTAACAGGGGTGTGTAGACTTTTTATATGCACTGTATATATATATATATATATATATATATATATATATACTAGCGACTTGCCCGTCAAAAATGACGATAATAAAATTGTAAGGCAGGTAATGCTGTTTGCCACACAAATTAAGGCTTTTGGGCCTCTGAGTACCTTCAGTGCTCATTGTGAGCCTCACACTGAGCGCCTTTGGAGGTCATTGCGAGCCTCTCCCCTTGTGTACTTTTGGTCGTCTGAGCACCTTCGGCGCTCATTGGTAGCCCTGTGCACAACCTTACTCTCAGATGTCCTGACTGCCCCCCATTCTCTGTGTTTTTTTTTTTTTTTTTTTATGTTTTATTGTTATTTTGCTGTGTTTTTGTTGTTTTTAGATGTACGCTTTTCGGCCGTTAACTTCGTATTTTTGAGACCTCGTATTTTTTTTTTCTAAGTCCTGTGGCTCGTATTTTTTTTTCTAAGTCCTTATTTTCTCATCCCGCAAGGTTGTTTTTTTTGTAAATCCATTGTGTGTATTTTTTTTTTTTAAAGTCTTGCTTATGTGGGTTTTTTTATAGCAAGAGTGAGGCGCCGTAAAGCCTCCACCTCCGCAAATGCATCCCCTCGCGTCGCTAGCGTCCGCATTTGCAGCCTGCAATGAGCCTTTGGCTCATTGCAGCGGACTTTGGAGCCTCCACCTCCGCAAATGCGGCCAGAACTGCCGAGCTCGTAAAGCGTGACGACGATTCATAGTTTGACAATTATAATATGTGATATATATATGTTTTTTTTCACACCTATATATTTATATATATATATATATATATATATATATATATATATAATTTAATCTGGGGGTGGATTTCATTGAGGATTATGTCATTTACTGGGTGCAAAAGCAGACTCATTATGAAGAATGTTGTTTAAGATACTGGGTTAAAAATTTGAATCCAAAAAGATGCAGGAACATATGAGTGAGAGCAATAAATATTAGAATGTTAAAGATATGATTTGAATAGTTTAGTAATTTTCAGAATGGGTAGATGGAGTGTCTTTGTGGGTTATGTTGTGACCCATTAATAAGGAAATTTAGTTTTTAAGATTAAGTATAATAAAAAGATTCTAGAGGGAAATGACCATACATTGAATTATGGAAGGCAGAACAAGATAGAATACATTTTGTTGTCATAATATTTAATATATTAAAAACCTAAAATCTTAAGTCACGATAACTAAAAGAAAGAATTAGAGTAATAGCAAATGAAGAAGGAAAAGGAACAAACATTATAAAGGAAAAAAGGGGGGGATAGGGGGAAATATCTCTCCTAAATTCTGCAACATCAGTTACTTGGATAAATAATACATTTGTTAGTACTTAAAATAATTGGATAAAAGGTTACCTCTTGATTTGAACTCCATGGTCGATGCCAGGGCTCCAAGCCACTCCCCCTCATCTCCTCTAATAGGTGGACCCTAGGACGTGCTGTTTTTTACCATAGAGTAGTACTATGTGTAGAGTTTAACCATGGTTCCAAAATATTTTAGAATATAGGAAGGGAATCAGCCAGAAGATGAGTGATTGTTTCAATGATTAAGGGATGGAATAGCATATCATATGTTTCTGTTCTACAGAACAGAATGACTGTGTTGACAATGTACCCTTGGTAGAATTTGCCCATGATAATTAACAACATGGTTACTTATGTACCAGGTTGTTGTATGCAGATTTGGGCTACAACCCAACATGTTTGCCCTAATCCGCTCTTCTTTTCAAAAAATGTTATTGGCACAAGAGTCTGTTTCATTTAGATATAGCAATTTTGACACGCAGGTCAAAAAGTAAGTTTATGTATTAAATATAATAAATCTGATATTTAGGTCAAAGAATATATTTATGTATTATATAGAGTATTGGTTTCTTAATTATTTGTATAATACAGAGAACATCATAACTTCTCGAAATCCATTTTCCATTTTCAACAAAATCCAAATAAACATAAACAATAGTAAATAGTTATTCAATGCTTTTTTCCTATTTTTAGAATTTTAGTTGAAAGGTTGTTATAAGGTTTGAGGTCTACACCGGAGCCCGAGATATGCTAGTTTTAAGAAGATGTTTATGTGAGAGGTGAGGTATTAGTTCATTTTTAAGTTATAGAGATCGCATAGGTTGAATTTATCCAGTTTCCCCAGATTTCTAAAAAGGTTGGGTACGTGTTGTTAAGGGTGTGGGTCAATCTTTCATAAATCATTATATTATTTAGTCTGTTAATTATGTCTTGTTTGATTAATTCAGATGATTTTCATTTTTTGGCAAGGTGATTTTTGGCCATCAGCATTCAAAAATGTAGCCATTTATTTTGATTTTTAGTGGTGTTGGGGTTAGGTATACCTAAAAGGCAATGCTCTATTGTGGGCTTGATTGTGGTGTTTAGGGTTTCGGATGCTACTTTGGTGATATTAGACCACATGTTTTGAGCTAATCGTCAATCCCACCAAATATGGTGGAAATTTACCTTTTTCTTTGCAGTTTCTGAAACATTCTGGGGAGATTTGGGGGTTGGATTCATGCAGTTTGTCTGGAGTAAAATGTGCTCTATGTAGGACTTTAAAATCTAAAGTAAACTGATCCTTTAGTTAAGTTTGAACATATCTTTTCCCACTTTTGGTAGTCCCATGTTACTCCTAGATCTAATTCCCATTGTCTAATAAATGTTGTTTTTTGGTTAGTTGGAGGATGATTTAGAATTGAATAAAGGATCCCCAAGATTCCTTTGGTTAGTGGGGCTTTATCACAAATACGAGATAGCCAGGAGGATTGAGGTATTCCGCAAGTCCGGATCATAGAGGTGATATGATGTCTGATTTTGTTAAAGTTAACTTAATCATAGAATTGATAAGTCTAGAGCCTATGGTCAGAATTGTGGTGGTCCATATTAATGTATCCCAATTAAATTGTGTAATTTGGAGATTTTCAATAAAGACCCATAATGGTTGATGTTCTTTTAAATGTGCCTTACAGATAAAGGAAATTTGTGTGGCTCTAAAATATATGTTAAAGTTGGGACAGGATCACCATCTGAAGTTTTTATGTCTATGCATAAGAGCTTTGTTTATCTTTGGATGGTTATTTTGCCAGATGAATCTAAAGGCTTGTTTTTGAAGTTTCTCTATATCTTTTACATTAATTGGAATGCGTAATTATGGGAAATAATATAAGATTCTAGGTAATATGTTAATTTTAATGGCGTTTATTCTTCCTGTCCAAGAGATTTGAAATTCATTCCATTGAGAGAGGTCTGCGGACAGTTCTTTCAAGAAGGGTGTGTAGTTGGCTTTATATAGATCAAACAATTCCGGGGTTATATTTAGGCCAAGGTATTTTAGGTGGGAATTTGGCCATCAGAATATATATTTTTCCTTAATTTGGTCTATTGTATGGTTTGGGATTTGAGCTCCTATTACCTCTGTTTTTTCAAGATTTACCTTAAAGCCAGAATTCTGACCAAAGGTTTCAAGGGTATCCATTAAGACTGAAATGGAGTTTACAGGGTCTGTAAGTGTACACAATGTTTCATTGGTGAACAGACAACATTTGAATTGATATAGGCCTGTTGTAAAACCTTGTATTTTAGATTCAGTCCGGATAGCTTGGGCTAAGGGTTCTATAGCTAAGGTTCATAATAAAGGAGATAGGGGGCATCCCTGTCTTGTCCCTCTTTGAATTTGAATGTGATCATTAGATTCACCTGGTAATTTGAGATATGCTATTGGATCCTGATAATATGTCATAATAAGATTAATGACATTTCCCTTGATTCCTAATTTAGTTGATACCGCAAGTAGATAGGGCCACTCAATCGATTCAAAGGCTTTTTCCAAATTAAAGGCTAGAGTGCATAGTGGGGTATTAGTAGATTTAGCTAGATGGCATATATTTAGTATTCTCCGGATATTGTCTCCAGCTTGACTAAATTGTATAAAGCCAACTTGATCCTTATGGATCAGTCTGGGGAGAAATTTGGCCAGTCTTATTGACATTATTTTCACTAGCATTTTCATATCTCAATTTAATCGAGATATTGGGTGCACATTTTTAATGATGAGTGGATCTCGTCCTGTTTTAGGAAAAAATATTAAATTGGCTTGAATTAGTTCTGGAGGCATCATTTTTCTTTGCAGTATAGCGTGAAATAGTCTAGTCAAGTATTGAATAAGAATGTTGGAAAACATTTTATAGTAAATATTTGAGTAACCATCAGGTCCCGGTGATTTCCCTAATTTAAGATTGTTAATGGTTTTGTTAATTTTTGCATTGGTAACTGCATTTAGTAGGTTACGTTCCTGAGTAGAGACTGTGGGCAAGTCTTGTATTATAAAGTTGCTGGTTTTAGAATGTTAGGAGTAAATATCTTAAAAGTAATTTGCAAATGTTTTTTGAATTGTAGTTTGAATCATGGAAATATTCCCTTGTGGGTTTTTTAATTTGATAATTTTGATTATAAATTTGCTTTTCTTACAGGGAATCTTGCAGCTGACTGAAGGGCAGAAGACATTCATCAAGTGTGGTCTCCTATTGAACGTAAATTTAACAAAGCTGCCATTGATTATAAATATTATGCAAATCGCAGAAGAAAATAATTCCTGATTCTCCAAGACAGAGATTTAATTTGGCTTTCTTTTTTTATTTTTTTATTCACAATCAATTTTTATTAGGTTATGACAACAGATAATGAAAAATCCATACCTTTGAAAATAAACAGCAACATAATCAAAATAATAAGACTCTAGGGGGAAACAACCATACATTGAATTATGGAAGGCATATTTGAATAAATAGTGTTGTCATATCATTTAATATTTTAAAAACCTAAAATCTAAGTAAAAAGAAAAAAAAAGAAAGAATAAGTGTAATAACAATGAATAATAAAGGAAAGGAGGGGGAATAGGGGGAAATACCTCTCTCCTCAATTTCCGCATTGTCAGTTACTTGGATAAATAATATAATGTTAGTACTGAAAAGACTTGGATAAATGGTTACCTCTTGATTTGTCCTCAATGGTCAATGCCAGGGTATCGGCAAGAAGATGAGTGATTCTTTCATTGATGAAGATGCCAATTAATTCATTTTTAATAGTTTGGAGACTCAAACTGCCTGAGGGCCATCCTTTAGCTATGTAGCTTTTGGTGGCAAGAAATATAAATTTTGGTAAAATATTTTGAAGAGTTAATAGGTTGGCGTCTGATATCCCTATAAAACAGTTTTCAGCATCAGAAGACAGTTTTCAACAGTCTGAGAGTTGAATAAATTTGAGGTGATTTATTTTTCCTTTCCAAAGTGTTTTGACTTTAGGGCAAGTCCACCATATGCGAATAAACAAGCCAATGTCTGGACATCCTCTAATGCAGCAAGGATCGATTGATTTTGTCCATTTATGTAACTTCTCAGGGGTAATATATGTTCTATGTAGAATCCTAAGGAAGGTTTCTAAAATACTATAATTTAAGGAATCTTACTAGAGGTTGGACCATGATTATTGCCATATGTTTTGGCCTCAAGTTTGGTTTAGGTCTTTTTTCCTATTTGATCATGTCGTAGAGCATGCCTAGAGTTCCTTTTTTGCATCTTCAGGTAAGCCAATTGGATTCAAGGTTTAGTCTAGTTATTTTTTTGCTTATGGTGATAAAATGTTTGATTTGGCAGTAGGTGAAATGTTCTTGAATGGGAAGTTTAAAATTATCTCGTAGCTGGTTATAGGATAAAATGTTGTTATTTTTTTATACAGGAGGCAAATCTATGAAGATTTCTAGTTTTCCACCAGTTAACTTCGTTTTTGTCGAGTCCCATGGGGAATGAGGAATGGGGATAGATTGGTTTAGATTAGAAATGTTGTGAATGTGTTTATAATGATGATTTGCACTAAAGTGCAATGCAGTGATAGGCTGCATCACATACACCTTTTAAGTAGATGGTGGGTGTGACCTGGAGGAAGGTTTACACATGTAAATAAACAAAGGCAAAAAAATAATTTTATGTCAATACATAATAAAAACTGAAAGAAAATGTTTTTAGTTTATAAACAGAATGCTCTGTCACCCGCAACAGGTAACTGGCCGTTTAAAGTAATTTCTTTAGAGAGCGGCAATGTTTTTTTAGGGCCTTTTTCTGGCCCAGAAGATGAGGATCATTGACTTCAAGCAAGAAAAAAGAGGACAAGACTTGTACTATCTACTATCAACACGGATAGTCCTTCTAGTCCATGGCAGAAAAGTGAGAACTAGTCCATCGATGATCATCGCTGCATGATCATTTGAGGTAGGTAAGTATTATTAATTTATTTTATATTACAAGTTTAATTTCTTTAAATGTTATTGTGATCTTTTTTAATTTATATGTGTTTTTTATTTTAAATGTATTTATTTATTATTTTATTGTAATTTTAGGTTTTATTATATTTTGTAATTTTAGGTTTTTATTTTTTGCAAGTTTATGGATTTTTTTATTTTATGTAATGTTTTGGAGGTTTTGTAATGTATTTTTTTATTTACTTCAGGGGTTAATTTATGGTTACCATGAGGGTCTATATAGCAATGGGAGAAGCCCCCAGTTGCCGGATACTGGTCAGATGCTTATGTGGGATGAGATCACAATAAAGTAATAATATCAAATATTTTATTGGGATCTCATCCCACATAAGCATCTGACCAGTATTTTGAATTATTTACTTTGGATTCCATCAACTCCTGCAGTCATATTATCAGTAAGACGTCTTAGGGCCCATCTCACATTGCTCTCCAAGATGTTTGGCACCAGCTCATTGGACAAACTAATGAGGTCATCACTGCTGTTAAGATCCTTCCTGTATAGATCTTCAGTGTATTACTGCCACGTAGAGGTGGCAGCACCATCCACCAAGTTGGTTCCAGCCTATCTGCCCTGCACGGTCAGGGTATCCGACGACTTGGTTCGGTTAACAGTATTCTGCAGCCTTGACAGCTTAGGTGCTCATCGCTTTAGTGATGTAAAGGAACGTATAAGTAGGAGAGAGTTCATTGAAATATTTTCCTTGCTACCCTCTTCCCGCTTCCTGGACACACAGGATAGACCCGTTTGAATTTGGAAGACAGACAAAAAGGGTTCAGAAGAATTCTCAAGACATTTGAGAAATGCCTTTAGGCCTTCTCCATATGGAGCGACAAGGCAGTTGCCCATTGGCTCAACAAAATGACCCCCATGCGAGCAGTTGTGCCCTTTCGAGGTCGGGCCGGCGGGCCCAAACTCCCCTCCACGGTGGTCTGCTATTCCTTCAACAAAGGAATTTGTAAATAGATGCCTAATTGCAGATTCAAGCATGTCTGTTCAAGCTGTGGGGATGACCACTCACCAGTGCTCAGGTGTAGGAGGGCAAAAAATGCCAGTAAGACGCAGCAAGGTTACTCATTAAGGGTTTTTGCGATGGTTTTGTGATCCTCTCCCCAACAGCAAGCAGACCTAAAATCAGTGGCGGAGTTTCCAGGCGTAGCTGAGGAGGAGATCTGAAAGGAAGTGAGCTTTGGTAGGATGGCGAGCCCATTTGCAGAATCTACTGTTCCTTTTTTAAGGGTATCCCCTTTGGGTGTGATGCCAAAAAAGGAAGTAGGAAAATTCAGGCTAATGCATCACATGTCCTATCCTAGAATTCAATCTGATGCGTCAGGTGCGCATGGTTTTAAGGCATTCTTATGTGGAAAATGGTGGGCTTCAAAAATTGGACAGCTGACGCTCTGTCTCATTTTCAGTGGGAGCACTTCAGACAGCTGGCCCCAGAAGCAGAAGCGATATGGGAGCAGTTCCTGCATGAGCTCTAGGAACTTAGAGCGAAGAGATAGTATCATTGATCAGAAAATCCTTGGTGCCATTTACGTGAGCTGCTTACAAGAAGGTTTGGTTCAAGTGGGCTGACTTGGTGGCTACAGCAGGCGGTGTGGATTCAGAAGAGCAGAGGTTGGGTATCCTGTGGTTTATCCTGCGTTGCAAGGATGAAGGGATGTCGGCATCATTAGTGGGTAGTTTTTGATACAGATGGTCCTGCTGGGTCTGGCCATGGAGAGGTCAAGGAAAGACAAAATACACCCTATTACCTTTTCACTATGATTTCATCTCTCTGTGGCTTTGCAGGCTACAAGATCCTGCAAGCCCTAAAAAGGCACGGCAGAAGTTGAACAAGCTGAACTTCATCAGAAAGAATTTGTCATCACAAGCTCGAGGGCAGCGACGCTGATGGATTGTTTTTGCCTGATGGAGTCCATCTTACAGAGGTCAACCTGGAATTACTTATGCTGGAATTTAAGGAGGGGGTGCAGGGGGCCATGGGGATGGGGGGGATCTTGTGGCGGCACCATGCCGCAAGCTCAGGGCATGGGGGTTTGCTGCCAATGCCTTTATTATTTGCATGTTAATCATGTTACATTTAATAAACTTGCTGTGGCCAGTTGTACACAGGGTCAGATCTACCTTTTTTGAGCCCCTAGGCAGTGAAGTGGAGGAACCCCTGCGAGTTAGTATGCAAGGTATGCATAGACCCATTTTTCCTTTTCTGTGCGTGTAAGTTCCTTTTATTGTTGTAACTCTCTTGTTCTAGGTGGTTACCCCCTAGTAGCCAGTCTATGAACAGCAGCATTTCCAGGAACCATTTTTTTTTTAAATAAAATTTTGCCCCTCACAGGGAAGCGCCTCTGAGCGGCTGCCTAGTTTGCCTAATGGGTAGTCCAGCCATGGTTGTACCTCTATCAGTCTTCACGTGTGGGGTAGGCTATAATGGGTCTTACCTGGTCAAGTATGCATGCATCATGCATGTACATTTGTACCTGAGTTTTCTCTATTTGACTCCCACAGGAAATGTCTGATTTTATATGGTGTATCCACTCAAAATGTCTGCAAATTGAAAAGGAGGGAATTTGAATGCTTTAATTCACTAATTCACTGTAGTTGAAATAGATCCACAATTTATAAATGAATGTTTGACTCTTGGCTTGTTTGTCAAAGGTCCTGAAAACTGAAGTGATGATTATGAGCCACATTAAATTCCAAGCCAGTAAGTCCAACGTGAAGCTCGTAACAGTTGCGTGCTTAAAATTTGGCAGAGTTACGATGCTATTAGAATGGCTACGAGCTACTAGTTTGAGACGCAAAACCGTAAACCATTTGTCGGCTGTCGAATTTGCGGGCTAGAACGTAATCAATTAGGCAAGCCCGCATTTGCGGGTTTAGATGGAGCCAATGAAAAAAGAGATCATCATCATTGTGAAATGGAGGATGGATTTCCAAGTCTTACGGGGTTCAATTACGAGCTACGAGAGAACCCACATTCTAGTCAAAAGGCAATATTAATAAAGCCTCAAATATGATATTCTATCACATGCGAGTTACAGTATATGTATTAACACATTGATTGAAATGAAGTATTTTTCTGAGCCGATTTGCGGGCTTGAGAATGTTTGCTATTAATTCCAAGACCTAACATCACTTTCCCTTTTAATAATAGTCCAGTAGTGTGTTTTTATTTGCATTACAAGTGCTATGTATTGGACTTTACCTCCCTCAAGCACACTTGGGCTTTGGGCTCCATTTGCGTGTTACGGGCTTGCTTACGAGCGACTTCATTGCAATTTAATAGCATGATTGGAAAAGTAGCGGTTACAGGCTTGACAGAACAAAAGGATCTACGGGTGCAAAGTTCAACCTTTGCTCAAAACGGAGGCTTTTCTCGGCCTTGCTGCGTCTTAACCCGGAAGTCCTCTGTGGCCTGCGTTACTTGTGTTAATTTAATAGCAAAAAGCCCCAAGATCTATGTTACGGGCTACATTTTAACACATAGTCCGAATTTAATATGCCTCTTAATTTCTTAGTTATTTATGTGAATAATTTACCAAGTATCATTGCATTTTAGGCATTCTAATATGGACTTTATAGAATAACATAGAAATATTTTTCATAAAAGAGGATTGTTTACCAAATTATGGATTAGAGTTTTAGACTGAGATTGAAATTTGAATATCATTGTAATTCAGCTTGGAAAATTGCAATAGCTTTGGTTGTGTATTTTTTTTGCATTTAACTGAATATCTGTCCAACAAGCAGTCTATACAGTACTGTAATACTTTCATTTTGAACAAAATCAGTATATATAATATGTTTGATATAAAATGGTGTTCAGCTCTTTTGGGCAAGATGTTTATAAACTCCAAGAGGCATTATAAACTTGGGTGAGTTGAGAGAAAACCTATAATCTCATAGTTTGTTATTCATTTGATGTATATGAGTTAATCAAGGACTAGATTTCAGCAAAATTATGAAAGATACAATTCCGATAACATGGTATAATTCAGTTCTGAAACTCTGATGACTCTTGGCACTTTTTGGTCCTTTACTTCCTTATTTATCTAGTGATTATGGCCTCAGCCTTTGTAACTAGGAGCTATGAGCATGTTTATCTGGACAAACAATATTTTATAGTTTAACAGTTTGAGATAGGAATAGAGCAAACAAAAAAAATAAATCAGTCCACTGCGCTAACACTCTTCGTGGTTATTATTTCAGATTAATATTTTAAAGATTATAATATTCATAATTTTCTATACAGGTCTTTTTAACAAAGGAAAAATGCTTTAGGAAAAATATAGGTCTTTATATATCATACTCTTATATGAATGAGAAGCTTTTTACGAGATGCTTTCACAGGAGGGTGTGTCCTTGTGAACTTATTGGCTTCTTATTATTAGGACTTTTATTTTTAGCCGTTCATTTCCATCATAGAAGAGAAGCTTCCTCTGCGTTAATTGTCTCCTCCAATCTGTGGAAGCCCTCCACTGTACAGAGCGCAATTGTAAAATAGTACATTTGTGTGTACAATTGGACATCTAAAAATATGTTTTTAACTTATTTTGTGCTCAGAATCTAGGGAAATACAGTTATTGCATTGCACCTTGGGAAAATAGGTGGGGACATGCAAAATCAGTCTTCAATGCATTTTCACTCTTCAAGCCAATACCAATTTATACATGGCTCCTTTTAGCATATGCCGGCCATCATAACACAGCTTCATTTGCCCCACTTACGAAACAGAATCTAGTTTACTTACGAAAAGCTGTATTTTTGGGGCTTTCCCTAGCCTTAGAAATGGATACCCTTATATGAGTATATTAGTAAATCTTAATTGTATTATGCAAGAGTGATAATACTATAAAATATAATTATTTTATTAATAAAAGGAATTTGAACATTCTACAATGTTGCAGTATTTTGAAAGTCATTTTCTCTTAGTACTGATATGTAAAATATGTTTATTAACTTTATCTAGTCCTACATAATAGGAATGTCTATACAATAAAAAGTCAAATTATTAAACTATGTCAAACCAGGATGATAACACAGGATTAGAATATGCTTTAATCTGAACACTCCGTAGATCATACTTACCAAAATATCAGCATACTGAGGAACTTAGAATAGTATGTATCTCAAACATTATGTTGTTTATAATGGCTAGTGAAATGTATAACCAATCTTCTTAGTACCATTTACAAAGAACTAACTTGTTTTGGCTGACATGGTGACGTAAATTCACTTTAGTTACCACAATAATCCAGAGACAGCAAATACGCACTTTCACCCAGTTTGTATTTTTCAGCTTGGCATCTGCCTACCTCCACATTACCATCTGTTTCACCAAAGTAAGTTATACATTTGCTTTTCAAGAAGTATGCCTGGGAGTTAACCTACTGCTGATAAAGCTTTCATATGCAGTTTTTTTAAACAAATATATAGTAAGGTCCTCCAAACCTTTCATGTTCATTGCTATAACGATAGGTGAAGCTACAGTGTCTTGCAAAAGTATTCACCCCTTTTTCATTTTTCGTGTTTTGTTGCCTCACAACCTGGAATTAACATGGATTGTTTGAGGATTTGCATCATTTAATTTACAGAACATGCCCACAATTTGAAGATGTTTTTATTGTGAAGCAGACAACAAATAGGACAAAATAACAGAAAAAATCAATGTGCATAACTATTCACTCCCCTAAAGTCAATACTTTGTGGAGCCGCCTTTTGCGGCAATCACAGCTCCAAATTGCTTTGGATAAGTCTCTATGAGCTTGCCACATATTACCACGTGGATTTTTCCTATTCCTCCTTGCAAAACTGCTCCAGCTCCTTCAAGTTGGATGGTTTGCGCTTGTGAACAGCAATCTTTAAGTCTGACCACCGATTTTCAATTGGATTGAGGTCTGGGCTTTGACTAGGCCATTCCAACACATTTACATGTTTCCCCTTAAACACTCAAGTGTTATTTTAGCAGTGTGTTTGGGGTCATTGTCCTGCAGTTAGGTGAACCTCCGTCCTAGCCTCAAATTACGCACAGAGTGGTACAGGTTTTGCTCAAGAATATCCCTGTATTTAGCACCATCCATCTTTCCCTAAACTCTGACCAGTTTCCCAGTCCCAGCTGCTGAAAAACATCCCCACAGCATGATGCTGCCACCACCATGTTTCACTGTGAAGATGGTGTTCTTTGGGTGATGTGATGTGTTGGGTTTGCGCCAGACATAGCATTTTCTTTGATGGCCGAAAAGTAAAATTTTTGTCTCATCAGACCAGAGCACCTTCCTCCATACATTTTGGGAGTCTCCCACATGTCTTTTCGCAAACTCAAAACGTGCCATTTTGTTTTTTGCTGAAAGTAATGGCTTTCTTCTGGCCATTCTGCCATAAAGCCCAACTCTATGGAGTGTACGGCTTATTGTCGTCATATGTACAGATACTCCAGTCTCTGCTATGAAACTCTGCAGATCCTCCAGGGTTACCTTAGGTCTCTGTGCTGCCTCTCTAACTAAATGCCCTCCTTGCCCGGTCCCTGAGTTTTGGTGGGTGGCCGTCTCTTGGTAGGTTTGTTGTTGTGCCATGTTCTTTCCATTTGGTTATGATAGATTTGATGGTGCTCCTGGGACCATCAAACTTTTGGATATTTTTTGATAACCTAACCCTGACTTGTACTTGTCAACAACATTGTCCCTTACTTGTTTGGAGAGTTCCCTGGTCTTCATGGCAGTGTTTGGTTAGTGGTGCCTCTTTCTTAGGTGTTGCAGCCTCTGGGTCCTTTCAAATAGGTGTGTATATGTAATGACAGATCATGTGACGTATATATTGCACACAGGTGGACATCATCTCAGTTATTATGTGACTTCTGAGGGTAATTGGTTGCACAAATAGTTTTATGTATATATTTTTCTCATTTCACTTCACCAACTTTAGACTATTGTGTTCTGATCCATCACATAAAATTCGGATTAACAAAACATTTAATTTAAGGATGTAATGTAACAAAATAGGTAAAAAGTCAAGCAAGGGGGGATACTTTTGCAAGGCACTGTATTTTCTGATTAACAGTCTTCCCTTGATAATGCTGTTGGTGCACGTTATTTTGCAACACAGGTCGACACATTCTTTATTCGATAAGGATCATAGCTGTTTTCTGAAGCCAAATGGACTTGCAATTTATATCACACTAACTGGTTTTCATTATTTCATAATTATCAGTAAGAGTTCCTCATTCTGCAAATTTACAAAACATGCCCTTTGTCTGGTAAAATAGAGGTTAATTACACATACTGACGCCCTAGAGCATTTCCTCATTTTGTCATACAAAGCTCTGTAGCAGACGTGCTGAAATGATGTCCAGGACAGAGAGAGTCAGAACCTCTAGTCTGAGGGGTTGTTTCCTGACAGGTAATCGGGGAATTGATCTGAATACGCAATGATACACACACACATACATACAACTGCTGATACACAATATTTCTAACGCACAGTTAATAAGCGTGAACACACTAATCTCTGTATATCATTGATGTTCTACATTGCACAGCTCAGTCGAAGCCATTTTAGATGTTAAGTTACTTGGCTACATGCAGTCAGTTCATGTTCGAGGTTATGCTGTTACATGGGGCATGTGTCACAATCTACTGCTTGGTTGTGCTTGGACATATACTAGATCAATCTTACCCAGTAGAATCATGGTATCTATTGGTATTCCTGCTAGCAGGAGATGGATCAGAGTCAGACTAATGACCATCAATAATACCCAAGACAACACAGGAAGCAGGAGCTTTAGTAATTACTGGTTGTATCTATTTCCCCAGACAGGTTCAGCAACAATAATCCAATCAGCGATTACATTTTCTCACAGAATGGCACTCACACATAGGTTATACAAATTCAAACTGTACAGCTCCTTTATTAGTCTTATCACGGAACATTTATACAAAACACCCACCTATCATGACATGTCACAGCTTTAAGTTAACATAGCAATACCCAATCCCCATGATTCATACATTGGTCATGTGTACCTCTCCTATGACTAGAATGTAAGAGCCGTATTGGTATACAAAAAATGTTTGCATACCCTGGCAGAAATTGTGATATTTTGGCATTTATTTTGAAAATATGACTGATCATGCAAAGAAAATATTTTACTGGATAGTGATCATGTGAAGCTATTTATTATCACATAGTTATTTGGCTCCTGTTTAAATCATAATAATAACATAAATCACCCAAATGGAGATGATCAAAAATGTACATACCCTTAGTTCTTAAAACTGTGTATTGTCCCCTTTAGTATCAATGACAGTGTGCAGTCTTTTGTAATAGTTGTCTATGAGGCCCCTAATTCTTGCAGGTGGTATAGCTGCCCATTCGTCTTGGCAAAATGCCTCCAGGTCATGCAAAGTCTTTGGTCATCTTGCATGAACCGCATGTTTGAGATCTCTCAAGAGTGACTCAATGATATTAAGGTCAGGAGACTGTGATGGCCACATGACAACCGGGGTTAACTTGATCTTGTGCTTAGGGTCATTGTCATGCTGGAAAGTCCAAGAGTGTCCCATGCTCAGCCTTCGTGCAGAAGAATGCAAATTGTCTGTCAGTATTTTCTGATAACATACTGTATTCATCTTGCGATTAATTGCAAGATTTCCCGTGCCTTTAGAGCTCACACACCCCAAAATCATCAGTGAGCCAGAAGCTGTGAGGCACATCAAGGTGTTGTCAGCTATATTGTAACCAGTCTTTTTTGTGGCATTGGCACAGTAAAGGCTTATTTCTGGCAACTCCATCATACAGCTAATTTTTGTTCAAGTATTGTCGTATTGTGCTCATTGGAACAACCACACCGTCTTTTTCCAGAGCAGCCTGTATTTCTCCTGAAGTTACCTGTGCGTTTTTCTTTGTATTCTGAAAAATTATTTTGGCAGTTGTGGCTAGAATCTTTCTTGGTCTACCTGACCTTGGCTTGGTATCAAAAGTTCCCTGAATTTTCCAACTCTTAATAAGTGTTCTTACTGGCATTTTCAAGGCTTTATACATATTTTAATATCCTTTTCCATCTTTATGAAGTTTCATTACATTTTTACGCAGGTTTTTTCTGCTCCCCATGGCTCAGTATCTAGCCTACTCAGTGCATCCACGTGAGAGCTAACAAACTCATTGACTATTTATGCACAGATACTAATTGCAATTTAAAAAGCCACAGGTGGGGAAATTAAACTTTAATTATCATTTAACCTGTGTGTGTCACCTTGTGTGTCTGTAACAAGGCCGAACATTCATGGGAATTTAAACTTTTGATCAGGGCCATTTGGGTGATTTCTGTAAAAATTATTTAAAAAGGAACCAAAAACCTGTGTTATAGTAAATGGCTTCATATGATCACTATCCTTCAATAAAATAGTTTTTTTTTGCATGATCAGTCATATTTAAAAAAAAAATGCCAACATTTCACAATTTCTGCCAGGGTATGCAAACTTTTGAGCACAACTGCAGTTCCAGGCTGGGACAAGTTGCACAATACAACTCCAGGCAAGGATAACATACTTCTAAGTTACCTGTTCCTGTTATTAATGTGTATGGTTGGAGGGGATTCATCTTTGGTGTAAGCGTTATATTTGAAGGGACAAATTATATGTGGGGGGACAAGTTGCACTCAGTTCTGAGTATGTAATCCATCTAGGGTTTTCGACTCTTCACCACATGTGTTCGGATACTAGGAAGGTGCAGAGTAGGAACGGGTTCAGTTACTTATGGGGAGGTAAGACCTGGATGTCCTCACTTCATGAGCTGACGACAGCTTCCATGGAAATTACATACTTAACAGCCTACTAACTTCAATGGTGACATAGAGTTTAACAGGGACAAAGGGCTCAGTGGGGGGTAGATTAGCAATCAGAAAATCAACGGCATAAAGCTTGAGTTACTTGATCCCACTTGACCTCTTATTGTTGAAAGTAGTCTGACAGCTTAACTGAAGTCAAAGGTGCTCATCAGAGAACAAACTGTCCTTAATAGGTTAGTTCTATGGACATGATAATCAACTCTCTGAGAGCACCTCTGTTAGCTCACTTGTGCCCTTCACAGAGAGAAATACCCTGCAGTATATCAGTCTGGTCTCACTCAAAAGAGTGACCCAGCCCCGAAATACCAAGCAATTCTACCCTGAACAGGAGAAACACAAAACCACAGGATATTTCTCCCTGTGAAGGGCACAAGTGAGCTAAAAGAGGTTGCTCTCAGAGTGGGTTATCATGTCCACAGAACTAATCTATTAAGGTTAGTTCATTCTCTGATGAGCACCTGTGACTTAGTTGTTTTGTTTATGCAAATTACCCTTAGTGTTTAGCCTCCCTAAGGGTGATAGGGGACTCCAGGCGTGGACCCATTGCACACTGTGCATTAGGGAGTTCAGCTGCACCTCACTGACAAGGACCATAAAGGATGAAACGCGTCTGGAGCTTGCGGTTTCTCCAGTTCTGGGTAGAATTGCCTGGTATTTCAGGGCTGGCTCACTCTTTTGAGAGGGACGAGACTGATATACTACAGGCTATTTCTCCACGTGAAGGGCACAAGTGAGATAAAAGATGTTGCTTTCAGAGTGCGTTATCATGTCCATAGAACTTACCTATTATGCTTAGTTCGTTCTCTGATGAGCACCTCTGACTTAGTTGTTTAGTTTATAGTTACATAGTAATTTTAGTTACATAGTAATTAAGGTTGAAACAAGAATTTCAGTCCATCAAGTTCAACCTTTCAAGATCTCCTCTGATCTGCAATATTCGGATTAGTTATTAATTAATTAGTTGTTAAATAATTGTTAATTAATTATTAATCAACTATTTATTTGTTATTTTATTTTTTTTAATTATTAATTAATGAATCCAGAGGAAGGCAAACAGAAAAAAAAAAAACAAGTGCAACTTAGCCAATCATCTCAAAGAAAAAAAATATTCCTTCCTGACACCAGATACTGGCGATCGGAGTTCTCCCTGGAACAAACCTCTCTCTAATTATCCAGGATAACCCTGAATTCCCTTTTTAATTAGAAATAAATCCAGTCCCCTTTTAAAGTTATCTATCAAATGCGCTGTCACCACCTCCTCTGGTAGAGAATACCACATATTAACAACCCTTACTGTGAAGAACCCTTTTCTTTCTTTCAGGTGGAATCTTTTTACTTCTAACCTCAAGGGATGTCCTCTAGTCAGTTGAAAACCTCTTGGCACAAAAAGCTCCCCCGACAAATCTTTATACTGACCCTGGATGTATTTATATAAGGTAATCATATCACCTCTTAGACACATTTTTTCTAGAGAAAATAAGCTTAATTTGGTTAGTCTTTCTTCATAACTTAGCCCCTCCATTCCCCTTATTAGTTTTGTAGCCCTTCTCTGTACTTTTTCCAGCTCTAAAATGTCCTTTTTATGAAGTGGTGCCCCAAATTGTACTCCATATTCCAAATGAGGGCTTACTAGAGATTTGTATAGTGGCAGAATTATATTTGCTTCCCTTGTTTCTATACCCTTCTTAATACATGCTGATATTGTATTTGCCTTTGCAGCTGTTTCTTGGCTTTGAGCACTGTTACCTATGTGGTTGTCCACAAGCACTCCCATATCCCTTTCAATATCTGATACCCCTATATTTGCTCCATTAAGATTATAAATTGCATGGCAATTTTTCCTTCCCAGATGCATAACTTTACATTTATTCGTATTAAATCTCATCTGCCATTTAGCTGCCAATTCCTCAATTTTATATAAATCCCTTTGGAGGGAAATCAGATAATTATCTGATTTAATTACCATGCACAACTTTGTGTCATCAGCGAAAATGGAGACACCACACTCCAATCCTACCTCTAAGTCATTAATAAATATGTGAAAAAGGAGAGGACCTAATACTGAACCCCGAGGATCCCCACTTACTACATGAGTCCAATCAGAGTATTTTCCATTTACAAAAACCCATTGCTTCCTGTCTTTTTGCCAGCTCTCAATCCATGAGCAGATATTTACTCCAATTCCTGTATCCATTAGTTTGCATAATAGTCTCACATGTGGCACTGTATCAAAAGCCTTTGCAAGATCCAAAAAGACTACATCCACTGAGTTGCTGTGATCCAGGTTCCTACTAACCTCCTCATAGAAACTAATTAGATTTGCTTGACATCATCTATCCCTCATAAATCCATGTTGACTCCTACTTATAATCCTGTTCAAATAGACATATTTTGTATATTATCCCTTATTAACCCTTCTAAAAGGTTTCCCACTACAGAAGTGAGGCTCACTGGTCTATAATTCCCCGGATTTGCTCTTGCTCCCTTTTTAAATATAGGTATCACATCTGCTTTTCTACAGTCATCTGGTAGAGACCCTGTGTTGAGTGAATCTTGAAATATTTAATATAATGGTTTGGCTATTACAGAACCCAGTTCCCTCCCTTGGATGTATTCCATCAGGCCCGAGGCTTTATTAACATTTATTTTTTCCAACCTCTTTTGTACTACTTCCTGCATTAACCAATTATTTGGCAAAAGTAGTGTAGCCCCATTATGTTGCAGTGTCCCAACCACTGGCACCTCCCTTGTATATAGCGAAGAAAATAACCTCTTTAGGTCATCTGCCTTTTCCTGGTCACTAATTTTCAGATGGCCTGTGTCACATTGTAATGTTCCTATAGCTTCCTTCATCGCCTTCTTCCCATTAATATACTTAAATATATTTTATGGTTAGTCTTACTCTCTTTTGCTATTAATTTTTCATTTTCTATTTTAGCCAGTCTAATAGCCCTTTTCCAACCTTGTTGATTTCCTTGTACTCCTGTATAGCAGTCTCTGTCCCCTCTTGTTTGTATAATTTAAAAGCCTGTTTTTTACTCCGTATCTTGATCTTTAAATCATTGTTAAGCCACATTGGATGTGATTTACTAATTTTACTTTTATTCCTACCAGTTCTCTCTCGTTAAAATGTGTCCTTTGAAAAATAAGAGTTTTTATTGGCCCCTTCACAATTTGTTTTTTTAATTCAATCTCAAATGAGACTGAGTTGTGATCACTGTTTCCCAATGGTTGCCTTATTTCAACATTTGATACTAAATCAATATTATTTGTGATGACTAAATCTAAGATAGCTTCATTTCTAGTAGACTCTTGTTTAACCTGGGCCAGATAATGATGCCTGAGTGTACTCAAGAACCTGCTCCCCTTAGCTGTACTACTGGTCTCATTTATCCAGTTTATTTCAATAATTCAAAGCTCCCATTTATTAGAACTTGCCCATGCTTAGCTGCATTTCCCATCTGTAACAATAATTGTATTTCCTCACTTCCAGCTATATTTGGGGTTTATAGCATACTCCTATTAATATTCTTTTGAAATTCGCTGCTCCGCTATTTAACTCTACAAACATTCAGCTTTATCACTAGGTCCACCATAAATATCGTCTCTGACTATAGGCTTAAATTCAGGCTTAACATACAGACAAATCACTCCTCCTCTTTTGCCATTGCCCCTAACTTTTCAAAAATAGGTTATAACCATCCAGATTAACAGTCCAGTCATGAGATTCATCCCACCATGTTTCGGTAATGCCGATTAAATCCCATTTTTCATTAATTGCTAATAATTCTAACTCTCCCATTTTTCCTGACAAGCATCTGGCACTAGCAAGCATACATCTTATTTATGAGCTTGTAGTTAGGTGATGTCTGCCACTATACTTGAGTAACTTAGTACTACCTCCCTATTAACTATACTACCCCCCCATCTCCCCCTTATGAGTTGTTAATTCATCCCTTATACCCTCTACACTTTCTACCCCATTACTTATATCTAATTTTAGTCTCCATAAGGTTGATAGGGGACTCCAGATGTGGACCACTTTCTCACTGTGCCTTAGGGAGTTCAGCTGCATCTCACTGATGAGTTTGCTGTTTCTCGTTTTCAGGCTAGAATTGCCTGGTATTTCGGGGCTGGGTCACTCTTTTGAGTGGGACCAGACTGAGATACTACAGGATAATTCTCCCTGTGAAGGGCACAAGTGAGCTGAAAGGTTGCTCTCAGAGTGGGTTATCATGTCCATAGAATGAACCTATTAAGGTTAGTTCGTACTCAGATGAGCACCTCTGACTTTTGACAGCTTGCTAATCACTTTGACAGCTCTATTCAAATCTTATATCACCATTGAAGTCTAGTCTTGGATATTGACAGTGATCTCGGGTCTGTGCCCTGCTGGTGTCATGTTTTATCAACCATGCTGATATGAAACCACCAACTATGGCTAGTTAATTGTGGCTCTTGTCCCCAAGAATTAGAGATGGTTTTTATGGATACATGGGGGTCTGTAATTAGAGATCCACAGGGTCTGTATACATCACCGTGGATTATAGGGACATAGGGGGTTAATAGATGATCCATACAGACCTGCATGGATTCCTAAATAACCACTATCATTCATTGAGGTCTATAAATACCTCTAGGGATCTCTAATTCACCCTCTGTAATACATGGGGGTCCATGCAGACTCAATGAAAAATTTTTTTAAGACATCCCAAGGACCCTCATGGCACTTTAAGTTACAAAAACACTACACTAATAAAATTACCCCCCCAGTAAACTGTATAGACATCCATGGGATATAGGGAATTATATTACCTCCACAGCAGGGGTTAACTAATTAAACACTGTGGATCCTTTAAGGACCAGCAGCAGTGGTTAATTAGATGCTGTAGGTCATTTAAGGACCTATGCAGTATGAGAGGGTTACTATTAGGTGCCAGGTAGAGATGTCTCGAACAGATCGCCCGTGGACTATTCACGGCGATTTTCGCATGTTTGCGTTCGCAGCGGACGGCGAACACATTCGCTTTTCGGTTCGCCCCCTATTCTTTATCATTGAGGAAGCTTTGACCCTGCACCTCACAGTCAGCAGACACATTCCAGCCAATCAGCAGCATACACTCCCTCCTTCCATCTGAAGGACAGGCTAATATTCTGCTCTGTTTCACCAGTCATAGTTGGTGTACCATACATTGAAAAAACACAACCCTTTTTTCCTTTAATCTAATTTCAGTTGCCTGCCTGTGTCAGGCTCACAGCTTATATTGTGCTCAGTGAAATAAAACAAACTTTTTTGACTGTAATCGATTGAATATCAGTTGCCTGCCTACAGGCGTGTGTGTGAAGCCTATTGCATCTACTCTGCCAACTTTTGCCAGTGCACAGTGACACTCATATCTGGTGGCACCTTAGATTGCACGCGCAGTGCCCCAAATTTGAAGTAGGAGGTCCGACCAAGCATCTTTTTCCATCTCCCTGTTCCAAAAATCAATGCCATATACACGTCCCCTAATAGTGGACGTAACAGGGATTAAACCGATAGGAATATTACTACTTAACAGTACACACCTTATAATAATGTAGACAGAGGCAATGCAGAGAGAGAAGTCTGAAGAAGAGGAGTCAGAGGAGGAAGGTGGCTTTGAGGGGGTGGAAGACCAAACACAGCAGGCGTCCCAGGGGGCTTGTTGTCACCTTTCGGGGACCCTTGGTGGCTGGGTGGGGGAAGAGATCTTCAATGACATCAGTGAGGACAAGGAACGGGACATGGCTAGCATGGTATCCAACCTTGTGCAAATGGGGAGTTTGCGGTTGTGCAAAGGGACTGTTTGCGGTTGTTTGCGGTGCATTGAACGGGGAGATTGGTCTGTTACTGTGAAGCGGGTGTAACCCTTCCACTACCTGATCGATACAACATCATACCTGATGTTTTAAAGCATGTTATTCCAAACAATTTAGGAATGTTTGGTGATTTATGCCCATTATGGCTTAAAACCAGACTCTGCATCAACTATGTAATTTTCCGTGGGAGTTTTGCCATGGATCCCCCTCCGGCATGCCACAGTCCAGGTGTTAGTCCCCTTGAAACAACTTTCCTATCACTATTGTGGCCAGAAAGAGTCCCTGTGGGTTTTGAAATTCGCCTGCCCATTGAAGTCTATGACGGTTCGCCGAGTTCGCCCGTTCGCGAACATTTGATGGAAGTTCGCGTCCGCTGTTCGCGAACCGAAAATTTGATGTTCGCGACATCACTAGTGCCAGGCATTCCCATACAGGATTCCCTGTTACATAGGGGTTAATACTAGGTGCCAATATCGACTTTCTCTTTAACTGCTGCTGCGGCACTCAGCAATGGTTTTAAAACCATTTGTGAGTGGTCTTTGGTAACCATAATAATTTCTTCCGTTTTTTGTACTTAGGGCACTGTTGTGGGTGGGTGTGATGCGTAAAATCAGATTAACATAGTATTTAAGTGCAAATGTCTAAGCAACTCATTATCTTTTAGGCAGTGTGAAAATTAATGGAGGTCTGTTCCATGTTTTTCATCTCATGTTCAGCACAGGTGTTAATAGTAGATGCCAGGGTATTCAGGACCCCCTGCTGCATACAGGTTAATATTAGGTGCCAGAGGGTCCGCAGTCAAGGAAAAATATATTTGTTTTATCCTGCTACAGAACATCGATGCTCTTCAAATTCATATATTCTATACTCATTTATTCAATCTCTTATTGTCTTAAGGTGTACACCCCTGTGTTTTTTTCTTAAATCTTGAAGCCTCATTCAATTGAGAAATTGTAGAGCCCGTAATGGAGCCCGTACTGGCATCTTTTTGCAACCCACAAATGATCTACGGGTTAGGGGCTGAAAATCCCTGCTGTTGTTACAACCATAACTTACGCCCCATCTAAGCCTTTGATCTTTCACGTTCAGAAGAGTAACAATCTCTAAAATTGCTAATTGCTATTCAATTTCTACAATTCCGCAAGCCCGAAAATGTTTTCACACCCGTAAATGGCAAATGTAGAAGAAAATTCTACAGGTATCAGATGGGATCCACAAAGCGGTTAAAGACATGTCCGCAAATAAAAAATCAATACTGCACTCTAATTACAGGAAAAGCAATGAAAGACATTAGAATTAATTGCACAACAGTCTCAAGCTCGCAAATTGGCAATAAAAAATAACTTATTTTTATGTTTCATTTCGGGGTTATATCAATTTTGGGTATAATTGAGTACATACATATCAGGCTACCCACATGGACTAAAACTGTATTGACATTAATTTTTATTATTTTTTATTTTGCGGGTTTGCGAGTTTGATAGCATATCGGACCTCTAAAAGCTAATTGATAGACATGTGACCTCCATCTTATACTTCCATAATGATGACAGTGAAATTTTCTAGTGGCTGATTCTTTTTTTTTATTTTTTTTTATTGGTTTTATAAAACATATAGACATACACAGAATAAACATATACTTCATACATATTGTACATTTGATAAAACAATAAAGGTGGGCTTCAGGAATAAAATTCTTGTTTTAATAATGTACAATATTACATCCATACTCAACTTTCATTCTTTTACTGAGGTTAAGAAAAAAAAGAGAAAAAAAAAAAAGAAAATGTTATTGCTATCTTACATTTAAAATGAAGAAAACAAGAAAAAGTCCTATGTTTTTGTGTTCCTTTATATATTTTTCCGATATTGACCGATCTATAAAAGTGTTACTTTTGATAGGGTCTGTTTGAATCCAGTCTTTTTCTAACTCGTAATTCCTTGTAACTATGTTTACCACCTATGACCATGTGGAGATCTAGATATTTTTCCAATAATTCGAGATGAACTGTTTTGCTATCAACAGAATTTATGATACTAACAGTCTTATTAAATTCCAGCCTCGTAGATAAGATGTTTCTGCTTAAATCCTACGTGCTGCAAATTTATAGTCCTCAAGGACCCTCATGACACTAACTACAAACACTACACTGCACTTTACCCCCCAATAAACCATTTAATCTAAACTAACCCCCTCTACACTAATCTATTAAAACCTACACTACCTACCTACCCTACCTACCCCCTAATAACCCCCCCACCACCCTAATGACAGAAAATAAAAAAACCTGAGTCACAAAAAATCAATAATCTACATTACAGAAAATAAAAAACCTAAGTCATAAAAAATAAAAAAGGAACATTACAGAAAATAAAAAATTCATTACAACCCCCCCCCCCCACACTACAGAAAACAAAAAAAATGACACACCTGAAAAGGAAAGACATACACAATACAATACAAATAAAATACAATACCCCCTATCTATATAACATAGAATCAATCCTAATATACAATAAATCCTTACTATCTAAAATACATACCCCTATCTATCTAATATACAGTAAATCCTAAATATCTCAAATACATACCCCTATCTATCTAATATACAATAAATCCTAACTATCTAAAATACATCCCCCTATCTAATATACAATAAATCCTAACTATCTAAAATACATACTCTTATCTATCTAACATACAATAAATCCTATCTACATACAGAAGCCCTAATTCTAACCTAAAATAAAATAATTAAGACCACTTACCTTTGCAGATGTCCCTTCAGATCACCAACCTAGGGAAAAAACAAAAAAAATTAAATTAGTGCAACACATTTACATAAAATAAATAAACATTATAAACATTCTAAATATTCTACTCACCTTTCCAGCATGTTCCCGTCCTTCTTTTCTTCTCCGGCGTGGCCCCTGTTAAAAAACAACAACATTACATTAATACAACATATAGACACAAAATAAAGTAAAATAAACATAATATACATTCAATATTGGCGCGATGACCCCGGCCTCCTCCTCTTCTGTCCAGGCTAGGCCCTGGAAAAATCAAAACAAAAAAACTAACAGAGGTCCGCACCCGAGGACCTCCCCAACGCTAATGAGCCTCCTAGAGCCTTTTCCGTAAGGAAATAGGCAATGGCACCTTCTAATTGGCTGAAAACGCTGTCTATCAAATTTCAGCCAATCAGAAGGCACCAATGTTTGAGCAAATCAGGATGGGATACACCCCAAAACCCCACTCTGATTCGCTAACGCACCTGTCAATCTTTATTTAAACCAATCACAAGGCACAGATGCCTTCAGCCAATCACAATGAGATACATCCTTATGGAGTGATTGGCTGAAGGCATTTGCGCCTTCTGATTGGCTGTTGTCAATGTCAATCAGTATTACAGCCAACGAGAAGGAGCAGATGTCTTCAGCCAATCACCCCATTGTGATTGGCTGATGGCATTAAAGCCTTCTGATTGGCCTAAATAAAGATTGACAGGTGCATTAGCCAATCAGAGTGGGATAGGGGGATGTATTTTAGATAATTAGGACTTATTGTATATTAGATAGGGGGATGTATTTTAGATAGTTAGGATTTATTGTATATTAGATAGCTAGGGGTATGCATTTTAGATAGTTAGGATTTATGATTTATTGTATATTAGATAGATAGGGGGATATATTTTAGATAGTTAGGATTTATTGTATATTAGGATTGATTGTATGTTAGATATCTTATTTTATTTGTATTGTATGTATTGTATTGTGTATGTCTTTCCTTTTCAGGTGTGTAATGTATTTTTTTTTTCTGTAATGTTCCTTTTTTTTGTGTGACTTAGTTTTTTTTATTTTTTGTCATTAGGGTGGTGGGCGGTTTATTAGGGGGTAGGTATTGTAGGTAGTGTAGGTGTTAATAGATTAGTGTAAAGGGGGGTTAGTTTAGTGGCAGGGTTAATGAAGGGCTTATGGGGTCTGTATTGCCCCCCATGAGTGACAGGGTTAATTAAGTTGAGTTATGGGGTTAATTTTAGATGCCTGGGTTTATTATTTTGAAGCGCAAGTCCTTTCAGGACCTTTACGGTAACATTTAAAATGTTAAATGAAGCGGGGTTACGATCGGTGCCAATCGGGGACCCCTGCTGCAAGGGGTTAATGTGGGGGGCTGCGGAGGTCCCTATGGACCCCTGCAGCAAGGGGTTAATGTGGGAACACTTCTGGGGTCCGGATGGGGACCCCCAGCATAGAGAGGGGTTAATTTTAGGTGCTGCAACCGGGATTGCTAATAGTGTGACGCAGGCCCTTTTAAGGAGCCGCGGCGGGGAATTTAAAACTTTTAAAATACAGTGGGGGCCTGATCTATGCCGATCGGGGACCCCCGCTGCAAGGGGTTAATGTGGGGACACTTCAGGGGTCCCAATGGGGACCCGCAGCATAGGGGGGGTTAATTTTAGGTGCCGCAGCCGAGATTGCTGATAGTGTGCCGCGGGCCCTTTAAGGAGATTAGCGTAGAGGGGGGTTAGTTTAGATTTAATGATTTATTGGGGAGTATAGTGCAGTGTAGTTTTTGTAGTTAGTGTCATGAGTGTCCTTGAGGACCGTCATGGCACTTATGTGGTTAATGTTAGGGTTGTAACTGCCCCATAAGGGTCATAATATACCCTTATGGGACTGATGGGGTTAAATATAGGCTTATTGGGGTCTGTATTGACCCCCATGAGTGACAGGGTTAATTAGGGCTTATGGTGGTCTGTATTGACCTCCATGAGTTATAGGGTTAATTAAGGGCTTATGGGGGTCTGAATTGACCCCCATGAGTTATAGGGATAATTAAGTGCTTATGGGCGTCTGTATTGACCCCCATGATTGGCAGGGTTAATTAAGGCTTATGGGGTCTGTATTGACCCCCATGAGTGACAGGGTTAATTAAGGGCTTATGGGGGTCTGTATTAACACTACCTACCCCCTAATAACCCCCCCCCACCACTCTATTTACAAAAATAAAAAACACCTACCTTACAGAAAATAAAAAAAATCTGTCAGAAAAAATAAAAAAAAATTACACTACAGAAAGGTTTTTAATATACAATAAATCCTAACTAAATCCAGAAACCCTAATACTAAGCTAAAATAAAATAATTAAAATCCTAACTACATACACAAACCTTAATTCTAAGCTAAAATAAAATAATTAAAATCCTAACTACATACACAAACCCTAATTCTAAGGTAAAATAAAATAATTAAGCCCACTTACCTTTGAGATGTCCCTTCAGATCACCAACCTAAGGGTAAAACAAAAACAAATTATTACAACACATTAACATAAATTAAATAAACATTATACACATTCTAAATATACTACTCACCTTTCCAGCATGTCCCGTCCTTCTTCTTTTCTTCTCCGTTGCGGCCCTGTTAAAAAAACACAATACATTACTTCACATACAGACATATATAAATATACATTCAACTTACCTCCCCGCGATGTCCCCGGCCTCCTTCTCTTCAGCCCCGGCTGGGCCCTGGAACCATCCGCGCTCTAAAAAAATAAAAAAACTAACAGAGGTCTGCACTCGCAGATCTTTCCGATGCTAATGAGCCTCCCGGAGGCTTTTCTGGAAGGAAATTGGCAATGGCGACTTCTGATTGGCTGAAAAAGCTGTCTATCAATTTCAGCCAATCAAGATGGAATACACCCCAACATCCCACCCTAATTGGCTAAAGCACCTGGCAATCTTTATTAGAACCAATCACAAGGCGCAGATGCCTTCAGCCAATCACAATGGGATACACCCCCACGGAGTGATTGGGTGAAGACATCTGCGCATTCTCATTGGCTGTTGTCATGTATTGTATGTATTGTATTGTGTATGTCTGTCTTTCCTTTTCAGGTGTGTAATTTTTTTTTTCTGTAGTAGGGGGTTTGTAATGTATTTTTTTATTTTCTGTAATGTAGGTTTTTTATTTTTTGTAAATAGAGTGGTGGAGGGGGTTTATTAGGGGGTAGGTAGTGTAGGTAGGTAGTGTAAGTGTTAATAGATTAGTGTAGAGGGAGGTTAGTTTAGATTTAATGGTTTAGTGGGGGTTATAGTGTAGTGTTTGTAGTTAGTGTCATGATGGTCCTTGTGGACCGTCATGGCACTTATGTGGTTAATGTTAGGGTATTAACAGCCCATTAGGGTCATAATATACCCTTATGGGACTGATAGGGTTAAATAGAAGCTTATGGGGGTCTGTATTGACCCTAATGAGTGACTGGGTTAATTATGTGCTTATGGGGGTCTGTATTGACCCCCATGAGTGACTGGGTTAATTAAGTGCTTATGGGGGTCTGTATTGACCCCCATGAATTATAGGGTTAATTAAGTGCTTATGGGCATCTGTATTGACCCCCATGAGTTATAGGGTTAATTAAGTGCTTATGGGGGTCTGTATTGACCCCCCATGAGTGACGGGGTTAATTAAGTGCTTCAACAACACTACTTTTAGAAAAGTCCCAGCTGACTCTGTCAAACGATTTTTCGGCATCTAATGACAGAGCCAATGACTCAAGCCCGCAGGAGGCCCGCAAACATACGGCCTGTATACCGTAACTTGCAGTCTTCCAATTGAATGAGGCCCTTGGTTTGTAACCTGTCCTTGAAGGGGCTGCTTCCACCTTTATAAACACTATGTACAAGGACATTTCAGCGCTCATGATGCAATTAAAATAATTTCAGCTAAATTAAAACATGAATTGAAGGTTTTATCCAACCAGTTAGTATAACACAGTGAACTTTTGCAAAACGTGAAATTATTAACTTTTTGCACCTTTAATTATTAGAGTTTTGCACCTTTAAATCCATCTAATTTGTCAGTCACAGTATGTCCTTTTGAATGCAGTAAGTATGTGTATTGGTTACTCTTGAGAGGCCTCTATATTTTGCATATTCTATGATAAATACATGTGGTATAGCATAGCATATGTACATGTCAGGATATGTATATTCATCTGTGTTTCTAGGTGAAATATCAGTGCTATTCAAGCAATCTGCATGAGTATATAAGTATGATTTTATGTATATATGCATTCCTATAGTATGTAGAGTTAAATAGTGTTTTAAAAATCATTAGAGTAATATGCAATTTTAAAATGCTGCTAGTACAATATTCAGCTAGTATGCTTCCATATACCCTTTCGGGAATGCAATTCCCACCTCAAATTGCTACTTATTTCTCTTTTCCTCTTGCTACTTCATCATTCCTGGATTACCACATTAATGGGCCTATGGAAGCTTTATAATTTTTAATTTATTAGCTATTTACATGCAATGTTCGCTTAATTTATAAATCTTATTTGACATTTGGGAAGATACCTTAAAAAAAAGTTCTGACTGTAAATTTCTATTCCTTAGTACAAAGATGTCTCCTTGTTTGCTACATCACAATATATCACACAGTAACACACACCTTCTGCACTCTTGTGTTTCTTATCATGTTTGTGGAATTTGGTATATTATATGATATTCTCTGCCTCTACATTCAAACTTCCCTTTGTGTAAACAGAAGCCGATCATCTGCAATATTTTCTGTGTCTCAGAACTTGCTCTTATAACCAATATATAGCCCTGGCACTTTGTCTCTACTATCTCTACCAAAAATTGTATTGAAGAGTTAACTGTTTTTGCATTATAGAGACAGCTGTCTAGAATTTATTAGAGATATAACTCCGCTCTAATGCTCCTGTCTCTCTCTTAGTTTTTCTCAGTGTGTGGATGGATCTGACCGGTGGAATTGATATTCAGCTGATCCCTCAGTATCCAGCAGTTGGACAGACGGTCACCCTGAGTGTTAATGGCATTACTGGGTCACTACGCCAAGTCACCTGGTATAAAGGTTCAAGTACAGATAGCAGCAACCAAATCTTCAACTATTTCTTAACTAATCCCCCCACACTGACTAATGGACCACAATACTTCTCTCGGGCAAAGGCGCTCACAAACGGCTCGTTACAGATCTCACAGCTCACTAAAGAAGATCACGGGAATTACACAGTGCAAATACAGACAGAGGCCCGGTTACAACTCTCAGTGTACTTACCTGTGTATGGTGAGTACATAGATTTCTACCTGTGACAGACACTTGCTGCGGGCGTGAGCGAGAAAGAAACTAGCTGCACACATGAGAAAGAAAGAGAGAGACTGACTGTGGTGGAAAAGAGAGAGATACTGCTCATGTGCACACAAGAGAGAGAGAGACATTGAGGCATGGGTGAGAGAGAAATACATGGGTTGCCTGAGAGAGAGACATTAGCGGTTGAGCACTAGAGAGAGAGACACTGACTGTGCACGTGAAAGAGATTACTGTTTGTGTGAACACAAGAGAGAGAGACACTGAGGTGTGCATGAGAGAGAAAGACTTTGTGCACGCAAGAGAGAGAGTGAGAGAGAGACACTGGCTTTGCATGCACATGCTTCAGAGAGAGAGACATTGGCTGTGCATAGTAGAGAGAGAGAAACACTGGCTGAGCGCATGAGAGAGTGAGAGAGAGAGAGATACTGGTTGTACACACAAGAGAGACATGGATTGTGCATGCAAGAGAGATACTGCTTGTGCACACAGGAGAGAGATACATTAGTTGTGCACGCAAGAGAAAGTGACACTGGATGTGTGAGCTAGAGAAAATGACACCGGCTGTGTGCTCACAAGAGAAAGTGACACGAGAAAGCGGTGTTGGCTGTGCACGCGTGACAAAGTGACTCTAGCAATCCGCGAAAGAAAGTAATGCTGGCTGCGTACACACACACGAGAAATCGATGCTGGCTGTGCACACGCACGTGATAAAACGGCACTGGCTGTGCGAGCACGAGTGAAAGAGACACTGGCTGTTCACGTATGCAAGAAAGCGACACTGACTGTGCATGTGCGCAAGAAAGTGACACTGCCTTTGCTTAAATGTGCATGTGCACAGCGAGTATCTCTCTCTTGCATGAATGCACAGCCAGTGTGTCCTCTCTTACACGTGTGCAAGAGAGCAACACTGGCTGGGCATGCGTGTGAGAATCAAACACTGGCTGTGCCCGCACAAGAGAGAAAGACACTAATACATGCAGGAAATAGAGAGAGAAACATAAAGCATGTAAGAGATAGGGTGAGAAACACTAATGTGCGCACATGTGAAAGAAACATAGAGACACTGCACAAGATAGAGACACTAATGGGCATGCATCCAATAGAGCAAACTACACTAATGGACAAATGCAAGAGAGACACTGGCTGTACAGGCAAGAGAGAGATACTATTTGTGCACTTGAGATAGAGAGAAACACTGGTAGTGTGCATGCATGAGAGAGAGAGAGAGACTGGCTGTGTATGACGAGTGCTCATGCGCGTGCAAGAGAGAGAGAGAAATATTTTCTGTACTCATGTGTTTTAGAGAGAGAGACATAGGCTGTATACAAGAGATAGACACTGATGGCATGCACATGTGAGAGTGAAAGAAAGAGAGAGGCACTGACTGCATAAGAGAGACACTGCCTCTGCACACTCCATATAAAGAGATACTGGCTGTGCTCGTGTGCAAGTGAGAAGCACTGACTGTGCGCACGCTCACAAGGGAGAGATACAGGCTGTGTTTTCATGCTGACAAGAGAGAGACACACTGACTGTGCGCTCGGCTATGAGAGAGAGAGACATTGGCTGCAAGCACGAGAGACACTGGATGTGCACAAGAGAGAAAGACACTGGCTGCAACCTCGTGTGAGAGAAATAAAGGTCCTTTCCCTCTTCACCATCTCAAAATCTGACAGCTGCAGTTCCGCTGCCGGCCGACATAGCATATGGCATATAAGGCACGCCAACAGAAGAGGCCTTGAGCTATGAGAGGCACTCCCGCGGCCCTGGGGGCGAATGCCCGCGCTGAACATAGCGATGGCCTCGCTGTTGATTCAGCGCCATCAAGTTGCACCACGCCAGAGGGAAAAATAGTTATTTGCCTTTCCTGAAACTTGATGGCGCCCAAAAACTCACAGCGCCCTCTGGCGTATGGCACCTGTAACTGCAGCTGTCAGTGCAGCAAAAGAAATGCGCAGGCAAAGAGGGATAGATCCAAAATAAATATCCATGCCTGTTAATCTGCTTGTTAGTATAGGACAGGGGGGCACAAGTTCAGTTCTGGAGGACACAGAAGCCTGTATTTGAAGATATCCTGGATCTATCCCTCTTTGCCTGCGCATTTCTTCTGCAGCACTGACAGCTGCAGTTACAGGTGCCATCCGCCAGATGGCACTGTCAGTTTTCGGGCGCCGTCAAGTTCCAGGGAACTATTCTCCCCTCCCCTACATTCCTTAATCTTTCCCTTTTCATCGCTATGCTCGGCGCAGGCACTTGGCCCCCCGGGCCTCTCATTGCTCAAGGCCTCTTCTGTCGGCGCACCTTATATGCTTTTTTCAGCAGTATCCGAAAATCGACATCGCCATCTGTCGGCCAGCGGCAGAACTGCAGCTGTCAGATTTTGCGATTGTGATGAGGGAAAGAACCGATATCCCTGCTGCGCACAGGTAAGTCAATCGCTTCTTTAGTCATGCTGAATGACTGCACAGAAAGGATATCTTCAAATCCAGGCTTGTGTGTGGCACTCCAGGACCGATCTTGAGCACCCCTTGTGTTTGAACGCATGTTAGTGAAGGAGATTGGGAGGAAAATCTGCCTGGCAGGCGAGTCCAAGTGCTCAGGCTCTAGTGATGATGCAAACAGCTATGTCATACGACTCGGGAGTCTTTTCTCGCATGTGCGTACTGTCATAGTCGTGATTAGGGGATGTAGGGTGAGCCTCCTTGCTCATTAGTTATGCTGTTAAGGGGAGGGCTTAGACAGGGAGGCAATTTTGTCGCAGTAAGCGTGCAGAACCTCAAACAACACAGAGACCTGCGGCACCAGTAAGGGCTGCAGAATAATAGTAACTAATAAAAAACATATTTCCATTTCCCTTTAATTGTGGACACTGTATTTTCTTAATGTTTTCTTAAGTTTATTGAAAGTTTATAGCTTTTTTGTGAGAGCAAAGCTAAATAAAATCAGAAATCTGAACTGAATGCAGATGTAAATTTTAGAAAATTTACCTTCTATCAAAACTGTCAATTTCCCATTCCCGTGAGCTACCATATGGCATCAAAAACTTGCAAAAACCTTTTCCTAATCACATGGATTCCTTAATCTTTCCCTTTTCATGGATTTTTTGCAAAAGCTAAGCCTGTGCCTATCTGCCTATATGGATGCTATTCTACACATCTACAAATCAATATGTAGTTTAGAGAGAACATTTATTATTGTGGAAACAAGATGACAATTTCTAATCCCTCCCTCTTTATAAATAAACAGAAATGACAGTATCTTATAATGTTATCTTGTCTGTGCTGTCTCTCTCTATCTGTGTTGTCTCTATCTGTGTGCTCTCTCTCTCTCTTCACTATCTCTATCTGTACTGTCTCGCTCTGTTATCTCTCTCTGTTGTCTCTCTCTGTGTGCTCTTTCTCTCTCTGCTGTCCCTCTCTGTGAGCCCTCTGTCTGTGCACACTCTCTCTCTCTCTCTCTCTCTCTCTTTCTATGTGCTCTCTCTGTGTGCTCTCGGTCTGTTTGCACTCAATCTGTGCATTCTCTCCATATGCAAGCTCTCTGTGTGCTCTCTCTGTGTGCACTCTCTTTCTCTGTGCACTCTCTCTCTGCGATCTCTCTCTGTATTCTCTCTATCTCTATGCTCTCTCTCTCTGTGCTCTCTCTCTCTATACTATCTGTCCTATGTCTCTCTTTCTCTCTCTCTCTCTCTGCCTCTCTTCCTCTCTCTCTCTGCCCCCTCTCTCTCCTGTGTCTCTCTGTCCTGTGTGTGTTTATCTTTAGTTCTCTGCCCTGTGTGTGTGTCTCTTTCTTACTCTATTCTGTGTGTCTCTCTCTGTCCTGTATCTGTCTCGCTCCTTCTTGTTCATGTCTCTCTCTGCACCCCTCTCTCTCTCTCTGTTTTGTCTCTCTCTCTCTGCACTATGTGTATCTCTGTCCAGTGTGTGTGTGTATCTCTCTCTGTCCTGTGTCTGTCTCTCACTCCGTACCTCTCCCTCCATCTCCTGTCTCTCTCTTTGTCCTGGCTCTCTCTCCAGACACAGTCTCTCCCGTCGTTTACTCTCCCGGTGCTCTCTATCACTGCTCATGCACCTGATCACTGCCTGTACAATCTTCCTGTCTGATGCCTGCACAGAAGAAGTAGACTAGCGACTTGCCCAGAAAAAAATGTGAAGCGTTGCAATGCTGTTTGCCACACAATGCGGGGCTCTCTCCCCCTCTAAGCTTTTGGGCCTCATGATGAGCGACTTCAGCGCTCATTGTGAGCCTTTTCCCCCCTCTACTTTCCGGGCCTCGCTATGAGCACATTGGCGCTCATTGCAAGCCTCTCCCCCCTCTACTTTACAGGCCTCAAGAAGAGCACCTTCAGTGCTCATCGCGGGCCTCTCCCCACCTCTACTTTACTGGCCTTGCGATGAGTACCCCTGTGTCTCTTTCACCCTTCACCCTCCCGTGTCTCTTTACCCCCTCTCCCTGGCCTTATTTTTTTCCCTGTATCTCCTTCCTCTGTGTCTCTTTCCCACCCTCTCCCAGGGGAGTGCCTCTTTGCCCTGCACAGGGGAGTGCCTCTTTGCCCTGCTTTCCCTCCCCTGAGTCTCTTTCCCCCTCTCTCACCCCTGTGTCTCTTCCCCCACACTCAGTCCCCTGTGTCTCTCCCCCCTCCCTACCCTGTGCCTGTTTGCCCTGCTCTCCCTCCCCCGTTTCTCTTTCCCCCTCTCTCACCCGTGTGTCTTCCCCCCCCCACTCAGTCCCCTGTGTCTCTCCCCCCTCTCCCTCCCCTGTGTATTTCTCCCCCCTCTTCCTTCCATGTGCACTTTTTGTCAATTACGTGCGTGAAAACATTTGCTGGCCTGGGCAAATTCAGCAAATTGGCTTTCAACTCACTTATGGACTCCCTACTTCAGGGGGAGGCAGGGAGTTCATAAGTTAGTTTGCAAGCTAATTTCCTATTCAATTGGTGTCTTTTGGCAGACTTCTCCCAACGTCTTCTGTGTTACGGGCTTAAAAATAATGGTGGCACCTGAATCAGAGTTATGGCTTGAAAAATATTTGGCCGCCATTTTTTTTCAAGCTCTTAACTCAGAAGCCATTTGTATGCTGCTAAAAGACGCCAATTGAATAGCAATACAGACTCCCTGCATCCCCCTTTACCCATTTTGGCTATCGCCTGTCCCCCTGAGCGTATTCCGGGCCTCGCAATAAGCGCCCTTGGTGCTCATTGCAAGCCTTTCCCCCTCCTCCACCTTGCGGGCCTCGCAATGAGCGCCTTTGCCTCTCATCACGGGTCTCACAATGAGCGATTTTGCCATTCATTGCAGGCCTCTGCAAACCAGTACCTTTGGGCCTCGCGATGAGGTGCTCATTGCGCATGTGCAAGGCCGCAATTTGCAAACGTTACTGACAAATCACAATTACGACAACTATATGTGATTGTACACTTTGGTTCAGTCTTTGGTTCAGTTCAGGGACCTACATTAGGCCTTTTCTATGCAAGCTTGGTTAGCATTATGTGTTCTGACAAACTGTAGTCAAACTTGATTATTAATCACCTCTAATTTCAATTTCTATATTATTTTAATTAATCCAAGCTGGAATTGGTCAGTCCATCATTAAAAGTGTTGTACTTTGAGTGACCATTCTCTAGCATTTATCAAGTAGGTTCTAAATATATTATTTTTTTTGGAACCGGGTAAGTCCTAGAATTTCAGTCTTAGTTGGCAAACTAGAGATTTAAATTTGGACCACTGTTGTGCCCTAAATGAGTAGTTTAGAAAAAAAAAAAAAAAAAGAAACGGATTACTAATAAAGCTTATAGTCAATTATTTAAAAAAGTAATATTCAATATTACCCTTATTGTAAATGTTTAGACTCAGCTGTTGCTGATATCCACACACTACAAGGATAATGGTGGGTTAGAGGCTTTGTCTAATAGATAGCTGCTAGATTTCAGACATAGTGGTAAAGCTAGAAAATGGACCCCTTAGGGGATTGTAAAAAATGTCTTGCACCTGGCCCCCTGGGACCAAATCACTCAGTACTCCTCCCACAGACCCCCTCCTATAACTACTCCCCTCCAGAAGACCTCTTCCCATAACAGTAAACCTTCCCAAAACTCTTTTCCATAGCTGCTTCACTCCCCTTACATCCTGCCTGTTCGAAGCTCCTCTGCCTGCAGCATAGCTCCAGGATGTGCAAGCTCCACTTTCCAACAACATCCCATACGGATATATATATATATACTAGCTACTTGACCGTCAAAAATATTGGGATTGAAATTGTAAGGCTGGCAATGCCTTTCCTCTTGCCTACTGTACAGGCCGCTCATTGCAGGGTTCGTTAACCGGCAAGTTTAGTGCTTGGGAATGCCATGTGTCTCTTTCCAGCATCTCCCCTCTGTCCTTTCCCTGTGTCTTTCTCCTCTGTTTGTGTGCTGAATGTTTGCGTGGCGCGCAGTGACTGCCGTTGGTTTTATTTTCAAAGTCCCCGTGCCTGCCGTTGTTAGTATAAGTCTTAGTGTGTTCGGTGTGGTGTATTTTACAGTTCCTTTCAACACCCACCTGCACACAGCAGCCATCCCTCGTTGCATCCATCCCTACATAGAACCCAGTCCTTGTCAGCAGCCATCCCCACTCAGCATCCATCCACGCACAGCAACCAGCCTCTCTCAGCACAGGGGGCCCATAGGGGCCTTAGCAGGTTGGGCAAGGGTAAGGGAAGCCTCCCCCCTTTTTTTTAAGTTTACACAGCATTGGGCCCACCTGCCAGAGAAGGGCCGCGGTGCACTGCACCACCTGTACCACTGGTAGATCTGCCAGTGTGTACCACAAACACAATGAACTCCACTGACTTGAGACTTATGGTGTTTGAAGTTTTCCTTGGCAAATAACTTATGCTGTTGGAGCAGCATATTGATAATTTATTTTCTTATTATAAAATCACTATTAAATTGCTTCTCAAGCCCGCAATTGTTTTCACACCAGCAAATGGCAGATGTAGCCAAAAATTCTATGGATACAAGTGGAGACCCGCAAGGGGGTTAAACTCCTGTCCATAGCACTGTAAAAGCAAATATGAACACACTACTGTATTTTAAATTACAGGGAAAGTGATGAAAGGTATTAAAATTAATAGTACAACATTCTCAAGCTTGCAAATCTGCAATAAAAAATATTTTTTTCATGTTTAATTTCCGTATTATATCGATCCTGGCAATCAAAATGTTAATGCATATAATAGAATGCATGGACTAGTAAATTATATTTATTGATTTTTTCATATTACATTATTTCTGGAATGTGGGCCTTTTGCAACTCAGACTTCAAAAACGTAAGTTATTGAAATGTAACCTTCATGTTTTCATGACATAATGAGGACGGTCTCTTTTACTATTGGCTCTGCCTAAACCCATAACTTACGGGTTTGAATGATCACAGCCAGAAATGCTGAAGCATTGTTTTACGGATTTAGATTTCGGCCATGTAGTTGCGGCCTTTTCTAATTCAACAACTCCTGCAAATGAAATTTAATACGGCCCCTGTAGCCACATTAAATTCCCCTAATGTGCAAAGCCGTAGCTGGTAACATAGTCCTCAAGACTAACGGTCTTGAAATTGGCCTCCTAAACCAGCCCGCCGACGACTTTCGGGGTAGGAGTGAGAAAACCCTACGGGACGTGAGAATTCGACTTGCAAGCCTGCAAATACTCTTAAATGGAGCCAAGAAGCCAACAAGTGGTAGAGAGGACCCACAAGGGGGGTAAAGTCCAATCCGTAGCACTTTAAATGCACATATACACACACTACTGTAGTTTTATTAAAAGGGAAAGTGATGTTAGGTATTAAAATTAATATCACAACATTCTAGAGCTCGCAAATCTGCCTGAAAACAATACTTTATTTCATGTGTAATTTCCGTGTTATATTGATCCCGGCAATCAATGTGTTAATACATATAATGGAACTCGCATGTAATAGAATATAACATTTACAGCTTTATCAATATTAAATTATATCTGAAATGTGGGTCCGTAAATGAACCCCGTAAGACTTTGAAATCCCACCTCCATTTTTCAGGGATGCAATTCTGATGATCTCTGTTTCCATTGGCTCCATCTAAACCCGTTAACTATGAGATTGACTAATTGATCACGTTCACGGCCGCACATTCAAAGAGCGAAAAATTGTTTACGGGTTTGCCTTTTAAGCCCGTTACTTGCAGCGTGTTCATATTTAATAGCTCCATAAATCTGCAACATTTCAAGCTTGCAGCTGTTGCGGGTCTCAGATTGCACATACGGACTTGGAATCTAATGTGGCTACTGGTTAGCAGTGGGTGGCCTCTACTTTGCATTTTGCTTTATTTTTTTTTTTTTTTTATTTGCCCCTTACTGAAATATTCAGCATTGTTTGTTCTGCGTTATTATACACATGTATGGTTCATGAATTCTAACTAGAGGTTTTACATTCCTAATTAGCGACACTGTTTTTGGCAAACATATACAAACAAGAACAACCTACCTACACTGATATTATGCAGTTAGATCCACTCCCCCACACTCACTAAGCACAATTACTCACTAATTAGCACACTGAGACACATATTTGCATGATAATGTGGCACAAACCATGCTAAACAGCTAAGAAATTATTTTCTTTTAATAATAATAATAATAATAATAATAATAATAATAATTTAGCATAATGTGTACCCTGTTTTTAATGTTTATAGAATTACAAAGTGCTTTTAAAGTAACACAGAGGTGTGTACATGGTATAATTTAAAACTGCACATATTAACAACGACTCAATTTGGATTTTCCAACAGTAAAATACGATTGAAGGTTGCCATTTTGAGCTGTCAGTCAGCCTTTCTGATCTACCCACAGAAAGAGGTCGAAATATTGTATTTGTGAGAGATGATTGCCAAGGTTTTTAGAGCAGTCGGCTGCACAGGAAGAGGCTAGTCATTCCCATATCCAGGCAAATGCACAGAAACAATGAAGGGGCTTTTCAGTAAAATGCATTTTTTTTTATAACATTAAATTGATAAATTACTTATAATATATTATAATATTATACTACATTTGAAGCCTCCGCTGTGTCTCTTTAATTTACCTTACAACCAGCTTTTCCTACTGCTATATATTTGTATTGTAAATAAAGACAACACCATACACATACTACCCAGTTTTGAAGGGATACATGTGGAGGCAGCCATTTTAATTTACAGTTCACAGTACATCAAAAATGTCCAATGAATGTACTCCATTTACCAGGACCCAGGAGTGTTGCCAATTCTAGAGTAGCGGCACTGGTGTATCTCACAGTCTGTAGTTTCCTAGCGGCATAAAGGAAACCTACCGTAGGCTGACAATTAATTATATGCCATCTACAGATATTGAGAGATACTTACAGAATATGACCAAATGCGCATAAACCACTGCGACCATCCAAGACAAAGTTTCAACACATGCCCTGCTTTCCAGTTGACACTTTGGGTTGGCCACAAATATTATTTACATAAACAAAGTTTCTTCATTATAAGCTTGCTGTAGCTGGGTTACACATTCCAGTCTTTGGTGTTGTGTCTGATGCTTGATGCAGCTGGGCATTTAAAGGGTTACACATTATAGTACACATGTTCTTTGTTCATAAGGAATGTTATGTTGTCTATATGGGTAACTAGTACCTAAATTGATCTCTGGTGTAATTTATGGATATTTGACTCCTAGGGGGTGGGAAGAATTTTAAATCTGTACCATTGTTTGGGGTTATCCAACCAAGCATACAGGTGGGGAGTTGCGAGGCATGACCAAAATCTTTCAAAGACTCCATCTGTAGTTTCACACAGCCTGAATGGTAAAATGTTTTATTTTAATAATAATGTATTGAATATGATTTTATACCTGTTATAATTATTCATACATACATGTTCATACATACTGTATACAGTGCCTTGCAAAAGTATTCACCCCCCTTCACATTTTACCTATTTTGTAACATTACAGCCTTAAGTTCAATGTTTTGTTAATCTGAATTTTATGTGATGGATCAGAACACAATAGTCTAAGTTGGTGAAGTGAAATGAGAAAAATATATACGTAAAACTATTTTCTAGAGATACAAAACAGAAAATTGGCATGTGCGTATGTATTCACCCCCTTTGTTATGATGCCCAAAAAAAGCTCTGACGCAACCAATTCCCTTTAGAAGTCACATAATTAGTGAAATGATGTCCACCTGTGTGCAATCTAAGTGTCACATGATCTGCCATTACATATACACACCTTTTTTGAAAGGCCCCAGAGGCTGCAACACCTATGCAAGAGGCACCACTAAGCAAACACTGCCATGAAGACCAAGGAACTCTCCAAACAAGTAAGGGACAATGTTTTTAAGAAGTACAAGTCAGGGTTAGGTTATAAAAAAATATCCAAATCTTTGATGATCCCCAGGAACACCAGCAAATCTATCATAACCAAATGGAAAGAACATGGCACAACAGCAAACCTGCCAAGAGACGGCCACTCACCAAAACTCACGGACTGGGTAAGGAGGGCATTAATCAGAGAGGCAGCACAGAGACCTAAGGAGCTGCAGATTTCCACAGCAGAGACTGGAGTATCTGTACATAGGACGACAAGAAGCTGTATGCTCCATAGAGTTGGGCTTTATGGCAGAGTGGCCATCTGAAAGCCATTACTATTACGACACCCCCAAGAACGAGACCACGCTCCGTGTTGAGGGTCAAAAGTGAACTCTCTTTTATTGAAACAACACACATTTTTAAACCCTTCACATACACAATAGGGGCAGTGACTACCTTTGGTCAACCCCTAATTACCTCTGGCTGTGGAGAGAGTATCATCTTTCTCTGAGCCTGAACTTTTGCCTTGATTTTGTGAGTGGGACAACCTGTAGATTTCATGGGGTTAAGGCGCCTCTCTGTCTGTTAGGACCTTATTGTTCCTGGCTGCCTTATTGTTCCTGGCTGCTATCACTTAAGTGATTAGCCTTTGTGTCCAGCTGGGTGCCCTTCTCATATTCCAATATGTATGTTGCAATGTGTACAACATGACGACCCCATAATATTATATACATCCATATATATTATTCCATGGACGGAGGCAAAACAGACGAACCAGCAATATCAGTCCATATAGATGGATCTGTCACAATTACTTTCAGCAAAAAACAAAATGGCACGTTTTGAGTTTGTGAAAAAGCATGTGGGAGACTCCCAAAATGTATGGAGGAAGGTGCTCTGGTCTGATGAGACAAAAATTGAACTTTTCGGCCATCAAAGGAAATGCTATTTCTGGCGCAAACCTAACACATCACAAAGAACACCACCCCCACAGTGAAACATGGTGGTGGCAGCATCATGCTGTGGGATGTTTCTCAGCAGCTGGGACTGGGAAACTGGTCAGAATTGAGGGAAAGATGGATGGTGCTAAATACAGGGATATTCTTGAGCAAGACCTGTACCACTCTGTGCGTGATTTGAGGCTAGACGGAGGTTCTCCTTCCAGCAGGACAATGAACCCAAACACACTGCTAAAGCAACACTTGAGTGGTTTAAGAGGAAACATGTAAATGTGTTGGAATGACCTAGTCAAAGCACAGACCTCAATCCAATAGATAATCTGTGGTCAGACTTAAAGATTGCTGTTCACAAGCGCAAACCATGCAACTTGAAGGAGCTGGACCAGTTTTGCAAGGAGGAATGGGAAAAAATCCCAATGGTAAGATGTGGCAAGCTCATAGAGACTTATCCAAAGTGACTTGGAGCTGTGATTGCCACAAAAGGTGGCTCTACAAAGTATTGACTTTAGGGGGGTGAATAGTTATGCACATTTACTTTTTATGTTATTTTATCCTATTTGTTGTTTGCTTCACAATAAAAAAAAAAACATATTCAAAGTTGTGGGCATGTTCTGTAAATTAAATGATGCAAATCCTCAAACAATCCGTGTTTATTCTAGGTTGTGAGGCAACAAAACACGAAAAATGCCAAGGACGGTTAATACTTTTGCAAGGCACTGTACATAATAAATATATTTATTTATTAGGTTCTTACATTAACATAGAGCTCTTTAGTAGTGTAAAAGGGGCTACAATTTTTATGTTCAACTTGGTTTTGTGTACTATTTCTAATTCTGGATAACTGAAAGCATCCATTTTAAATTGCCTTGGTAGTGGAAGAGTTACATTGTTGATTTTTGGAGTGTAGGTGACTGATAAATGATTTTATTTACAGACATTTATGGGGCTGATGTCTTAAATAAGTAATTTGTGGTTAACTCTTTCATCCAAGCACCCATAATAGATGGACATCTGTAGAATTTCTGTCACATCAAAGGATGGTGGGCTGGCAGATATGTTTTTACAGTCAAAGATGCTCATTGTTGGCAGTTCTTCAGAAACTTGTGGCCCACGGTTTAGGAATAGAAGGTAAATAACGCTAATATCAACCTTGAAAACAAAGTAAGGTCACAGAAAGATGCACTTTGTTGCATAACTCCAAAAGCTGAACTGATGTATTCTCTGTCACCAGCAATAATGTACTCAAGGCAACAAATTTCTAATCTGCTGAAAGCTGGTTCCATAACTTTACAGGGATCTTGATATTATCATCTCAGGATAATTACACTAGATTAAACTATGCGTGCTATAATCACAGACCAGTAATATAGCTTGGTCCATAGGTATGATGAGTGTACAGTGGATATAAAAAGTCTACACACCCCTGTTAAAATGTCAGGTTTCTCTGCTGTAAAAAAATGAGACAAAGATAAATAATTTCAGAACTTTTTCCACCTTTAATGTGACCTATAAACTGTACAACTCAATTGAAAAACAAACTGAAATCTTTTAGGTAGAGGGAAGAAAAAATATAAAAATAAAATAATATAGTTGCATAAGTATGCACACCCTTAAACTAATACTTTGTTGAAGCACCTTTTGATTTTATTACAGCACTCAGTCTTTTTGGGTATGAGTCTATCAGCATGGCACATTTTGACTTGGCAAGATTTGCCCACTCTTCTTTGCAAAAACACTCTAAATCTGTCAGATTGTGAAGTCATCTCCTGTGCACAGCCCTCTTCAGATCACCCCACAGATTTTCAATCGGATTCAGGTCCGGGCTCTGGCTGGGCCATTCCAAAACTTTAATCTTCTTCTGGTGAAGCCATTCCTTTGTTGATTTGGATGTATACTTTAGGTCGTTGTTATGCTGAAAGATGAAGTTCCTCTTCATGTTCAGCTTCCTAGCAGAAGCCTGAAGGTTTTGTGCCAATATTGACTGGTATTTGGAACTGTTCATAATTCCCTCTATCTTAACTAAGGGCCCAGTTCCAGCTGAAGAAAAACAGCCCCAAAGCATGATGCTGCCACCACCATGCTTCACTGTGGGTATGGTGTTCTTTTGGTTATGTGCAGTGTTGTTTTTGCGTCAAACATATCTTTTGGAATTATGGCTAAAAAGTTCAACCTTCGTTTCATCAGACCATAACACCTTTTCCCACATGCTTTTGGGAGACTTCAGATGTTTTTTTGCAAAATGTAGCCTGGCATGGATGTTTTTCTTCGTAAGAAAAGGCTTTCGTCTTGCCACTCTACCCCATAGCCCAGACATATAAAGAATACAGGAGATTGTTACCACATGTACCACACAGCCAGTACTTGCCAGATATTCCTGCAGCTCCTTTAATGTTGCTGTAGGCCTCTTGGTAGCCTCCCAGACCAGTTTTCTTCTCGTCTTATCATCAATTTTGGAGGGAGTTCCAGTTCTTGGTAATGTAACTGTCTTGCCATATTGTCTCCACTTGATGATGACTGTCTTCACTGTGTTCCATGGTATATCTAATGCCTTGGAAATTCTTTTGTACCCTTCTCCTGTCTCATTTTTTTACAGCACAGAAACCTAACATTTTAACAGGGGTTTGTAGACTTTTTATATACTTCACATTGCGGAAAAAATAACCTTATGGTCCCCAGAGAAGACTATCACTAAATTTCATTGTCTACATATGTAGATTTTGGAGTTGAAAAAGTTCCTGGTAAAATACTTCCAACATAATAATCTAAGTGCTATGGCAATAAATGTATTGGTTGTGGTGTTTATGTTTCTAACATAGTTATATCAAGAGATAGTGAGGCTGTGGTATCAAACCCGAATATCTCAAACTGGAGATGCATAGAGTTACTGTATACATATAATGACAGTTACTGTGTACTTATTTTATCCGTGTATATATGTAAGAACTTTTATTTCTCTTAATGCTGTGACACCATTTTGTAAGTTGATGTGGATTTAAATTTGTTATTATCCAACATTTAAAAAGCCACTGCAGTTTAAGAAAAAATACACTTGTTTGTAATGTATGTACCAAGTTAGCAATATTATCAGCTGTAAGTCACGGGCAAAATGTTTTAATTTTTAAGAAAACATTCAAAATTAGCAACACTAAATAAAGGACGTCTTTGCTTTGTACAAAGAGAATTAAGTGGTAAACATAAGCAAATTTGATATATGATATAAAAATTGCCATTCTAGTGATTCATTTCATGACCTCGCCTGCATACCCTACTGCCCAGTACCACTCCAGAGTTTTGAGACCCACTGACATGTGTGATCGATAAGTGTCTCTGTGTTGCTTCTTTCATCCACAGAGCGGGTAACATTGCCTGTGGTCAAACCATCTATCAACCAACCTGTGGAAAATCAGCCAGCTCTCCTCACATGTGAGACAACCAATGCTGAGAGAATCCGGTGGGAGAAAGACCAAGGCAGTCTTCCCTCGGGAGCCATCTTGCTCTCAAACAACAGATCTCTCAATTTCCCTAGGATCAGTCTTTCAGATGCAGGAAGTTATCGATGTGAGGCTGTGAATCCTGTCAGTAACCGTATGAGTGATCCCTATACACTGACTGTATGCTGTGAGTAAATATTGTACATCAATTATTGATGATGCTAATTAACCTGGGAAGTACTACTTTATTTAACTAGTTGTCACTATATAGTTTTATACTATTAGTTTGAAAAAATATAGCAACTATGAACTGTTACCATTATAATTATTATGTAGAATAGAGTGCCGATTGGTACAAATAGCAAATTACAAAGGCCTAGAAAAATTCTAAGGTAAGTAGAAATACAAGTACAGGTACAATGTAATACAAATATGATTGAAATGGGTCAGGTGACAGCTTGGTGAAACAGAGTTTAGGTCCCTACTAGGAAGTTCTTACAATCTAAAAGGTAAGGGTAGGGTGTTAGGAGGGTGAGAGATGCAAAACCACAGTGAGTAAAGCCATAGGCTGTTTCAGTTGTAGGTGTCTGGGTGTTACACTGTAGGTTGCATGTGTGAGTGATTTTGGAGAGTAAGCAGTTGCGCATGTTACTGCTCAAGGTGATAATCTCCTTTAGACAGATCCATTTTAGTAAGTTTTTGAAAGTTTTGAGCCCGGAAGGCAAGGAGTTCCACAGAGTTTTTGCAGGTCAAGATAAGTCCTGAAGGTAGTAGTAAAAGGAGATGAGAAGAGAAGAGGAAAGAAGAAAGTCATCATTAGCAGAGAGAAGATGGTGGTTAAAGGAGTATTTTGAAACAAGAGCAGAAATATAAGGGGGTGCACTGTTATTAAAGGCTTTATATGTAGGATCAGTATTTTACATTTTATTCTGGAGGCTATGAGAAGCCAGTGGAGTGACTATGGTAGATGAGTCTAGCAGAGGCTTGCATTATGGATTGGATGGAAACAGACAGGTGATAGGGAGACAAGGAACGAGTTGCACCAATCAAGGCAAGATATGATGAGAGAATGAATTATACATTTGCTGTTGGCAAGACATTTATGACAACCCTCTTCTAAAAAATACTAAATTCTGCTCAAATATCATATGATAAAGATATTATACAGATCCATAACTACATGGTTATCCAGTAGCCAAGTTAGGTGAGCAGTGTTTAAGTATTATCCGAACAGCCTCCAGAATATTTAAAGCCTGTCATTTACATACTTCATTTTGTACTTATAATTATATTATGTATTTTTTAGGTTTAATTTCATTTAGATCCTTATTTATGATAATGTATTTCAAATCTTTATTAGTACAAAGTTTATTTGCAAAGCTAATTTAACAACTTAGATGACTTCAAAATATGGCATAATATTTGATTATGATCGATAATGTCAATTATAAATTAAAATTAATTTTCACATTTTAATTTATAATTGACAGAATTATCTCACTTTTTAATTTCTACTAATGTATTAGTTTTTTGGGGGGTTTAATCTGTATTAACACTCCTATTCACTTAACAAACATTCATACACTGACTACACTTTAGATCACACTATTATAACTAAGAGAATTTAATTTGCACTGGTCCAAATCATAAAATTTTCACTTTTTTAGTAATACACAAATGCTTTTTTTTTACACATAAGCGATTTTTCTGTACTTTATATTTATGACAACCTTCACCCATCACATCTCCTATTATGTACCTTTTTTTTGTCATTCTCTCAATATAGTGTCAATAGTAGATCATATATATACCGTATTGGTCCGAATATAAGCCTCACCCATGTATAAGTCGCACCCATAAAGTTCAAGGTGAAAAAATAGAAAAAAGATAGTACTCAAATATAAGCCGCACCCATAAAATTGGAGAGAAAAAGACTCTCAAAGTGATCAGACATTGCAAGAAACAGGCTTTTTTTGCAGGTTACAGGCTTTACAAGATGTTAGAATCATTAAAACCGTAAATTGCTATTCAATACCGCAGTCTAAAGCATGAAAATCGGCACCCTTAACTCGCAATCGCGGAAATCGGCAGTAATTTTGCATTTGTGAATAGAAGTCACACGCGTTACAAGCAAAGTTCACAAATCGGCAATGATTTTTTTGACGGTCGCGAATATAAGCCGCACCCTTAACTCGCAAGCTCAAAAATCGGAAAAAAGGTGCGGCTTATATTCGGATCAATACGGTATTTAATCTAATTGTATCTTTCATCTTATTCACATAATGCAAGCTAGAATTATCAACAACTTAATATTTCAAACAAGCCCTTCGCATAAGCCACAAATTAATTCATGGATAACTGACAATCTATAATTTTACAACACACATGTTTTAAACCTGTAGGACAATATAGCTCTACAAATATATTGTGAAAACACGGATTGCTTAAAGTTTAAGCTTAATATAGTTCATAGTATGAATTGCTGTTCACTTTTAATAGTGTATGTGATATGTTCAAATCCAGAACATTTGAGGTACATTGGAAACGCATAAGAAAGCAAGCGAGCGATCCTGCAAATTGTATGGACGCTCTGAAGTCACTTTCGCTAACAATCTCGAGACAGGCAGTGACCTTGTCAAATATTGGATCCTCTGTGCATGCTCTTGATGAGCGGACATTCTGTAATGAGTAGTGATGTCGCGAACATCAAATTCTCGGTTCGCGAACAGCGGACACGAACTTCCATCAAATGTTCGCGAACGGGAAAACCGCCATAGACTTCAATGGGCAGGCGAATTTCAAAACCCACAGGGACTCTTTCTGGCCACAAGATGCTTGGTCGGACCTCCTACTTCGAATTTGGGGCACTGCACGTGCAATCTAAGGGGCCACCAGATAGGAGAGGTGTATTAAGTTGTACTACTCATTCCTATCAGTTTAATACCTGTTCCGTCACCTATCTTTCCTCCCAATAGCACATTCTATATGTCATCAACCGGCCTGTGTGTATTTAGAGAACCACACTTTAAGGCCCTTAACCTGGGACAAGGTGGCTTGGCTATCAGAATTGCCTCAGAGCCTTAAAAACTCGCCAAACCCCCTAATCAGACACTCACTATCATACTGGAAATGGGCCAAGAAACACACAGGTTTGTTCCCTGGATCCACCCAAATGACCCCAATTCTTGACCACCCTCAGGCCCCGAAACACATGAGCACAACATCACAACACTGGTGGAGGTCAAGGAAACTAGATAGACTGGGAGACTGGTTAGTAAAGGGCCAGATGCTCACCTATGTGGAACTGAGGGACAAGCATGAGCTACCACTGTCAGAACATTACAATTACTGTAGGCTGAGGCATTTCACACACTCCCTGACCCAGAAACAGGGGACACCGGTCTTAAATTGGTTCTCCAAAGTTTGTAAAGATAAACCTCTATCAAGGGGGATCATTGGGTCGCCTTACAAATATAAAACATTTGTTACTGGTTGAAGCGACACTGGGGAAAAGAACCGGAGTGGGGCAGCCCTGGAGACCCTTCAGAAGCAACCGGCGGCAAAATCATCCCAGGAAAGGAGAGGTCGCATACTGAAGCCTGCCCTAGGGTAACCCAAGGGTGATTGCCCAGGTTAGATATTGTAAATAATAAGCTAATACTGCTGGAGGGATGATAGCTAATAGGACGTTGGTGTTTCCTGCAGATATACTCTTTACTATTGTCTGTTTTACCATGTTTTAGGTATCTCTTAAATTGCAATCACAGTAAAAAATAAGAAAAATGATTAACCTTAAAAGTAAAAATAAGAAGGAATAGCCAGCTAACTTTCACAAAATGTCTCTATTGTAAATATGTATTTTTGCACAACTGTTATGCAAGACTGTTCAAAAATGCTTTATTTTTCATTACATGCTGTACGCTTTCTAAAATAAAATAATTTAAATGCAAAAATTAGGTATTGTTGCAGCGACCAGAAAAATTGATGTTATCTTGCCAGGCAGAAAGTGCCCTAAAACATTGCGTCTTGAAACCTAGTTGGTGGCGGATAAGTCACGCAAGTCATCCGGCATTCAGGGATAAAATATAGCAGCGTGTGGACCATTATTAGCTCAAGGCAGCTCATCTATCAGGCCTTTTTTAATCGAATGTATCGCCCACTGTCAGTCCCTTCGGGATCCATCCCTCATTCATCTTAAATAAAGGTGAGGTAATCTAGACTTTTTTGACCTAGGCGACTTCTCTTATCAGTGACAAAACCTCCTGCTGCACTTAAGGTCCTTTCTGACAGGACACTTGAAGCGGGGCAGGACAGAAGTTCTATGGCAAATTGGCATAGCTCAGGCCACAGGGCAAGCGTGCACACCCAGTAGTCAAGGGGTTCATCGCTCCTCATAGTGTCGATATCTGTAGTTATGGCGAGGTAGTCTGTTACCTGACGGTCGAGTCGTTCTCTGAGGGTGGACCCCGAAGGGCTGTGGCGATGCATAGGACTTAAAAAGCTCTGCATGTCCTCCATCAACAACAAGTCTGTAAAGCGTCCTCTCCTTGCCGGCGTGGTCGTGGGAGGAGGAGGATTATGTTCACCTCTTCCGCTGTTAGATTGCCTTTGTGCTGTGACATCACCCTTAAATGCTGTGTAAAGCATACTTTTTAATTTATTTTGGTAGTGCTGCCTCCTTTCCAACTTGTGGTAATTCGGTAACATTTCAGGCACTTTCTGCTTATACCGGGGGTCTAGTAGCGTGGACACCCAGTAAAGGTCGTTCTCCTTCATCCTTTTTATACGGGGGTCGACAGCATGAAAGACCCCATTTGCACAAGGTTGGATGCCGAGCTAGTCATGTCCCGTTCCTCGTGCTCAGTGATCTCACTGGCGGGCTAAGAGTTCAGACAAGCCAGCTGTCAGTTGCCGGGCAAGGTGGTGACTTTGTGACATTGGCTTCTTACGCTCAAACATGTCTTTGACAGACACCTGACTGTGGGCAGATAAGCAGGGACTGCTCAGGGCGAGACACGGAGTGGCGGATGGTTGAGAGGGGGCAAGCAGGGCAGCAGTGGTTGACGTGGCTGAAGATGCTGGACCAGGAGGAGGATGGCGGCTTTGACTTTGTGTGCTGCTTGTACTGATGTGTTGATCCCATAGTTTGTGATGTGACATCATGTGCCTTCACAAAGAAGTTGTACCTAGGTGGGTGTTGGACTTCCCACGACTCAGTTTCTTTTCGCACAGGTTGCAAATGGCATCACTGTTGTCACAGGCAGACACACGAAAAAATTGCCACACTGCTGAGCTCTGCAATGACGGCATTCTGGTGGTGGCAAAAGCATGCTGTCTGGCTTACCCTGGGTGCCGATGCATGCTGTCTGACTGTGCCACTAGCTACTTTCGACGCCCTCCCGCTGCTTCCAACTCGTCTCCGCCTCCTCTCTGTCTCCCCATCTGAACTTTCCTCCTGTTCTTCTTCTCTTATAGCGGGCACCCATGTGACATCCACGGACGCATCATCATCATCAACCGCTTCACTTGTATCTGACAACTCAACAAAGGAAGCAGCACCGGGTACAACATCATCATCAGACCGTATGTCTGACTGGGACATATCCCTGTTATCTACATCCTCTGGCACTAATGTTTGTGCATCACTCATTTCTTCCAACGGATCTGTAAATAACTCTGCTGATGGATCAAGTGAAGCGGCTGTGGTGCTAGTGTTGGTGGTGGCGGCAGGCGGGCGAGTGGTAACTGGAGTGGTTCCCGAAGCTAAGCTGGAGGAGGATGGTGCGTCTAGGTTCCGAGCGGAAGCTGTTGAAGATTGGGTGTCCTGTGTTAGCCAGTCAACCATGTCCTCAGAACTGTTCAAGTTCAGGGTACGTTGCCTCTGAAAACTGGGCATTATTCTAGGGCCAAAGGGAATCGCAGCACCACGACCACGACTGCCCCTGCGAGGTGGCCTGCCTCTGCCTGTCATTTTTTTTACGATTAGTGGTACTATGTGTGCAAGCTACTGTGACACCAGATATGAGTGTCACTGTGCACTGGCAAAAGTTGGCAGACTAGATGCAATAGGCCTCACACACGCCTGTAGGCAGGCAACTGATATTCAATGGATTACAGTAAAAAAAGGGTTCTTTTATTTCACTGCACACTACGGTTGCACTAGATATGAGTGTCACTGTGCACTGGCAAAAGTTGGCAGAGTAGATGTAATAGGCCTCACACACACGCTAGCAGGCAGGCTACTGATATTCAATAATAAGTGCAAGCTACTGTGACACCAGATATTACAGTATAAAAAAAAGGGTTCTTTTATTTCTCTGTACACTACGGTTGCACTAGATATGAGTGTCACTGTGCACTGGCAAAAGTTGGCAGACTAGATGCAATAGGCCTCACACACACGCCTGTAGGCAGGCAACTGATATTCAATCGATTACAGTAAAAAAAGGGTTGTTTTATTTCACTGCACACTACGGTGACACCAGATATGAGTGTCACTGCGCACTGGCAAAAGTTGGCAGACTAGATGCAATAGGCCTCACACACACGCCTGTAGGCAGGCTACTGATATTCAATCGATTACAGTAATAAAAGGGTTGTTTATTTTCACTGCACACTACGGTTGCACTAAATATGAGTGTCACTGCGCACTGGCAAAAGTTGGCAGACTAGATGCAATAGGCCTCACACACATGCCTGTAGGCATGCTACTGATATTCAATCGAGTACAGTAAAAAAAGGGTTGTTTTATTTCACTGCACACTATGGTTGCACTAGATATGAGTGTCACTGCGCACTGGCAAAAGTTGGCAGACTAGATGCAATAGGCCTCACACATACGCCTTTAGGCAGGCTGCTGATATTCAATCGATTACAGTAAAAAAAGGGTTGTTTTATTTCACTGCACACTACGGTGGCACTAGATATGAGTGTCACTGCGCACTGGCAAAAGTTGGCAGACTAGATGCAATAGGCCTCACACACACGCCTGTAGGCAGGCTACTGATATTTAATCGATTACAGTAAAAAAAGGGTTGTTTTATTTCACTGCACACTACGGTTGCACTAGATATGAGTGTCACTGTGCACTGTCAAAAGTTGGCAGACTAGATGCAATAGGCATCACACACACTCTAGCAGGCAGGGATATGCAAGTAGATTACACAGAAAAAAATAATAAAATAAAATAAAAATGGCTTTTTGGGTTGCTGTCCGTGCAGCAGATATCAAAGGAGTCCTTTAGGTGTGTAGTTAAAGCTAAATACACAGCCTGGCTATCTATTTCCCTATTAAATCAGCAGAAAAAAATAATAAAATAAAATAAATGATGTTCTAGCCCTGAAAAGGGCTTTTTGGGTTGCGGTCCTTGCAGAAGATATCAAAGGAGTCCTGCAGGTGTCTAGTTAAAGCTAAATACACAGCCTGGCTATTTCCCTATTAAATCAAGAGCAGGTAGAATATATCTCAACGAATGCAGCTACAGAATGATTCTAAAATGGAGGCTGTCATACAGATGGAAGGCTCTGGAAGGGAGTGTATGCTGCTGATTGGCTGGAATGTGTCTGCTGACTGTAAGGTGCAGGGTCAAAGTTTCCTCAATGATAAAGAATTGGGGGCAGACCGAAAAGCGCATATGTTCGCCGTTCGTTGCGAACGCGAACATGCGAAAATCGCTGCGAATAATTCTCCGGCAAACCGTTCGGGACATCACTAATAAACACACTACTGTACTTAATATTAAAGTGAAAGTTATATTAGGTATAAGAATTAATAGCACAACATTCTCAAGCTCTCTAATCAGCAATATAAAATACTTTTTTATGTTATATCGATACTGACAATCATATACATATAATGGAACTTGCATGTACTAGTATATCATATTTATTGATTTATTAATATTGCATTATTTCTGTAATGCAGGTCCGATCGAAACCCGTAATTGAAACCTGTATCGCTTTGAAATCCAACCTGCATTTTTCAGTGATGTCATGATGTCGATCTATTTTGCCATAACTACGGGTTTGGCTAATTGATCACATTCAGGTCGCACATTCAACGTGCACAAGAATGGATTACGAGTTTGCGTCTCAAGCCCGCAGCTCGTGGCCTGTTCTAATTTAATAGCTCTGTAACTAAGCCAAACTTCAAGCCCGCAGCCATTGCGTGTCTCACGTTGCCCTTACAGGCTTCAAATTTAATGTGGCTGGACGTCTGGGAAAATGGGATGGGAAAGCAAGTAGTTACACTGGAACAGGAATTCATGGATGTAAATATGTCTCTTTGCAGTTCCAACTTCAGATAAATTATCCACTTGACTGATTGGAGAAAGGATCACATGGAGCAGTTTAACATTATCAGTGCCTCAGGCTGCTCTGACACAAAGCATCTAATTTTCTAGATTTTAGCAGTGTTGCACAGTTGTGCAAAATGTGAAGGGTGAAGAGTGAAGAGCAGGACAGTAGGAGGATGCATAAAGTGAGAACATGTTACTCTGGGGGGTTCTTAGAAGCAAAGTGTCATTTTTTTTTCAATAATTACACAGAGGATGACAAAATTAATCAATCAACCTGGTTAAATGTATATAAAAATATATTTTTAGCCAAAATAGTCCGTTTAATGACATAGGCCCTCATTCTATTATCTGCCGCAGCCGTTGCGGGGCCGCAAGGACCGGCCGCAAGCTATTCGGCTATTCTATTCCCTTACGGCCGGGGATTCCGGCAGGCTTGCGGCCGGTGCCTTGCTATCTCTTGCGGCCGCTCGCGCCGGAGGAAAGCCTTTGATCTTAAACGGCCGCAAGAGATTTGCAATTCAATTGCTCCGGGAAACCTCTCTGCAAGGCTAAAAGCGAGCCGCAGTTACTTGCAGGAAAAAGGTCTCGCTAGCACCAATTAAGCACATAAAATAGCTCAAATAAAGCCATCCTGCACTTTGAGAAGACTATAAAGGGATTTTAGGTGTTAGAAAAAATAGCACATAATTATCCTGTACTCAAATCCGTAAAATATTTTATTTTTAATATCCGTAAAATATCCATGTAAAAAGTCCAGAGTGCTTGGAGCACCTCAGACACACCCACGCCGCAGCCGGAAAATAAACAGTTAATTTGAACTCGGGTTTGGGCAGATGTGCAAGCTTGAGAGTGGGTTCCTTTTAATCCTCATGTCCCCCAATATGATCCCTAGCATTTACAGAGCTGTACAGTGCAGGCTTGAATTTATTTTTCAGTTTTTATATTTCACAGATTACGGCCGGTTCCAAGATATGCGGCCGGCCGTAAGAGGAGATCCCTGCGGGGCCGTATAATAGAATCGCGAGTTAACTGAACCCTCGCAAGGCCGATTTACGGCCGATAATAGAATGAGGGCCATAGGGTGCCTTACTCCACATTAATTAATCATTAACTGCCACTTACTAGTGTACAGTATCATATAATAGAATATTTTACCATGCTGAGAAAATGGTGAGTATATAAGAATTTCTAAGGTTATATCAAGCTTTTGTTGTGTTATAAAAGGAGTACAAAAAATTACCATTACTAAAAAAAAGTCTAAATCAGAATATATTATACACTAATAAATATAAAACATGCTTCTTCTTTCGCAGATGATCCTGCACCATTTGCAGCAGCTACAGCCGGCATTGTCTGTGGGACCATATTGGGAATTGTCCTGATAATCAGTGCAAGTTTTCTATTGTACAAGAGATACATTCTGCCTGTGAGACAAGGGCATAAAGGTGAGGTGAAAATATTGATGAGCTGTGAAATACAGATGAGGGAGAGTGTGAGTTGTTGAAAAAACAAGAAACACCAGGGAAGGACAGTGAAGGACAAAATAAATATATAAGAGAGTAACATACGTTAAAAAAATAAATTGGGGCCTTGTGTGTATTTATTTGTTTTTTGCATTGCATTTGTATGCATATAACTGTATATAAAAAATCTAAATTTCAAGTCTGCTTATTAGATACAGTAGAAATTAACTGAGATGTGAATGTTTCTTAAAAATATTGTTAAGTATTTGTATTTGTAAATCTGCTAGTTAGAAACTAAACCTTGACACCTAATCATGAATAATAACTCCAATACAATACAGAGAGTGCCTAAAATACTCAACTTTATTAGATCAATACACGACATCTATAAAAATTATCCAATTCACATCATTACAAAATTTAAAGTTGTACAAACTAATATACAGGGATAGCATGGAAGGTTAGGCATATGACCTCATTGTGTCCTCCTTTCTGGAAGGCTCTCCAAGAGATGCCCCAAACCTGTCTTAAAGCCCTGCAACAGATAGAAGAAATATGGTAATTTATTCTTAATGGATATAGCAGAATTTTCAGTAATGAATGAGAATGATGAGACCACTAAGTAATAAAAACAAAAACTGACCCTATTTTACATTTTCAGTAGATCTGTAACATAAGGAGACATAATATGCAAAAAAAAGTTCTATATGTTAAAAATGAGCCAGCCAAATAGCTATTTTGCCAAACATTTGGCTTCCTCAGAGGCTGTAGCTTTAAGGGTCATAAGCTAACCTTCCATGCTATCCTTGTATATTACAACTTTAAAATTTGTAATAATATGAATTGGATGGTGTGGACTCACTTTTTATTGACTTGGGCCCTTATTCAACTGAAATTTGCAATAGTTACAGAGCAATTCAATGCATCAAGCCTGCAGCTACCTGCTCGAAAGCCTAAACCATAAACCATGCACCCGTAAGTAGCATTTCAGAGCATGATCATGATCAATTAAGCAAGGCCGTAACTACCGATTTAGAAAGAGACAATAGTAAATGAGACTGTCATCACTACGTCAGTAAAACATTTAGGTTAAACTTCAATCAGTAAGAGTTTAGCAGTCTGATATGTGAACAGGCTCGCAATCTGGCAATGCACAAAATAATTTAAATTAATGACGATACTGTTCTAGTCCATGTGGGTGGCCTGATATACATTAACTTCTTGATTACCGAGATTGATATAACACGGACATGAAACGTAAAAAAATCCTTTTTGATTGGAGGTTTGCAAGCTTGAGACTGTTGTGCAATTAATTCTAATGTTCATCGCTTTCGCCGTCTTTTAAAGTGCAGTATTGATTTTTTTTATTTGCATTTACAGTGCTATGATCATCTGTTTAACCCCCTTGCGAGCCCTATCTGGTACTCTTAGGATTTTCTTCTATATTTGCCATTTATGGGTGTGAAAACAATTGCGGGCTTGAGGAATTGTACCAATTGAATAGTGATTTGCAATTGTAACATTTGCGGGCTTGAAATATCAAAGGCTTAGATCGGTTGGAGTTACGATTTTGACAACCCCTGGGATTTTCAGTCTGTAACCCGCAAATTGTTTGCGGGTAGCTCAAAGATGCCAATTGAATAGCAGATTTGTTTATGGGCTATTTACGGGCTCCAGTAACTAACAAATGCTCAACTGAATAGAGGCCATTGTGTATTGATCCAATCAAGTTGACTATTTTAGGTACTCTCTCTACTGTATTAAAGTTATTTTAATTGTATATAACCAGTAAATTTGATATAAAACAGACAATGAATGCAGAGTTTCTGTCCTCTACTAAATATTTGTTTTAATATTGTTTAATGCTTGTGTTAAACTTCTAGGACCATCCACGGAGAGACAGATGGCAGTCACAGTGTATGACAATGTTATGCATAACACAATGGTTAGTATTATACAAGTATACATTGTTTATAAAGTGTATATCTTTTTAAAATTATATTAAGAATTTCTTCTCAACACAGACTTTTGGAATATGTCCATTTAATGAAATCTAAAAAAATTGTGGTGGACAGTTATATCTTTATTACTAAACTAATAATCAGTATCAATAGTCAGTTTATCATAAGGTATATTTCTCTTTGGTCAAGCCAGATGCTATAATGATGCATTTGATACAATTTACTAAATAAACTTCAGGTAAAGGTTAAGTTATACTGACGGTCACAGACCCTTTTTCCAGTTCCTGAATATTAGCCCATTAAAGGACAGACGGCTTGGCTCCAGCCACTCCATTGTATCCTATCTCCACCCTGCAGGTAACTTGTCCTGGTTACTACCACAGGAAGGTTACTGGGGAATCCTATAAGTGCTTTTCTCCTTATGGAGAGACGCTGACTGATCTGACTGTTACAGAAGACAGATATTAGGGTGTTGGTGCTAAGGTTTCCAAGAACCCAAAGGTCCTTGTGGGTAGTTAACCTGTATTGTATAGCAGGTGTCCCTGGGCAGTAATAGCCCCTACCCCCTGGATCGTCACAACTGGTTGGCAGTGCTGGGATCTCTGTGCAAGAACCAGCAGCAAAGATGGGATATGGTGATCTATGCAGGTTTGAATTCCAGTACTTTCGGCGGGTTGGCGGGATGCAGAAATCGATCAAGGATTTTGCCAAATCCTATAGGCATGTCACCAAAAGGATATGGAAATAGACCCAGGGACAGAAGAAGAAAGGTTGCTCAAACCGTTGGTCCACAAAGAAATGGATTTGGAAAAAGAGTATGAGGAACTGCTTGATGAGGTGGGCCCAGGTCTGGCCTGGCTCAAGTACTTGGAGCTATCCCATGCTTCCCCAGCTGAGCTAGCAGAGAATACACTGCCAGAGGAAGTGGACTGTTGTCTACTCCCCTAGAAAGGTGGAGGAAGGAAACCAGAAGGTACCTGGAAATCCGAACACTACAGAACAGGTGAGATCAGTCCAGACTCTGGTAGATGCAAGACTGGGGAGCAGTGTTAAGCAGCACAAGCCACTGGGAGATGGCCAACAAACAGAGAAGTTCTAGCCGCAGTGAGTGTCTACCCAACTAGCCATGGATTGTTACCTGTCCTGAACCACAAACTGCTGATGTCCGGGCTGTCAGGAAACAGGTGGAGATGCCAAGGCTGACAGACATGGTGAGTGTGATGCCAGATCAGGGCATGAGGCAGGAGAGGGGGCATCCAGTGACACACTGAAGCTTGAGTTGAAACGCCACTCCCAAGTCCTGCAGAGTTGCCAGCAGGGCTGACAGGGATCTCTTCAGTCCAAGCAGCCCCAAAGGTAAAGGATATGGGCAAATGGCCCATGGTACCAGGGGACCTGACACAGATAACCCTAGATGCAGAAGTTATCCCAACTTCGCCAGCCCTGGAGGATGTTCACCCTAAGGAGCTACCATCCCCAGTGAAGTCTGCTAAGAGTCCTGCTCTGTTTTTCTCCTACTCTGCCTTGACAACTGACCCTAAGGATATTGTGCCAGCGGGGAAGTGCTTTTTATCCCCGACTGAGCTGCTCCCTATATGGGATACCCCAGAGCCACTTCCTGCCTGTGGTCAAGGGGGTAGCAGTATGCCCCTGGATGAGATCCTAGTTCCTGAAACCTTGGACGTGTCCCCAAGATTGATGCCTGCAATTTGGGGTGGGTTATTGAAGGAAAAGGAGCTGGGGTTGTGCTGTGTTACTACCTTGGACCTTAAGGATTGGTATCCCAGAAAAAAGGGGGAGGGTGGCTGAGAAGTGGCTGCTAGCTCAGATACCCCCTAGAAGGACTGTACAAATGGATTGTGTTCCCAAGAGCCTACAGAAATTGGGGCTAGAGACAATGGACACTTTCCAGAAAGATTCACTACCACCCCAGGACAGGGCCAACCTACTAGCTCCTCCAGGAGGAGGACATGCAATGGGACTTTTGATGTGGCCACGGGTCAACTTTCCTTCTCCTTTGGATGGGGACTTGGTCTATGGGCTGCAGTTCAAGACTATCATCCATTAATTATCATAGTCCCAGCACAGCTGTCTGGAAGGGGGAAGTAATGTCACAGTCACCTTTTTCAGTTCCTGTAATAGCCCCTGCCCCCGGATCATCACACTGACCAAAGCTAAGCAATGAAAGAAAAGGATGAAGAGGTGTGGCTGAGGTGAGGGAAGAGGGATGAAACAGAGAAGAAAAAAGTCTACATGCCTTTTTTGGAATTTGTTTGATAGTTTATTCCAATTTTTAGATGTAATAGTTTACATTTTTAATGAAAGTCGAATGCTCAGTAGAGACTTGTGCATGTTACCTACTGTCATGTTGATTGGTCATTTATGGTCAGGTGTTTTTAGTTTTTTTTATAGTTATGGTTTGCCTGCAATGGCGGGCCGATCGAGGAGATGAGCAAATTAAATGTAAAATGCTTTTTGTTGGTTCACCAAAAGGGGCGAGAGAATGATTGTTAAGAGCATGTGGATTTATGTGTTTGTGCACAGAGAGAAACGTCATCACACTTTGCAAAGCGAGGGACACAGGACGGGACGCAAATGCATTTTCAGAGGTGGAGGCTCCCACGTCGGCTCATTGCAGACCCTCACATTTGCGGTGGTGGAGGCTCCCACATCGGCTGCAATGAGCCGAAGGCTCATTGCAGACCGCAAATGTGGACCCTCGCAAAGCGAGGGGCCGCATTTGCGGAGATGGAGGCTCTACGGCGCCTAACAAGCGGTTACAAACAGAAGCGGGACTTTGCAAAAAAACCTCTAACACGCAATGACTAAATACGGACTCACACAAAAATACGAGCCGTGGGACTTAGAAACAAAAAATGACGGACTTACACTAAAAAAATACGACCCACGGGACTTTATGACATTACAAACACTACGAACTCGCAAAAATACGACCTGAACGGCCAAACCGAGCGCAGCATAAAACATTAAAAAAACAATAAATACACACAAAAAAGACATAAAAAACATACCGACAGCAAGGGGGGGGGGGGGGGGGGGGGCACCCAGGACCTCTGGAAGTGAGGTTACACCTCAATTTAAGTCTAATTTACAGAGTTTAGACACACGAAAATCCCCTAAGCGAGAGAAAAAATGTCCGCTGAACAAAACGAAAACGAGGCTATACGACCCCTAAAGCCGCAAAAGACTACCAAGCACATACAGATTTTCCAAAAACCCAAACGAGGTACAAGATACACTTTTAGCAAGGACGCTAAATCATCCACGCCCGCGTACTACAAACACATTCACCGCCATTTTACAACACTAACTTACAGAATGCGGAAGTACACAGCTAAACTAACGGCTTCCCCTCACGCACGCAGCCTATTTACACTACACACTGCACACATTGCTGACACTTACACCTCAGCTCAAGAACAGTGCAAACCTACATTGTATGCTGCAGGAACATCAAAACAGATTGTCAGCTCTTCAGCACAATGCTTCCTGCATATATTAATTACAAATATTTAATTAGCATAAAAAACATATACACAAAAAAACAACAAAAAAAAAACAATATCGCAATAAACGCAAAAGAAATTCACTGTGCGCCTCACAACAAGCGCCAACGGTGCTCATAGCACGCAAACTACACCAGGGGACAGCCTTGCAATAAGAGCAAAAAGGAGATCAGCGCCGACCTTACAATGACAGCAAAAGCGCCTCTGATAACAAAAAAAAAAACAACCAAGAGGCTCTCAATGAGCGACAAAAGTGCTCATTGTGAGCCACGCGATGAGCTCCAAAGGCGATCAGCGCGAGGCTCGCAATGAGTGCCGAAGGATCTCAGACCACCCAAAAAATTACTGTCTCTGGCAAACAACATTACCTGCCTTACAATTTTATTGCCCCGTCATTTTTTTTAATTATTATTATTATTATGGTTTGTGGGTGGTCACCAGAAGAGAGATCTGTCGGACCTGGCATGTGATATTTTCTGCTGTTGTGTGGGGAATGCTTGTGAGTGAAGATTGTAGGAACTTTATGTTAAACAATGTTACATTTTAATTACTATAAATTAATATTATGTTGACAATACAGGTTAGCAAACATTACTAAACCTTTTACCTTCTAAAATATCAAACACTTTTCAAAATTTGAGCATGAAAATATCATCCAAAAAGAGAGGCATATACAGTAGCAATAACAAGTCTTTAATTCAACTTTGGAAACTGGAAAAAAATGTGCTAATGTGGTAAAGTACTTCTTTACAAAACAGTAGTACATAACTGCTATAGTCTGCTAATGTATGTATTAGCATCAAACACATTCATGTAACTTAAAGCTGCCTGACACAAGGCTATCCTCAGATGTATAATTGTGTTTTATATGCTATATACATTTAGTGGATTCCCTTACTGGAGGTTTAAAAACCTCTTCTTAAAGCTCACCATACAGGCAAAGATTTAGGTTTAACACAATATAGGTGAAATATTTATAAGCATTAGCCTGTGGAATCTGTATTGTTTTTTTTTTTGTTTTTTTTTTTTTGCAAGTGGATTTTACTTTTTGCAAGTAAAGGCTGATAAATTGCAGAGTGCACTAATTGTGCCCAGGTGAGAAGGCAGAAGTTAATATAAACAGAGCGAACTTGCGAGCTTGCAAACATTTCTAGTATAAGTGCAATTCTAGTAAAAGTGTAGGAGTTTAAATAAAAGGAGGATATTTATAGTGCAAAGGGGTAAGAAAGAAAATATATATATATTTATTTATTTTTTACAAAAAGTTATACAAATATATTATTTTATATACTTTATTTTTCACACTGAATTTTTGTAGACAATAATAATAATTATGTCAGGCCAGTGGCAACCTCACTCACTATACATCCTGTCATATGTATTCAATACTGGAACAGATGATTCAGGGTCCATACCTCTGTTAGAGGTGTGAGCATGCTGCCTCTCTGGAAGCGCAAATTGGAGAACTGGAGAGGAGAATTGCAGCACTTAGTGATATTGCTCCACTGGAATGGGAGTTGGTGCTCACTGAGCACAGTTTAGCTGGGCCTAGCATAGAGGGTGGAGCTGGTGCTAGTGAGGATGTCCAGGGAGGTAGCTGGGTTACCGTTAGAAGGGGAATCAGGGGAAACAGGAGGAGGCAGGCCAGTTTTGAGTTGGCAAACACCAACAGATTTGCCAGATTGAGTGAAACTGTTGGGGATGTCCATTAAGGAATGGCAATGCCCGATAGAGCTGTTCCCTCTAACATCCAGGAAAACAGTTCTACTGGAGGAATGGTACGGCAGAATAGGCAGAGCAACAGACAGGTTTTGGTGGTAGGGGACTCTATTATTAGGAAGGTAGACAGGGTTATTTGTCACCCAGATCCCAGCAATCGAACAGTTTGTTTTCTCCATGGTGCTCGGGTTCGGCATGTTGTGGATCAGGTAGACAAATTATTGGGAGGGGCTGGAAATTAACCGGCAGTCTTGGTACATATTGGAATTGGTACGAATGACAAAGTTAGTGGAATATGGAGTGTCCTAAAGAATGATTTTAGAGAACTAGATAATAAGCTGAAGGCAAAGACCTCCAAGGTAGTATTTTCAGAGATACTACCAGTGCCACGTGCTAGCCCAAGGAGGCAGAAGGAGCTTAGGGAGGTTAATGCATGGCTAAAAATGTGGTGCACTAAGGAGGGGTTTGGGTTTTTAGAGCACTGGGCTGACTTCTCACTTAAGTACATTCTCTCTCTTTCTTATTGATTAGGGAGCTTTTGCGCTAGAGGATAGGATGGTAGAAAGGCTGGAGGAGTTTTTAAACTAGTAGTGGGCAAGAGGGACTAGATATAAGTAATGGGATAGAAAGTTTAGAGGGTATACGGGATGAATTAACAACTCATAGGGGAGGAGATGGGGGGGACAGGCAGTATAGTCAATAGGGAGGTATAATTAAGTAACTCAAGTATAGTGGCAGGCATCACCAAACTACAAACTCATAACATAAGATGTATGCTTGCTAATGCCAGAAGCTTGCCAGGAAAAATGGGGGAGTTAGAATTATTAGCAATTAATGAAAATTTTTATTTAATAGGCATTACCGAAACATGGTGGGATGAATCGCACGACTGGACTGTTAATCTGGATTGTTATATCCTATTTAGGAAAGATTGGGGCAACGGTAAAAGATGAGCAGGGATTTGTCTGTATGTTAAGCCTGAATATAAGCCTATAGTCAGACAAGATATTTATGGCAGAACTAGTGATAATGTTGAATGTTTGTGGGTAGAGTTAAACAGCGGAGCAGCAAATTCCAAAAGAATACTAGTAGGAGTATGCAACTAAGCATGGGCAAGTTCTAATAATGGGAGATTGTAATTACCCTGAAATAAACTGGATAAATGAGACAAGCAGTTCAGTTAAGGGAAGCCGGTTCTTAAATACACTCAGGGATCATTATCTGGCCAAGGTTATACAACAGCCTACTAGAAATTAAGCTATCTTAGATTTAGTCATCACAAATAATATTGATATAGTATCAAATTTGAAATAGGGCAACCTTTGGCAAACAGTGATCACAACAGAGTCTCATTTGACATTGAATTAAAAAAAATTTTTTTTAAGGGGCCAACAAAAACTCTTACTTTTAAAAGGGCAGATTTTAACGGTCTAAGAGCAGCAATACAAAGTATAGACTTGGGACAGAGAACAGGCAGGTAAAAATACTGAACATAAATGGACAACATTTTAATCCTTACTGAATATACATACTTATCACCATATACCAAGTGGGAATAAAAGTAAAAGGAGTAAATCACATCCAACGTGGCTTAACAATGATTTAAAGATCAAGATACGGAGTAAAAACAGGCATTTAAATTATTCAAACAGGAGGGGACAGAGACTGCTTTACGGGAGTACAAGGAAATCAACAAGGCTTGCAAAAGGGCTATTAAACTGGCTAAAATTGAAAATGAAAAATGTATTGCAAAAGAGAGTAAGACTAACCATAAAATATTTTTTAAGAATATTAATGGGAATAAGGCGTCTGAAAATTAGTGACCAGGAAAAGGCAGATGAGCTAAATAGGTACTTTTCGTCGGTATACACAAGGGAGGTACCAGTGGTTGGGACACTGCAACATAATGGGGCTACACTACCTTTGTCAAATAATTGGTTAATGTAGGAAGTAAACCAAAAGAGGTTGGAAAAAATAAATGTTAATAAAGCCCCGGGTCCTGATGGAATACATCCAAGGGTACTGAGGGAACTGGGTACTGTAATTGCCAAACAATTATATTTATTTTTTTAAGATTCACTAAACACAGGGGGCCTCATTCTATTATCGGCCGTAGGAGATGCGGGGCCACAAGGACCGGCCGCAAGCTATTTGCCTATTCTATTCCCTTCCGGCCGGGGATTCCGGCAGGCTTGCGGCCGGCACCTTGTTATCCCTTGCGGCCGCACGCGCTGGAGGAAAGCCTTTGATCTTAAACGGCCGCAAGAGTTTCGGCCGCAAAAAAATCCTGGTTGCTATTCAATTGCTCTGGGAACCCTCTCTGCAAGGCTAAAACCGAGCCGCAGCTTACTTGCAGAAAAAAGGTCCCGCAGGCACACAAATAAGCACATAATAAAGCCATCCTGCACTCTGAGGAGACTATAAAGTGATTGTAGGTGTTAGCATTAATAGCACAACATTCCCCTAAACTCAAATCCGTAAATATTTTTTTTTTTAAATTTATGTCACATATCCATGTAAAAAGTCCTGAGGGCTTGGAGCACCTCAGACCCGCCCACGCTGCGGCCGGAAAATAAACAGTTAATGTAATCTCGGATTTGGGCTGATGTGCAAGCTTGAGAGGGGGTTGCTATTAATCCTCATGTCCCCCATTATGATCCCTAGCATTTACAGAGCTTTACAGTGCCGTCTTGAATTTATTTTTGCATTTAAAGATTTCTGAGCTTACGGCCGGTTGCAAGATATACGGCCGGCCGCAAGGGGATAGCCTTGCGGCGTAACGGGAGCTTTGCGGACGATTTACAGCCGAGAATAGAATGAGGGCCAGGGTCTCTACCAGATGACTGGAGAAAAGCAGATGTGATACCTATATTTAAAAAGCAAGAGCAAGAGCAAATCTGTGGAAATATAGGCCAGTGAGCCTCACTTTTCTTGTGGGGAAGCTTTTAGAAGGGTTTAAAAGGGATAATATACAAGAATATGTCTATTTGAACCGGATTATAAGTAGGAGTAAACATGGATTTATGAGGGATAGGTCATGTCAAACAAAAATAATTAATTTCTATGAGGAGGTTACTAGGAACCTGGATCTAGGCAACTCAGTGGATGTAGTATTTTTGGATTTTGCAAAGGCTTTTGATACAGTGCCACATGTGAGACTATTGTGCAAACTAAGAGATACAGGAATTGCAGTAAATATCTGCTCATGGATTGAGAGCTGGCTAAAAGACAGGATGCAAAGGGTTGTAAATGGAATATACTGCGATTGGACTAATGTGGTAAGTGGGGTTCCTCAGGGTTCAGTATTAGGTCCTCTCCTTTTTAACATATTAATGAATGACTTAGCAGTGGGACCGGAAAGTAGTGTCTCTATTTTAGCTGAAGACACAAAGCTGTGCAAGGTAATTCGATCAGATAATGATGTGCTTTCCCTCCAAAGGGATTTACACAAAATTGAGGAATGGGCATCTAAATGGCAGCTGAGATCTCATACGAATAAATGTAAAGTTATGCATCTGGGAAGGTAAAATAGCCATGCAATTTATAATCTTAATGGAGCAAATATAGGGGTATCAGATATTGAAAGGGATTTGGGAGAGCTTGTGGACAACCACCTAGGTAACAGTGCTCATAGCCAAGCAGCACCTGCAAAGGCAAATAAAATATTAGCATGAATTAAGAAGGGTATAGAAGCAAGGGAAGCAAATATAATTCTGCCACTATACAAATCTCTAGTACACCCTCATTTGGAATATGGAGTACAATTTTGGGCAGCACTTCATAAAAAGGACATTTTAGAGCTGGAAAAGGTACAGAGAAGGGCAACAGAACTAATAAGGGGAATGGAGGGGCTAAGTTATGAAGGACAAGAGGACATCCTTTGAGATTAGAAGTAAAAAGATTCCACCTTAAAGAAAGAAAAGGGTTCTTCACAGTAAGGTTGGTTAATCTGTGGAAGTCTCTACCAGAGGAGGTGGTGACAGCAGATTCGATAGATAACTTTAAAAGGGGAATGGATTTATTTCTAATTAAAAAGGGAATTCAGGGTTATCCTGGATAATTAGAGAGAGAGTATTGATCCACGGAGAAATCCGATCGCCAGTATCTGGGGTCAGGAAGGAATATTTATTTTTTTTCCTTTGAGTTTCTATTGTTTTTTTTTCTTTTTGCCTTCCCATCGATTAATTAATAATTAAAATAAATAAATAAACAGTTGATTAATAATTAATTAACAACAAATTAATTAATAACTAATCCGCATATTGCAGATCAGAGGAGATCTTAAAAGGTTGAACTTGATGGACTGAAAGTCTTTTTTCAATCTTAATAGCTATGTAACTATGTATTTACACAGTGTGAAACCTAACTTATGTTGTGTCTGGTGGGCCTTCAAGAGTGGGCTGGGAAGTATTGCTGTAGAGTTAATAGCATGTTTTTTTTCTATATCTTATGAGATAAAACAAAAAGTTATTTCAACTTTTTATCCTTGGATATGGGCAACTTTTAAGATGAGCATTATATGGTTTTTAATATATAGGCTTTAAATTAATGTATAAGTCAAAAGAAGGTACACAATGTAATACAGATGATAGCCTTAATGGCTGACACAAACATTAATATGAACATACTCATTTAAGTTCATTTGAATTTTACGACTAACACAGTAACACACCTTGCCTAAATCATATTATATTTTTTCATAAAATGTATTTATAGTCATGTATATTACAATTTTAAATAGAATTTTTTTCATTATTTTTAAAATTACTTGTAAGACTAGTGTTATAAGTGACATCATAGGGGGTCTAGTGTGATGTAATCAGTAATATCATGGATGATGTCATTTTTCATATTATATGAAATATCATGAGTGATGTTATACCTGTCATTTATATCACATTACATGAATTATTTCACCTATTATCATAGATGATGTCATGAATGATCAGAAAAATGTTGCAGTGGGAAGGAAGCTGCGAGCTACCTAAACCTCCCAAATTCCTGAGTTTTTCCAATATATATATATATATATATATATATATATATATATAAATATATACCTGGGTGGAGAAAAACAAACATCAGCCCAATGGTTAGTTCACAAATTGCAACTTCAGGCACCTATAAGGAAACTTCTCTCTGGGTGTCTCTTTTCCCAATTCAGACCAATTCAGACACTTCTGTGTCTTTTCTTCTAGCTCCAATAAACAGCACACACTTCCATAGGTCTCTCTTCTGTTTCAGCAAACTGTGCACACAGTTCTTTCACAGCATCTCAAAGACTGCAGGTCTCCAACACAGCTTTCTTGTATATTCAGCTTCTCTTTATACCATATGTCCAGCTGCTGCTGATAGTCTTGTGAAGATGTCTTGTTTTTGGCAGTGTGCTCACAGAGAGCCATAATCTTAAGCTCTCCTTATGGACCATCTGTAACATGGGCACGCAGAAGTTTTCAGCACCTCAACTTGTTCTTTTGCCTTTATGCTTTCACATTCCACTTTCAGCTCTGCCAGCTACTGCTTCACCCTGCTGAGGCAATGCTCCATTTTCTGAAGATTTCTCTCTTCCTCGACAACACTTCCGTATCACTGAGTTGCTCTTTAAACCTTGTAAGAAACCCACACAGATATATATATATATATATATATATCACATATATAGTTGTGAGCGTACGAGTTGTTGCTAACGCTGCGGGCTCGCGTAGCGAGCCCGCGGCCCTCGCGAAGCGAGGGCCGGGGCTCGCGCAGCGAGACGCGGGCCTCGCGAAGCGAGGGCCGCGACTCGCGTAGCGAGTCGCGGGCTTCGCGCAGCGAGTCGCGGGCCTCGCGAAGCGAGGGCCGCGACTCGCACAGCGAGTCGCGGGCCTCGCGTAGCGAGGGCCGCGGCTCGCGCAGCGAGTCGCGGCCCTCGCGTAGCGAGGGCACTGTGCCAGGTTCTCAGTTGCTGGCATGGAGCGCCGAAGGCGCTCCTTGCCAGCAACTGAGGACCCTCGCGAAGCGAGGGCCTCAGTTGCTGGCTTGGAGCGCCGCAGGCGCTCCATGCCAGCACCTGAGGACCTCGCAAAGCGAGGTCTTCAGTTGCAGCAACTGCGACCCTTGAAAAAAAATTTTACGTCCAAACACATTACGACACTCGCAAACAACATACGACACACGTTCAAACACATTACGACACTCGCAAACAACATACGACACACGTTCACACACATTACGGCCTCGCAACACTCGGACGCAACTCGCGAACATTACAAAATTACAAACACAATACATACACACAGCACATACATAAAAACCTTACCTACACAAACAGGAAGCACCCAGGACCTCAAAAATGCAACTTACAACTTAATTGCACTCAAAATACAAGAGTTTCGACACTAAATAGTTTGTTAAGCGACAAAAAAAATGGCCGACGAATAAAACGAAAACGAGGCTACACACGCAAACACCATACGAGACACGTTACCACACATTACGACTTCGCAAACATCGGACGCAACACGCCGACATACAAACATTTAAAACTTAACAAAGACACACAACAAACACATAAAAAGCTTACCTACAGCAAGAGGAACCAGCCAGCACCTCAAAAAAACAAGTTACACCTACATTTAAATCAAAATAAACACTTTAGACACTAATACCATCGCTAAGCGAGAGAAAAAATGGCCGACGAACAAAACGAAAACGAGGCTTCAGACGTAACTACACTACACTTACTCGCAATAATGAAACACATACTATGCGGAACGTATCACAATCATATTAAACACCATTTTGAACAGTAATACCCCTAAAATGGCGGATGGAACGCAAATTGTAAGCTGGAACGCAAATAGCGCATGCGTATTGCGTTCTAACGGTCTCACTTTCCAGAACTTTCTACAAGTTTATAAATACTGGCTATTTCCAACTAAAAAATACATTTCTCCTCAGGTGATCAACGGAGTGACTTCTGAGATAACTGCTGCTTTTACTTGAGAAGACAATTCTTTACTAATTTACTACTTTACATTGTGCAAATTACAACTGAGAGGTAAGCTATAATATATTACATTTTATTATCAGGACAGGTCAAACAAATAAAAAAATAAACTAGGATTTATGTAGTCATCATGTATGGCACATTTATGTGTATAGGCTCACAAAAAAAATTAAACAGAGCTTTATGTATACTGACATCTGACACGCACATATATGTCTATAATGTATAGTGACATTTGACACACACATTTCTGTGTATTGCCCCTTCATAGTGACATGTGACACGCACGTATATGTGTATAATGTATAGTGACATGTGACACGCACATATATGTCTATAATGTATAGTGACATCTGACACGCACATTTCTGTGTATTGCCCCTTCATAGTGACATCTGACACCGACATATATGTCTATAATGTATAGTGACATGTGACACGCACGTATATGTGTATAATGTATAGTGACATGTGACACGCACATATATGTCTATAATGTATAGTGACATCTGACACGCACATTTCTGTGTATTGCCCCTTTATAGTGACATCTGACACCGACATATATGTCTATAATGTATAGTGACATGTGACACGCACATTTATGTGTATTGCCAATGCAACAAAATTAGCTTACAACAAAATCAGTAAACAACTACATTTTAATGACATTATATCTCATGTATACTGATATGTCACACGCACATATATGTGTATCATCTATAGTTACATCTCACACACACACATTTATGTGTGTTGGAAAAAAAAAATATAAGGTTAATTTAACCATTTAAATTTGACTCATGTATACTGATATGTCACACGTACACAAAATAATTACATTAAACTATGTAATGTGCTTCATGTATGTGACATATGTGTGTAGCCCCCAACAAAAAATAAGGTTAATTGAATTAATTTACTGCAATTCAATACATCAGATAAAGCTGAATCTTTCTATTTCTTTTCATATTCAAACAGACTCTGCATCAACAGCGTCTCTCAACAATTTGCACCGTGCACTGTGAAGCACAATCCCTTTTAAAGAACACCAACAAATTTGAAGAGGTAAGATACAACAACACATTACATGCTCAAAAGGCCATGCTTTGCTAGATGACAAATTATAAATATACAAATAACTATTTCACTTTCTTTTTCAAACAGACACTAAAAGAAGACCGGCGGATTAAGATTGGCAGGAGAGGACCGTCTGTCATTCAAAACTTCTATCAAGGTAAAGTATTAAGTATAAACAAGAAATAACCATGAGCCTTATTCAATTGCAACTTCCTCATTTGAATAGGGCTCTATATAAGCACATAACATTTTTTTTATACAGAACTTTTTAGTTACTGAATTTCTAACCACAATCAAAGTTTTCAATAACTAAAAACTTTGCTCAATAAATATGTTATGTGATTATATAGAGCCCTCTTCAATTGGCAAAATTGCAATTCAATGAGGACCTATATGTCTTTAATTGCCAAGGGCCTCACTCAAATGTGATTTGCCCATTTCAATAGGGCTCTATATAAGCACATAACATATTTTTGAAACATAACTTTTTAGTTACTGAACTTCTAACCACAATCAAGGTTTTCAATAACTAAAAACTTTGCTCAATAAATATGTTATGTGATTATATAGAGCCCTCTTCAATTGGCAAAATTGCAATTCAATGAGGACCTATATGTCTTTAATGGCCAAGGGCCTCACTCAAATGTGATTTGCCCATTTCAATAGCGCTCTATATAAGCACAGAGCATATTTTTTAAAGGAAATTTTTCTTTTGTGAACACGTTCCTTTTGGATACAAGTTCACTAAATACAAAATTCCGTAAAAACATATGCTCTGTGCTGATATTGAGCTCTATTCCATTGGCCAAAACACAATTGAATGAGGAGCTTACAATATAACAAATGCAGTAACCAAAGGCCCTTATTCAATTGCTATTTTGGAAAATTAAATATGGCTATCAATAAGCACTTTTAGGCCCTTACTCTATTTTAACAAATATATGTGATGTGCTTATTTACAACCCTATTCAAATTTCTACATTGCAATTCAATTACGGCCTTAGAGTACTATTACATTGTAAAAAATGCAATTGAATGAGGGCCAAACTATGCAACATATGGTACACACAAAGGCCCTCATTCAATAGCAATTTGCCCAATTGAATAGGGCTCTAAATAACAACATAACAATTGCTTAAAACTAAGGTTTTAGTTAATAAAAAAATATCAAAAATACAGTTTTTCAATGACTACAAAATTATTTTAACTAATATGCTATGTGCTTATTTAGGGCACAATTCAATTAGCCAAATCGCAATTCAATGACACACAAACTGCTACACACAAAACAGAATTTCTTATTAAATTTTTAACAACCTATAAGCCTTACAAATAACCAAAAATAAGAATAACAAAAGTGTTGTGCACCTAATAGCATTGTATAAAAAAGCACACAAACTCATAGCAAACTATATTAACATTCTTCTTTAATGTTTAACAACCTATAACCTGTACAATCAAGAAGAAATTAGTTTTGCACAAGTGATGCGCACCAAACAGGATTGTCAAAAACTAACACAAACACATAGCAAACTACATTAATTATATTATTTCATGTTTCACTAACTATAACCATCCAAATAAAGGTTAAATAAGTATACCACAAGTGGTGCGCACAAAACAGGATTGTACAAAAATGAACATAAACACATAGCAAAATAAATTCATATTCTTATTTAATATATCACAACCCACAAGCCTTACTAACAACCTTAAATAAGAATAACAAAAGTCTTGGGATTGTACAGAAAGTTAAAAAAAAAAAATTTGAAAAAAATAACCATAACTGATACAATACAGCAAAATTAATACATTTTTTACTTATTTAAAAGACATTTCACTCAAACAACATTTTCTATTTTACATTACAACAGATACTGCGTGAAGACAATCGGACGAGGACTTTTTCCACAGGACCGGACCATCGGACGAGGACTCGGACCAGACCAGCAGACGAGGAATTTCAACACAGGACCAGACCAGCAGACGAGGAATTTCAACACAGGACCAGACCATCGGACGAGGACTTTCACCAACGGACCACAACATCGGACGAGGGATATCGCCACAGGACCACAATATCGGACAGGGGCTATCGCCACAGGACCACACCATCGGACGAGGACTTCCGACAGAGGACCACACCATTGGACAACGATTTTGAAACGAGGACCAACAAACATTCGGATTTAAATCACACTTCAACCAAGGTAAACTATAATAACTACTAAAGTATAACACTAAAGAAACTGCTTTCAGTTGCATCCGTCTCAACAGAAAAATAAATTAATTAATTTACTATCTCCCTTATTTTATTTAAATTGCTACTATGCAATACATAGCTCAATAACCACATCACTTTTTTTTTCAGCAAAGAAGTTTTGCAGTGGTAAATATCTATCCACAAACAAAGTTTTTAATAAATAAAACCATTATTTTAAATAAATATGTTACATGCTTATTTACAGCAGTATTCCATTGGACAAATTCTGAGCCACTGAAGACAGGAATTATAAATTTAACTAAATATCAATGATACATTCATGATTTGCCTTTTATTTCAACAATTGTGCACAATAATCTTTAACAGGAATTACAAATTTAAATATACACAATTACATTTATTTGTTTCCGTTTACAGATTAATATGGCTGATAACGAAACCAAAGAAGAGAAGAAAAGACGTCAAACTAGAGAAAGACAAGAGAGATGGGCCGCCCAGCAGACACCGGAGGAGAAAGAAATTCGAAGAGAAAAAGAACGCAAAAGACTTGCAAATAAAAGAATATCAGCTGCAAAAATGAAAGATACAACCAAAATAAATAAAAAAATAATAAAGCATTTACAAACTGTTCCTAAAACATCAGATGACATTTTACAACATACCAGTCAAGACAGACCAAAAAAAAAAACTACAAAAAAAAAGCATTTACAAACTCTTACTAAAAACTTACAGGACATTTCAACCAAACAAGTCCAACATATACCAAGAAAATCTACGAAAAAAACTAAACATTTAGAACCTGTTGTTGAAACATTTCATGACTTTTCATCTGATGAATATCAAAGTCAACATCCAATATGCGTTGCAAATTGTCCTTTAATGAAGTCTTTAGCAGTAGAGGTTCATAGTTGTGGGGACATGACTACTCAATGTCAATTTTGTGAGGCTTATTATTTTAAACAGGAGAGACCCCGAGATGGACAATTTATTAGTTGTTGTCAAAAAGGAAAGTTCAAACTTCCACAAAGGAAACAATTTCCAACCTATTTACTAAATATTATGACTGAACCTACTTTTCCAAATTACAAAAATTTTAAGACAAACATAAGATCCTACAATAGTGCCATATCATTTGCATCTATGGGGGCAACATTGGCTGCTAATGTACCAGGACATGGTCCTTACTGTTTTAAAGTCCAAGGACAAATTTATCATCGGACTTCACATTTACATCCAGAGGAAGGAGAGCAAAGAAAATTCGCTCAACTATATGTCCTAGATACAATGGAAGCTGTTGACCAACGTATGCAGATGGAAGAAAATAAAAAATGCTTACCCAGTGTTTTTATAGAGCTAAATAACATTATGGACAACAATCCCTACAGTAAAGCTTACAAAAAATTGGCAGAAGTAGAAAATGAACAACTACTTCATGCACAAAGACATCAATTACCCATGCCAAAGGTTAATATGGTGCTTAAAAGAGACAGACATACTGATAAACGTCGTTATAACTTGCCAACATCAAATGAGGTTGCAATGGTCTTTCACAATGATGAAGGAGAACCACCATTTCAAAGAGACATTAGAGTATATCCCAGAAATGAGGACCAACCATTTATTAATATTAATATCTTAAGTCCAAATTTAGATCCAATGACATATCCCATCTTTTTCCCACACGGAGAAGCAGGTTGGCAACCAAAATTAACACTTCCCAGTTACCCAAATGCTAAAGCCAGAATCCGAAATAATGTTTCTATGCTTGAATTTAAAGTTGCTCAAATTGCCATTAGAGATGAATTTAATCCCATTTTATGTGGTGGAAAACTAACACAACAATGGATTATTGATTCATATTTGCAAGTTGAGGCAAATAATTTAAACTTTATAAAATATCAACAAGATAAACTACGTGTAGAACAATATTGTGGACTCATGGACTATGTTGCTGACGTGGCTACAAGCAGAGACATGACAGCTGGCAAAGCCATCATTTTACCATCTTCCTTTCAAGGATCTCCTCGAAATATGAGAGAAAGATACAATGATGCTATGGCTATTGTGACAAAATTTGGAAAACCAGATTTATTTGTGACATTTACATGTAATCCACAATGGCCAGAAATTAATCAAAATCTACTTCTTGGACAAAGTGCTTCAGATCGACCAGATTTAGTAGCCAGAGTTTTTAAGATCAAATTAAATGAATTAATACGTGACTTTACTATAAATCAGTTATTTGGCAAATGTCTTGCTTATGTATATACCATTGAATTTCAAAAAAGAGGCCTTCCACATGCACATCTTCTCATAATACTTCAAGAGAAAGATAAATTAGATACTTCGGACAAAGTGGATGCAGTCATAGTTGCTGAACTACCGGATCCAGAACTATATGGTAGACTATATGAGATTGTTACTCATCGCATGATTCATGGACCCTGTGGAGACCTTAATCCACAATCACCATGTATGGAAAATAATCAATGTTCAAAAGATTTCCCAAAAGATTATAGAGACAAAACATATGCCAATTGTGATGGATATCCACTTTATAAAAGAAGAGAAGGAGATAGTGCCATTATTCGTGGAAAAAAAGTGGACAATAGATATGTAGTACCCTACAATCCACATTTACTCATGAAGTACAACGCCCACATCAACGTAGAAGCCTGCACTTCAATCAAATCCATTAAATATGTCTACAAATATATTTACAAAGGTTACGATGCAGCTACTGTAGTCGTCAAAAGTGCAGACAACCCTGAAAGTAGTGAGTTAGTACATGATGAACTTGCATCTCATGTAGATGCTCGCTATGTCAGTGCGCCAGAAGCTATGTGGCGGCTTTTAAAATTTGAAATGCATGATAGATCACATGCAGTATATAGGTTAGCAGTACATTTGCCACAACGACATTTAGTCTATTTCCATTCTGGAAATGAAATGAATGCATTGGCCCAAAGTGAAGATCGTCACACTACACTAACTGCATGGTTTGCATTAAATTCCACTGATGCTCAAGCAACACAATACTTATATATTGAAATTCCATATCACTATGTTTTTGTGAATGGATTATGGAGAGCAAGAAAAACCAGAGGCAATAAAATAATTCCACGAATTTACACAGTCAGTCCAAGAGATGTTGAACGGTTTTGCTTACGGATATTACTTTTAAATGTTCCAGGAGCACAAAGTTTTGAACAATTAAGAACTGTTAATGACATTGTATATGAATCCTTCCATTTAGCTGCAAGAAATAGAAACTTACTCGCTGATGATACAGAGTGGGAAAGATGTTTAGAAGAAGCAGCACAATGTCAAATGCCACGACAGATGAGAGAACAATTTGCTTTTATTTGTATCTTCTCAAATGCTCCAAATGCATTAGCTTTGTGGGAGACTTTTAAAAGTAATATGGCTGAAGACTTTATGCGACGATACAATGAACCAATTGCACACTTAAAAGCCTTAATGGAAATTCAAGAAGTCTTTTTAACTCATGGATTAAGTTGTGCAAGTTTTAATTTGCCTGATCCAGGTCTAATAGATGACATTAACTTTGAAGACTATGACATTCAACTACAAGCAGAAAGAACACAAGAAAGACTTGCAACTTTAAATACACTACAATTGCAAGCATTTCATGCCATTAAAAATGCTATAGATGATGACATGGTGACAGAGCGTTATTTCTATCTTGATGGACCTGGCGGATCAGGAAAAACATATTTGTACAATTTATTAATGAGTTCAGTACGAGCACAAGGACAAATAGCAATGGCGTTTGCCACTACTGGAATTGCTGCACTTTTATTAGAAGGTGGAAGAACTGTTCATAGTGGATTCAAACTGCCAGTGCCTATTTTGGAAAATTCAGTGTCAGATATTCGCATGACATCCTTACAAGCAAAGAAATTGAAGAAATGTAAATTAATTATAATAGATGAGGCCACAATGATGTCATGCTATGCCCTCCAATGTATTGACCGTTTGCTTCGTGAAGTCATGGATAATATTTTTCCATTTGGTGGAAAGGTAATTTTGTTGGGTGGAGATTTTAGACAAACATTACCTGTCGTTGTACATGGAAATCGAACAGACATTATTGAAACATGTATAAAGTCAAGTACAGTATGGAAACATTTTACCCATCTTCAACTGCAACAAAATATGAGATCAGAAGGCCAAACTGATTTCAATGATTGGCTTATTAAAATTGGAGAAGGAAGAACAGAAAAAATACTACATTTACCTGACGACACTGTAGAGATACCACCTCATATGATTTGTCAACAAGATATTATATCGGCAATATTTGAAGGGAGCATAAATAACGAAGAATATTCTGAGCTTGCCAACCAAGTCATACTGACGTGTAAAAATAAAGATGCATTAATACTCAATAATGAAATCTTAAAAAAAATTAATGCACCACAAAGAAATTATCACAGTGCTGATTCTGTACTTGCTGATGACAATGAAAGTCAGGCAAACTTTTTAACTGAATTCATTAACTCTTTAACTCCTTCTGGAATGCCACCACATATTTTGCAGCTAAAGAAAGGTGCAATTATCATGTTACTGCGAAATATGAACCCCAAAAAAGGCCTATGCAATGGCACAAGATTAATTGTTCAACAATTAAAGGACCATTTTATAGATGCTGAAATTTTAACTGGGACCCATAAAGGAGAGAGAGTTTTCATACCAAGAATAGATTTAGCACCAAGTGAAAGTAGTCTCCCTTTTATACTTCAAAGAAGACAATTTCCCATTATTATGGCATTTGCCATGACCATTAATAAATCACAAGGTCAGACTTTCAAATCTGTCGGTATTTACTTGGAAGAACCAGTTTTTGCACATGGTCAATTGTACGTTGCGTTGTCACGGTGCAAAAATCCACAGGCTATTAAAGTTTACATTGAAAACAATGAAAGTCAAGGTGATTTATTAGAAGATGGACGTATTTTTACTAAAAACATTGTCTACTATGAAGTACTATAACTTTGCAGGATACAAATTCAAGATGCCAACATTTTTTAAAAGCATTGCAAAATACTTAACAATTGGTTGTTTAATTCAGTCATAATTAATGAAAGTACTGTTTAGGAATGATTCGCCTCACAAAATACTTGCCTTGCATTGTTAGTAAAAATTATGTTAAAATGTTAAGTCACTATGTTAATGTTTCTAATGTTACAAGTTTAAAAAATATATTTGCAAGTTATTTCATTCAACAGATTACAAACTGGATGTTAGGAGGTCAAGCACCTTTTAAGTCACAATGTAAATATTGTCTGTTATCTTAAGATTACTAACTACATTAATGTTTATCGCCAGTTTATGTGCTCAGTAATGAATTACTTTAATTACGTACGTTTTAAGCAGAGTTTTACTGTATGCCTTCCTCTACATTCAATGTATATTCAAGTTAACAATTATTGTGATAGAAATTGCATGTTAATACTGATTAATTTAAAGGTCAATTGTTTTTACATTCAAATGTTAATACTTTTAATAAAAAATTAGGTTACAAAATGTATTCGCTATGTTCCTGTTTATAATGTTCAAAATTATACAAATGTTTTGTCAACTTCTAAACTTACATAAAAAATAAAGTTAAAGTTTCAAAATAGATACTTTGAAGGTTATTGCTTACATATATTTTAAACTTCATGTTAAAATTCGCAACGTTTCAAGAAGGCTTTTTACTTTTTGCTTTCCTATTCATTCAATGTATATTAAAGTTAACAATTCTTCAGATACAAATTACATTTTAAAAAACCATTACATCAACATTTTACAAAAATACACGTTCATATTAAAATACTTACAAGTGTCAAAAATATATGTTAATAACTAAACAACTTGACAAACATATACATCACATTGCCGTCATTTTTTGACGGGCAAGTCGCTAGTATATATATATATATATATATATATATATATATATACAGTAATTGTTTTTTATTAAGTAATATATTTGATACTAAAAAGATGCGACGATTGTAATTATACCGTCAATAAATAAAGATGTGTATATGTTGTGGTAAAATATGAGCATTTGTGACGTGTATTAACCCCTTGAGTACTGGGTTGTGTGTTACACTCAATTTTGTATAATAAAATGGGCTTAATACTAACATATCATATTTTTATTTTGACATAACATAGGTTTATATTGGTTTACTAAGGGTCAAATAAAGTTGACATGTCATCATTTTGTTCGAAAGTGTTAACGAGTAACTCAAAATTTATTGTGAGTGCGAAAATCAATGCAGATATTTCCCTTGCTTTTTGGCTTTGTTGTGCACTTCACTCATAGTAGTGACTCATAGAAGTTCTCTCGCAATGTTTTAGGGGTGGGTGATTAACATAGCTAGGAAGGATTTACTGTGGTGCTACGGAACTCATAGCTGCTTTTGTAGAGATTTACATAGGGCCCTATGTTAGCAAATAAATGAAAGAATCAGAATGGCAAATGGAAATTCACTTCATATGTGATGGGAAAAACAAGCTCTTACTACACCAAGATGATATTGAACACACTTTTAGAGAATAGTACACAAAGTTATATAATCATGCACTGAATCTAAAGACAAAATTAAATTTCTTAGGACAATATAGGAGTATCTTAAAAGAGCAAACCTTCGACAAATTTCAACTTTACAAAACCAATCATTAACATTTCCTTTCAATCTAACAGAAATATCTTTGGTTTTAAAAACTTTAAAATATTTTTAATAACAGCTTTACAAATGCCTATTACAAAAGATTTTCCACTATACTTAATCCTTATATCCTATGTTTTATTAATGCTCTCTTCCAAGAGGAAAACATCCCATCAGAAATTTAGAAGCAAATATAAGCCAAATACATAAAGAAAGTCTTGATCCAGAAATGAGAGAAAATTAAAGACCAATATTTATTTTACATATGACATTAAAATATTTACAAAGTTAATAACAAATAGACAAAATCAATTTTTTACTCAAATTAGCCATCTAGACCAAGTAGGTTTTAAACCTAATAGACAAGCCCAAGATGATATTGATCTTATTTTACTCTACAACAGAAAAGTTCCTACAATAATCCTAACTCTTGATGCTGAAAAAAGAGTACTCTGGCCCTTTTTTTCCGAAACATAGCTCAAAAACGTGCAAAAGATTTTATTAGACTAATACAAAATATTGCTGGATCTTCAGTAGCCTCTTTACTCTTACCAAACTCAAAAAGTCAGAGCTTTCAAATACAGAATGGAACTAGGCAAGGCTGTCCCCTATCTTCTTCTCTTTGCTTTAACCTTGAACATTTGTTTAATCATATTAAGCTAAACTCTCAAGTCACAGGGATAATAAAAGGACAAAATGAATATAAAATATTAGCATATGCTGATGATTTAATGCTCTCATTGACAAGTCCTCTAAAATCCCTCCATTTAATGAAAGAACTAAAAACATGCTCCCAACTCTCAGGCTTTAAAATTAATTCAACTATTTAGTCGTACAGTCGTGTCACATTCTGTGACCCTATAGACCGATGCACGACAGACACATCGGTTAGCCACTACCCCTGTGAGCTCTATCAAGTTCATGCTCATTGGTTAAATGGCTTCATCTATCAATCACTGCCTCTATCGCCCCTTTTTCGTGTGCCTTCAATCTTTCCCAGCATCAGAGTCTTCTCTAAGGAATTCTGTCTTCTCAGGATATGGCCAAATATTTGGGCCTCAGACTCGACATGATCATACCTTCCAGTGAACAGTTTGTCTTTATTTCCTGAAATATTGATATATTAGAACTCCTTGCAGTCCAAGAGACTCTAAGCAGTTTCCTCTGGGACACCACAATTCAAAGGCATCAATTCTATGGTGCTCAGAATTCTTAATAGACCAATATACACAAAAACATATATATATACACCAGCAGCCCGTAGCCAATGAAATATGGCATGTGTCTAAAGCTGGCTTGGTGAGTATATAAGGTGACATAAAGGCATTCTGCAAACATATCAACCATCGCTGTTATAGGTAAAGTGTGCAATTTATTGGTCTATAAAGAGGTGATGTCGTTGGCTTTCATAGTTACATAGAAATTTAGGTTGAAAATAGACTTTTGGTCCATTAAGTTTAAACTTTTTAGATCTCCTGTCATCTGCAATTTGTGGATTTATTGTTAAATAATCCAGAGGAAGGCCAACAGAAAAAAAAAAAAAAAACAGTGGAACTTTGCCAACTGTCACAAAAGGGAAAAAATAAAATTTATTTCTGACCCAAGATACTGGCAATCAGATTTCTTCCTGGATCAATTTTCCCTCTCTAATTATCCAGGATAACCTGAATGCCCTTTTTATTTAAAAATATACCCAATCCCTTTTTAAAGTTATTTATCGAATCCGCTGTCAAAGCCCCCCTTGGTAGAGAATTACACAGTTTAACCACCCTTACTGTGAAGAACCCTTTCATTTTACTTTTCACCTCAGGATGTCCTCTTGTCAGTTGAAGACCTCTTGGCACAAATAGTTCACTTTACAAAGTTTTATATTGACCCTGGATATATTTATATAATGTTATCATAGCTCCTCTTAGAGAAAATGAGTTTAATTTGGTTAGTATTTCTTTATAACTTAGCCCCTCCATTCCCCTTATTAGTTTTTTCTTCTCTGTATTTGTTCCAGCTCTAAAATGTCCTTTTTATGAAGTGGTGCCCAAAGTTGTACTCCATATTCTAAATAAGGGCGTACTAGGGATTTGTCTAGTGGCAAAATTTTATTTGCTTCCCTTGCTTCTATACCCTTCTTAATACATGCTAATATTTTAGTTGCCATTGCAGCTGCTGCTTGGCATTGATCACTGTTACCTAGGTGGTTGTCCACAAGCACTCCCAAATCCCTTTCAATATCTGATACGCCTAGATTTGCTCTATCAAGATTATAAAATGCAAGGCTGTTTTCCTTCCAAAATTCATACCTCTACTTTTTACCCTAATATAAACTGGATAAATGAGACCAGCATTTCAACTAAGGGGAGCAGGTTCTTGAGTACACTCAGAGATCATTATCTGGCCCAGGTTATAAAAGAGCCTACTAGAAATGAGGATATCTTGGATTTGGTTATCACAAATAATATTGATTTGGTATAAAAAATTTAAAAATGGCAACCTTTGGGAAATAGGGATCACAAAACAGTCACAACACGTTTGAGATTGAATTAAAAAAACAAAACTGTAAAGGGCCAACAAAAACTCTTAATTTTACATTTATCCTCTAGTCTGCCATTTAGTTGCCATTTTCTCTAATTTATGCAAATCCCTATGTTAAAAAGTAGAGGACCTAATACTGAACTCTGAGGAACGCCACTTACTACATTAGTCCAATCAGAGTATATTCCTTTTACAACCGTTTGCTTCCTGTCTTTTAGCCAGCTCTCAATCCATGAGCAGATATTTACAACAATTTCTGTATCCCTTGGTTTGCACAGTAGTTTTCCGAGTGCACTGTATAAAAAGCCTTTGCAAAAGTTTATAGAAATCTCCTCATAGAAAGTAATTAGATTTGTTTGACATGATCTATCCCTCATAAATCCATGTTGACTCCTACTTATAATCCTGTTCAAATAGACATATTCTTGTTATCCCTTATTAACCCATCTGAAAGCTTTCCCACTACAGAAGTGAGGCTTACAGGTCTATAATTCCTTGGATTAGCTCTTATAGATAATGGATTCTATATAATGTTTTGGCTATTACAGAACCCAGTTCCCTCAGTACCCTTGGGTGTATTCTATCAGGACCTGGGACTTTGTTAATCTTTTTTGGGGGGGATTTCTTCCTGCGTTAACAAATTATTTGGTGAAGGTAGTGTAACCCCATCTCCAATTATTAGAACTTGCCCGTGCTTAGTTGCATTTCCAATCTGTAACAATAATTGTATTTCCTCATTTTCAGTTATATTTGGGGTTTTATAGCATACTCCTACTAATATTCTTTTAGAATTTGCTGGTCTGCTGTTTAACTCTATCCACAAATATTCAATATTATCGTTAGTTCCAGCATAAATATCTTCTCCTAATTTTAGGCTTGACATACAGACAAATCCCTCCTCCTCTTTTACAACTACCCCTTTCCTAAATAGATTATAACCATCCAGATTAACAGTCTAGTCATGAGATTCATCCCACCATTATTATTATCTTTTATTTGTAATGTTTATTTGTAATGTGCAACCATATTCTGTAGCACTGTACATGGTTTAAGGCCCTGTCTTTGAAATTCAAACCAAGTGTGCATAGTGCTTTCCATAAAGTACCTTGGAAGAATGAAAACTCGCAAACTTACTATCGAAAGATTACCCCTGTCCTAGACTGTGTGCTCATAGGCAATGTCCAGCTTGTATCTATATATTTAAATCTGTATAGCCATTAACCCTTCAACGAATACTGTGACAACTATATTGGCATAAACGCTTCAACAGTTGATAGCACTGTCTATAAAAGCAACATAAATATTTGAATAAATAGCATACAAATACATTTTGATTTAGAAATACTTTTGTATATCAGTTGAATTCTATATATGTAGTGCATACTTTTTTAATGGCAGTTAATTTTCTTCCTCTCTCACTCAGGGTAATGTTGCAAGGGACGAATCTTCCTATATGGTGAGTTCTCTATCCATATCTAAGCACTTAACTGAACCAATTACACATCATACATGTTACCCAAAATATATTAAGGTATCCCTGACGTACAGTCTTGAAAAGTATTAGTTAAAGAAATTCCAACACAAGTGCTAGGAGTGAAGATTATAGGATTTCTGATTTACAAACGGTAGCATCGGATGTTTAGGGTTTTTACCCACAGATCTGAAAGTATGTATTATAAGTCAGAAAATCAGATAATTGGAGCTATACCATAATTAAAAAGAGATTTACAGATACAAACATATAGGGCTTGTCCACAAATTGTGGGAGATCATTAACAGATCTTTACAAGTCTTTCTTGACCCAAATATTTTGTAGTGTAATGTGCAGTTATATGATTAATTGTTAAATAAAAATGTAAGATATTGGCCCTCAAATTGAGGAAATGGGATTATATATCTACTGGATTAATAGAAGTGTTAGCCTTTTTGAATAACACATTTTGGGCATGAAGTTTAAGAGTTCGGTTCTGACCCATATTGTCCCTTTAAAGTCAATATATATTTCACGTGTGTGAAATATTAAGCAAACTTGGAAGCCATAAAATATTGTAAGAAAAAAGCCTAATCTCTGAATACTATTTATGAATAGATTATTCCTTCTTGTCTTTGTTGCATCACTTTCTAAGAGTGTCATTATGAGGGTGTGATTTTTTAGCACTGGGAGGAGGGGTGGGGAAGGATGGAAGAGGGAGAGTATTCATTAGATAATGGGATCTGTCTCAAATGGTACCACTTACCTTCCTTCTTACACTCCCATAAATAGCTTGCATTAACAGATGCAAACACTGCTCTACAGACATATAAGGTCCCCTCTAGCACAAACACAGCTTCCTCAAACGTATTGTGGATGCTTGGGAAAAACTGAGATTCCCTGCTTTATTTTTTTTGAATTTAAAACTAAGGTGGTATGACTTTTCCATGCCTAAATATGATCTTAGTCAAGCTCAAAGCTTTCAAACATATATTTTGTCCACGGTACAGTGATCATTTAAGTAGATCATTATATTTGATAAGAAATTAAATGAAAAGTTACATTGAGAAACAGAGGAGTTTATAAAAGGAAACAGTCACTTAACCCAGCTATTTTTATCTCCTATAGGATCTGCAGTTCCAATCACAGGACACATACAGTGAGCTGCACCGGTGACACCAAGTCAATGCATTATCCATACATTTACTTTACAATTTGTTAATTAATTTGTTCTGAAGGAAATTTTAGATTTGCTTGCTTTTTGCTTATAGTTGTATTGTATAAGATAATAAAATGCTACTAGAAACATATGTTTCTTATATGCTTCTTTGTATGGTATTTTTTGATTTTGTTCGGACATAATACCCCATTTTCTCAATTAGGATTCTGTTCATAAACCCATTTGGTGATTTTCAGATGTAAAATATAATAGACAGCCTTACTCTGCTAAAGACACCTATAAGTAAGATAAAAACACTCATAAGTAAGATAACCGAATCACACTGGGTCAATACTCCATGCTCTAGCCATATGTCAGCCCTACTAAATTCAGGCTACATGTTAAAACGTAGCCCATAACATAGATCTTAGGGCTTTTGCTATTAAATTAGCCCATAATGCAGGCCGCAGACAACTTTCGGTTTAAGGCGCATTAAGGCCGAAAAAAGGCTACGGGTTGAGCAGCGTTGAACTTTACGGCTGTAAATCCTTTAATCCGTCAAGCCCGTAACCACTATGTTTTCAATTTAGCTATTACATTGCAATGAAGTCACTCGCAAGCAAGCCCGTAACACGGAAATGGAGCCCAAAGGCCAACTTGTGCTCGAGAGGACCGCAAGGGGGGTAAATACAATACATAGCACTTGTTAAGCAAATAAAAACACACTACTATACTAATATGAAAAGGGAAAGTGATGTTAGGTCTTAGAATTATTAGCACAACATTCTCAAGCCCACAAATCGGCCCCCAAAAATACTTGAATTCATGTATATTTTTTGTGTTATATCGATACCAGCAATGAATGTGTTAATTCATATATTGTAACTCGCATTTGACATAATACAATATTCATAAAGCTGTAAATATGATATGCTAACTACAATGTGAGTTCGCTCGTAAATCTCATAATTGAACCCCGTAAGACTTTGAAATTCATCCTCCATTATCCTGTGATGCAATGCTGACGATCTCTGTTTACATTGGCTCCATCTAAACCTGTAACTACAGGCTTGCTTAATTGATTACATTCTAGCCCGCAAATCCAACAGCTGATAAATGGTTTAAGGATTTGCGTCTCCAGCTCGTAGATCGCAGCCTTTCTAATTTAATAGCACCGTAACTCGGCCAAATTTCAAGCCAGCAGCCTACGTTACTGTCTTGTAAATTAATAGGGCCCTAAATCTCCTAGGAACAAGTTCAGCAAAAACAACCAGCTGGAATTTTTTGAGTTGTGTGGTATGTAACGGCTACCCCGGTAGTGAGAGGGTACCAGCCGTTGGAGACGTCCTTTTCCCTGGCAAGCTGCTGTGTAAAAGTGAAGTTGGTATAATCCCATCCAAGAGTTCCAGAGGCAAAGTCAGGTTCAGCATTAAATATCCATATAGAAGCACTGCGCAGTCTCAGAAGCCCAGACCACCCATATTGGAGGACACTTTCTTGGGAGTCAAAGAATACTGACTTTATTTTGTTATATGCAGAAATATATATACACCTCTTTCCACAGGTAATACACATGCCCATATTTGGCCACACAATAGAGACAATAGGCGTGGTCACACCTCACAGGGACTAGTCGGCTACTTTTGATACAATCAGACATTGATTAGATAATACTTCTCTTTGTTCCATCTTTCACAATGTGAACACTTTACACAATAGGGCTCTCCTGCCGCTAGGAGACCCTAATAGGATTATGTATTATGCTAGGTGTCTGCAATGGTCTGAGCTAATATCCTGCAGAGCACAAACCAACACATCGTGACAATGTGACCATACCTCAACCACAATAATTAAATAACCATAACACAGGGCAAAACAGTGATGGGTTCCGTTACATGGTACATACAGTATCAGTAGGTATCACCTCTATAGGACATCCATGTTAAAAATAATCAGTGTTTCTGAGAATTGAAAGTTGGCATCTATTTCTATTTTAATTATATCTTAAAGTTTTACATTGGAATAACTAGTACAATCTGAAAAGAATGCAGATAAGCTTCTAATAAAAACAAACACCACAAAATTATAAAATTCATACTAATATTTATTGTGCAACTCCAATTTTATGTATTTATATTGGAATGTGGTTCTGGGGCTACTTAAAACAGTAAATGACAATGGAAAATGATCAAACCGATATTATGTTTGGTTGAATTTTTCAAAATATACTAATAGAGGAAATCTTAAATTTGTTTTGGGGCTGACTGAATTGGAATTCATATTCATAACTGTTTGTATAATTTATCAAGTTACATTTAGGAGAATTTATAATTATTTATGAGCCATTTTAGTTTATTTGCTGTTATTGTAGCTCTGTTTGGTCTGGTGATAGTATCCAGAGCACATAGATACCTTGAACCCACTTTTGCTTTGCTCTAGTAAGAAAGACAAACCTTTTACATATAAGAATTATATTCCAGATAACACTATTTTCAATACAGCAAGTTCAAAATGGTAGAAAGGTGAACAATAATCTGGGAAAGAGCAAATAGAATTTGAAATAACAGAGTGACATTTACAGATGTAATATAATTTAACATTATATGTAATTACACGTACTTTATCAATTGAACTTTGTTTTAAAAAAAAAATCATTTTCGTACAATAAAAAACTAACATTGAATTTTGCCATTTTTAACTATCAGGCCTCTATTATATTCTTCCTGGAAGATAATTTCCTAGTAAAGTTTGCTCGGATTAAGCTACTGAGCAAACTAAACCTATGCCTCCATTCCATGGCTCTCATAGTTAAAAAATCTAGTAAAGTTCTTTTGTAACTCACAAAGTAGCTATCACATCACACACCTAAATCTAACCTCTGAGTAAAACCAGCCGAGTGCTCCAAATATCCCTATGATTTCAAGCCTTGAGTGCCTGTGCCATAACTATTTTACAAAACCCTATCACATTTAACCAATCAGATAAAGGGCAGGACTAAGTCAGATATTTGATTCTGATTGGCTGTAATATGATTGACACATATTTCAGTTATGACTACAAAGATTCAAATAAAGCTGATTGCCAGAGGCCAGTAGAACCTGACTGACATTCAACTGTAATAGCATTGGTGCTAAACTTTGTGTTTTAATTTAAATATACATCAATGTATGAAACCATAGTTAATTACTAAACAAATTAATTTACAATCTCTTAATCTTAAAATATACATTAAAAGAACTATGCAGTGTCAATTAAAATGTTTGTTTCAAAACAAATATCTGTCATACCCTGGAGAATGTCTTAGGGTAGATAGCCCCTATTAAATTTTTTATCTAATTTGTAGAACAAAAAATAAAATTGAATTTAAGGAACAATAAATGTAATTAGAACTACCGTATATACTCGAGTATAAGCCGAGTTTTTCAGTCCCTTTTTTAAGGCTGAAAAAGGCCCCCTCGGCTTATATTCGAGTGACCCTGTGTCTCTCCCCCCCGTGTCTCTCCACCCCGTGTCTCTTCCCCCCTCTTCCTCTCCTGTGTCTCTTTCCCCCCTCTCTCTCATGTCTCTTTCCCTCCCCCTCCCTTATCATTCTCCTCAACCCCTTCCTCATCCTCAACCCCCCTCCTCAACCCCCCTCCTCATCCTCAACCCCCCTCCTTAACCCCAACCCTCCTCAACCCCAACCCCCCTCCTCAACCCCCCTTCTCAACCTTCCTCCTCACCCTCAACCCCCTCCTCAACCCCCCTTCTCCACCCCCCTCCTCATCCTCAACCCCCCTCCTCACCCTCAACCCCCTCCTCAACCTCAACCCCCCTCCTGATCCTCTCTCCTCACTTTACCCCTCTCTAATTATCTCCCCCTCTCCCTTTCCCCTCACTTACCTTCCATCATCAGCAGCTGCTCCTCCACTCCTCTGCGCGTCTTCCGGCTGTGTCGGGACCCGGCATATGAGCGTCACGTCATTAGCATTGGCCGGGTCCCGACGCAACCGGAAGAAGCGCGGAGGAGCAGCTGCTGATGGAAGGTAATTGAGGGGAAAGGGAGAGGGGGAGGTAATTAGAGAGGGGTAAGTTAAGATGGGAGGATGAGGAGGGAGGATGAGGAGGGAGGATGAGGAGGGGGGATGAGGAGGGGGGTTAAGGAGAGAAGTTGAGCAAGGGGGTTGAGCAGGGGGGTTGAGGATGAGGAGGGGGCTGAGGAGGGGGGTTGAGGAGGGGGATTAAGGAGGGAGGTTGAGGAGGGAGGATGAGGAGGGGGGTTGTGGAGGGGGGTTGAGGAGGGAGGATGAGGAGGTGGTTAAGGAGGGGGTTGAGGAGGGAGAATGAGGTGGGGGGTTGAGGAGAGAGGATGAGGAGGGAGGATGAGGAGGGGGGTTGAGGATGAGAAGGGAGGAAGAGGAGGGCTGTTGAGGAGGGGGGTTGAGGAGGGAGGATGAGGAGGTTGATAAGGGAGGGGGAGGGAAAGAGACACGAGAGAGATGGGGGAAAGAGACACAGGGAAGGGAGAGGGAGGAAGAGACACAGGGGAGGGAGCGGTAGAGACACATGGAAGAGAGAGGGGGGACACAAGAAAGGGGCACAAAGGGCAAACAAGAGGGGGACCTAGAGGGCACGAGAGGGACACAGGGGGCAGGACATTTCCCACCCTCGGCTTATACTCGAGTCAAGTTTTCCCAGTATTTTGTGGTAAAATAGGTGCCTCGGCTTATACTCGGGTCGGCTTACACTCGAGTATATATGGGTAATAAAGTAATTGTATTTCTGTGAATTATGGTCAAACAGTATTTTATCGCTTGCTAGATTTTTAAGGTTTATTATTGGTTTTTAAAACGTAATGAAACCTGTATTATAAATGTATTAGATATAATTCATTTCCATGGTTACTTTTGTGCAAATAAACATTATTTCAATAAAGCTTATCGTGTAATCAGAACTTTCCCAAAATAACTGGTTAAAACAGTTCTTTTTTTTAATTTTAAATCAATATTGTTTGGACACAATTAGTTTTACATTTAGAAAGATGCCAGCAATATAGTCTGTTGGTTTTCCTGACAGTTTCATCAACCAATATTATAATAGTGATGATCTCTTTTAGTTCACTCTGCCACCTAAAGTTAAGGGAAGAGCCTCAACTTATTACAAAAATCTGTCAGAACTCACTTGTTTTATGGATGTGTGCTGGTCAGTCTCAGTACGGTTTGCATTATTGCTTATTTCTGCCTACTGGTGAGTGTCTCTGCCCTGTCTCATTTCTCCGCTCTGTTGTGTGGCATTCCCCAATGCCCAGCCCTTTCACTGATGTCCCTGCCCTCTACATCCTGGTTCTCCTATTTCCCCTTTCGTCCTCTCCTCACTGTCTACCCTGTTCTGGGAGCCTTCTTGGTTCCTGGGCCGTCTCTGCTTGGCAGCTCTCTCTGCTCTTCCCTGGCCCGCTGTGTCCCACTCCATTATGCTGCTGCTCGCCTTTTGGATCTGTCAGCCTCCTTCGCCGACGCCTTCTTGCTTTGCTCACAATACTGGTCGTCTGCCTCGTTCCCTGCTGTCTGCTGTCTTCTCCCTGCTGTCTCCTCCAGGGCTCTGTTTTGTCCGCCCTAGGTATGCCTCATTCTTTCAGGCCCTCTGGTTTCTTCTCCCCCTTGCCGATTGCCTTGCATCTCCCCCTTGCAGCTTGCCTTGTTCACGTTGCTCTTCCTCTGGTGCTCCCTGCCTGGTGCTCACTGCCTTGCTTCTCTTGCTGTGCTCTCTCCTTTGCCCTCTAGTCTCTTGTCCATTTGATCGGTGTTAGTGTCCTCAGTCTGGTTCTGTGTCTCCTATCATCAGCATGCCTTCGTCCCCTGCGTGACATGTGTCTCCACCCTCCCTTTTTTTTTTTCCTCCTTATTGCCTTCTGGCCTTATTGTTAACTGGGCAATATTCCTCTTTCCCTGGTGATTGTCTATCCCTTTGGAAGATTTCTGTCCATCTTCTGCCTTTCTTCCGTCCGTGGTAATGGTCACCCATTTGAGTATTCTGATTTATGCATTTTTTCTATTACCACTTTTCTGCTTCCACTTATCTATTAAACCTGGTAATCACAAACTTGTTAAGTCTACTTTTATTACACCCCTACATAAATGGCTGTACTAGCAGGAGTGATCCCACCCCTTGTGCTCATTTCATCATATTAGCCCGTCCTTTACATTGGTTAGTTTTTCATCATTTTTTAGCTTTCTAATTGTATACTCTACAATAACTGCAAGTAGTGTCACTACTAAAAATATTGCCTAGGTAATAAACAACCAATACCACCATGCACTATGGAGGTAAACCTCACCCTTAGTACCCCTTGGGTGGCGCTAGACAGTATCCTTTTGAGTGACATATGTTTGACATCTTTGACATTGCAATCCTGAAATCATGGAACAATCACCAAAACGGAAAAAGTAATCTATCACTTCAAGAACAAGTTACCCTCGCTCCTAATCCATAGGCCAAGCATTCCCTCCATAAATGGGCACTATTCCTATCTGCAATAATTTAATTTAAGAGTGTGGCAAAAACCAGCCACCTAGTTTTATTACAAAAACAATGTGTGATGTTATGTGTTTGCTCTCAATGCACAAAGGCCCACGCTGACTGTATGAGCCCAGATGTCCTGCAGGCTCAGTCAACATAGCACATCTGTCTCAGTACCTCACCCTTCACTATCCCTCATTTATTTTTTGTTGTCTGGATTCATGGCTGGATTTCACACCAGGGTCACTACATTGCCTAATGTATCCTTTGCAAGCAACAATTTAAAATCAGCTGCGAAGGAGCCTGATGTAGTAAATAACTCCTTGCATCTGAGCTCAAGAACAACTATCTCAATTTCATTCATCACCTTTTGCAGTTTGGAGCATCAATCCCAAGCTTCAATGTTACAAATCCATTAGACAAATATTCCCTGCAATACTCAATGAACCTATATTACACATTACCCAACTTGGTCCCATAACTTGGCTGTCCAAAACAGACATCACAAACATCTTTAAACTACTAAATATCAATCCCATGTTATGGCACTTACACAGGATCTGTTTTGCGAGACAAATATTACTTCACGAACAAACTCACCTTTGGTTAAAAAAACAGCCCCAAACGTTTTGACATCTTCAGGGAAACTCTCTGTCGTCCATTACCTTGACAACTTCATTTACATTGAAGGGTCCCAAGATACTCCAAGTACTCTCTAAAAATCCATGTCATTATTTACAAAAGTGTACATCCTGTATGCAATGGACAAGGATCCAATCAAAATGTTGAATTCCTGGCAATTATCCTGGATTCCACCACCGTGGAGGCGATGCTCCCTGCCAATATACTGGCACAACTTAAACCCACTCTCTCCTTATTCCTATTGACTTTGTCATGTTCAGTCAACGAACTGTAATCTCTTCCTGGTCACCTGCATTTTGTCTCCTTTATCCTTCCTCAAGGTAGGGCATTGATATCACATACCCTAGCTGCTCTCACACATCATGACAATAGCTTTGAACCAATATGACTCTCCAAAGAAACTCTGGAAGACCTCTGTTTATGGTCAATCTTTATAATAAACTGGAACAGACTTCCTTTTTTCTTACCAGGCCAAATCGCCTTTTCACCAACTGTCACGATATACCTGTCCCTGAACACTTAAGTAACTTACTAATGCAACATCATCACCCTTCCATGACCTGAGACCGCTCCTCCAAGCAAGTCTTTCTAGAACTGCAATACCTACCCTTGCTGCCTCACTTACCCGAGGAAAAGACTGGCAAGGACAATCTATCCATGGCATTATGTCTGACTCCACAACCTACCCCAGTTTCCAGACCACTCAATCATTAAACTGCTTAGGAAATTCACTCTCCTCTCACTAACTCATGATTTCCAGTTATTTCCTCTCCTCTATTCACCAAATCATATTAACCCATCATTTTTCCATAGGACCACTCTTCACTGTCCGAATGCTATCAAACCTAGCATCAGTAGCAGTAATCCAGCTTTGGCCTTCCATCCAGTCATTGATGCTAAACAGAAATTCTGAAAACACCAAAATAGCCTATTCCATAGCATGGCACATCTAACAAAACTATACTACAAACAAAAAGATCCACCCTCCATCTATTTTACCTACACTACTCTCCTTTGCAGCACTCTGGGATTTTCACTTGGGACTTTGCTACCAGGCCACCAATTCATACTTGTCTGGGATCCATTGTGCACTGAACCTTGACAAATCCAGGTCATTCCTATCCTCACCACCAATGAAGAACTACCTACACAGCTTAGCATCTCAGTAAACCACCACCCCCCCAAAAAAAACTTCCCACTGATGGACCTTTATTCAGTTGGCTTGCATCACTCCAGTCCAATCCATTCAGGACCGAAATTTCATCTACCATTTCCACTGCTATTATCCTTGCTTTCTTCTGGCTTCCTCTGCCCTGACAAACTTGTCATATCCTCTAATCAAAGTTACCTCACCAGATAATTTATCTCTCAACAGAACACCTACTTCATTCTCACTCTACCCCACACCAAAAACAGCAAAAAAACAGTTCATATAGCATACTACCTGACCCATGATGCATGGTGTCTGGTACTTGGAATTCCCTATCTCCTGGACAAGCTTGCATCCAAACTGACTGACCATCCATTACTAGTAGTGATGTCGTGAACACCAAATTTCCGGTTCGCATACCGCGGACGCGAGTTCCATCAAATGTTCGCGAACGGACGAACATCGGCGAACCGCCATAGATATCAATGGGCAGGCGAATTTCAAAACCCACAGGGACTCTTTCTGGCCACAATAGTGATGGGAAAGTTGTTTCAACCGGACTAACACCTGGACTGTGGAATGCCGGAGGGGGATCCATGGCAAAATTACCACGGAAAATTACATAGTTGATGCAGAGTCTGGTTTTAAGCCATAAAGGGCATAAATCACCTAACATTCCTAAATTGTTTGGAATAACATGCTTTAAAACATCAGGTATGATGTTGTATCGATCAGGTAGTGTAAGGGTTACACCCGCTTCACAGTAACAGACCAATCTCCCCGTGTAATGCACCGCAAACAACCGCAAACAGTCTCTTTGCACAACCGCAAACTCCCCATTTGCACAAGGTTGGATACCAAGCTAGCCATGTCCCGTTCCTTGTCCTCACTGATGTCATTGAATGTCTCTTCCTCCACCCAACCACCAAGGGTCCCTGAAAGGTTTCAACAAGCCTCCTGGGACGCCTGCTGTGTTTGGTCTTCCACCTCCTCAAAGCCACCTTCCTCCTATGACTCCTCTTCTTCAGACTCCTAGAGTCTGGGGGCTTCCACTGCCCAGCATGGAAGATTATACACAGGACAGAGTCTGGGGGCTTCCACTGCCCAGCATGGAATATTATACACCGGTCAGAGTCTGTGGGCTTCCACTACCCAGCATGGAATATTATACACAGGTCAGAGTCTGGGGGCTTCCACTGCCCAGCATGGAATATTATACACAGGTCAGAGTCTGGGGGCTTCCGCTGCACAGCATAGAAGATTATACGCGTTGCCTCTGTCTGCATTATTATAAGGTGTGTACTGTTAAGTAGTACTATTCCTATCGGTTTAATCCCTGTTACGTCCACTATTAGGGGACGTGTATATGGCATGGATTTTTGGAACAGGGAGATGGAAAAAGATGCTTGGTCGGACCTCCTACTTCGAATTTGGGGCACTGCACGTGCAATCTAAGGTGCCACCAGATAGGATAGGTGTATTAAGTTGTAATACTCATTCCTATCAGTTTAATACCTGTTACGTTACCTATCAGGGGACGTGTATATGGCATGGATTTTTGGAACAGGGAGATGGAAAAAGATGCTTGGTGTGACCTCCTACTTTGAATTTGGGGCACTGCACGTGCAATCTAAGGTGCCACCAGATAGAAGAGGTGTATTAAGTTGTAATACTCATTCCTATCAGTTTAATACCTGTTACGTTACCTATCAGGGGACGTGTATATGGCATGGATTTTTGGAACAGGGAGATGGAAAAAGATGCTTGGTTGGACCTCCTACTTCGAATTTGGGGCACTGCACGTGCAATCTAAGGTGCCACCAGATAGGAGAGGTGTATTAAGTTGTAATACTCATTCCTATCAGTTTAATACCTGTTACGTTACCTATCAGGGGACGTGTATATGGCATGGATTTTTGGAACAGGGAGATGGAAAAAGATGCTTGGTAGGACCTCCTACTTCGAATTTGGGGCACTGCACGTGCAATCTAAGGTGCCACCAGATAGGAGAGGTGTATTAAGTTGTAATATTCATTCCTATCAGTTTAATACCTGTTACGTTACCTATCAGGGGACGTGTATATGGCATGGATTTTTGGAACAGGGAGATGGAAAAATATGCTTGGTCGGACCTACTACTTCGAATTTGGGGCACTGCACGTGCAATCAAAGGTGCCACCAGATAGGAGTGGTGTATTAAGTTGTAGTATTCATTCCTATCAGTTTAATACCTGTTACGTTACCTATCAGGGGACGTGTATATGGCATGGATTTTTGGAACAGGGAGATGGAAAAAGATGCTTGGTAGGACCTCCTACTTCGAATTTGGGGCACTGCACATGCAATCTAAGGTGCCACCAGATAGGAGAGGTGTATTAAGTTGTAATATTCATTCCTATCAGTTTAATACCTGTTACGTTACCTATCAGGGGACGTGTATATGGCATGGATTTTTGGAACAGGGAGATGGAAAAATATGCTTGGTCGGACCTCCTACTTCGAATTTGGGGCACTGCACGTGCAATCTAAGGTGCTACCAGATAGGAGTGGTGTATTAAGTTTTAGTATTCATTCCTATCAGTTTAATACCTGTTACGTTACCTATCAGGGGACGTGTATATGGCATGGATTTTTGGAACAGGGAGATGGAAAAAGATGCTTGGTCGGACCTCCTACTTCGAATTTGGGGCACTGCACGTGCAATCTAAGGTGCCACCAGATAGGAGTGGTGTATTAAGTTGTAGTATTCATTCCTATCAGTTTAATACCTGTTCCGTCACCTATCTTTCCTCCCAATAGCACATTCTATATGTCATCAACCGGCCTGTGTGTATTTAGAGAACCACACTTTAAGGCCCTTAACCTGGGACAAGGTGGCTTGGCTATCAGAATTGCCTCAGAGCCTTAAAAACTCGCCAAACCGCCTAATCAGACACTCACTATCATACTGGAAATGGGCCAAGAAACACACGGGTTTGTTCCGTGGATCCACCCAAATGACCGCAATTCTTGACCACCCTCAGGCCCCGAAACACATGAGCACAACATCACAAAACTGGTGGAGGTCAAGGAAACTAGATAGACTGGGAGACTGGTTAGTAAAGGGCCAGATGCTCATCTAGGAGGAACTGAGGGACAAGCATGAGCTACCGCTGTCAGAACATTACAATTACTGTAGGCTGAGGCATTTCACACACTCCCTGACCCAGAAACAGGGCACACTGGTCTTAAATTGGTTCTCCAAAATTTGTAAAGATAAACTTCTATCAAGGGGGATCATTGGGTCACTTTACAAATATAAAACATTTGTTACTGGTTGAAGCGACACTGGGGGAATGACCGGAGTGGGGGAGCCCTGGAGACCCTTTAGAAGCAACCGGCGGCAAAATCATCCCAGGAAAGGAAAGGTTGCTTACTGAAGCCTGCCCTAGGGTAACCCAAGGGTGATTGCCCAGGTTAGATATTGTAAATAATAAGCTAATACTGCTGGAGGGATGATAGCTAATAGGACTTTGGTGTTTCCTGCAGATATACTCTTTACTATTGTCTGTTTTACCATGTTTTAGGTATCTCTTAAATTGCAATCACAGTAAAAAATAAGAAAAATTATTAACCTAAAAAGTAAAAATAAGAAGGAATAGCCAGCTAACTTTCACAAAATGTCTCTATTGTAAATATGTATTTATGCAAGACTGTTCAAAAATGCTTTATTTTTCATTACATGCTGTACGCCTTCTAAAATAAAATAATTTATATGCAAAAATTAGGTATTGTTGCAGCGACCAGAAAAATTGATGTTAGTTTGCCAGGCAGAAAGTGCCCTAAAACATTGCGTCTTGAACCCTAGTTGGTGGCAAGTCACGCAAGTCATCCGGCATTCAGGGATAAAATACAGCAGCGTGTGGACCATTATTAGCTCAAGGCAGCTCATCTATCAGGCCTTTTTTAATCGAATGTATCGCCCACTGTCAGTCCCTTCTGGATCCATCCCTCATTCATCTTCATAAAGGTGAGGTAATCTAGACTTTTTTGACCTAGGCGACTTCTCTTATTAGTGACAAAACCTCCTGCTGCACTGAAGGTCCTTTCTGACAGGGCACTTGAAGCGGGGCAGGACAGAAGTTCTATGGCAAATTGGGATAGCTCAGGCCACAGGGCAAGCGTGCACACCCAGTAGTCAAGGGGTTCATCGCTCCTCATAGTGTCGATATCTGTAGTTATGGCGAGGTAGTCTGTTACCTGACGGTCGAGTCGTTCTCTGAGGGTGGACCCCGAAGGGCTGTGGCGATGCATAGGACTTAAAAAGCTCTGCATGTCCTCCATCAACAACAAGTCTGTAAAGCGTCCTCTCCTTGCCGGCGTGGTCGTGGGAGGAGGAGGATTATGTTCACCTCTTCCGCTGATAGATTGCCGTAGTGCTGTGACATCACCCTTAAACGCTGTGTAAAGCATACTTTTTAATTTATTTTGGTAGTGCTGCATCCTTTCCGACCTGTGGTAATTCGGTAACATTTCAGGCACTTTCTGCTTGTAGCGTGGACACCCAGTACAGGTCGTTCTCCTTCATCCTTCTTATACGAGGGTCCCTCAACAGGCACGACAGCATGAAAGACCCCATTTGCACAAGGTTGGATGCCGAGCTAGTCATGTCCCGTTCTTCGTCCTCAGTGATCTCACTGAAGGTATGTTCTTCCCCCCAGCCACGTACAACACCACTGGTACCAGATAGGTGACAACGAGCACCCTGGGATGCCTGTTGTGGTTGGTCTTCCTCCTCCTCCTCAAAGCCACATTCCTCCTCTGACTCCTCTTCCTCACAATCCTCTTCCAGCGTTGCAGCAGGTCCAGCAAGCGATGCTGATAAGGCTGTTTCTGGCGGTGATGGTGACCACAACTCTTCCTCTTCCTCTTCAAGCTCATCTACGGCCTGATCCAGCACTCTTCTCAGTTCACGCTCCAGGAAGAAAACAAATGGTATGATGTTGTTGATGGTGCCCTGGGTGCGACTGACCAGGTTTGTCACCTCCTCAAAAGGACGCATAAGCCTACAGGCATTGCGCATGAGCGTCCAGTAACGTGGCAAAAAAATCCACAGCTCCGCAGAGGCTGTCCTAGCACCCTGGTCATACAAATACTCGTTAACGGCCTTTTCTTGTTGGAGCAGGCGGTCAAACATTAGGAGTGTTGAATTCCAACGTGTCGGGCTGTCTAAAATCAAGCACCTCGCTGGCATGTTGTTTCGCCGCTGGATATCTGTAAAGTGCGCCATGGCCGTGTAGGAACGCATGAAATGGTCACACACCTTCCTGGCCTGCGTCAGGACGTCCTGTAAGCCTGGGTGCTTATGCACAAGGCGTTGTACAATCAGATTACACACATGTGCCATGCACGGCACATGTGTCAACTTGCCCAAATTCAATGCCGCCAACAAATTTCTTCCGTTGTCACAAACCACTTTGCCGATCTCCAGTTGGTGCGGAGTTAGCCACTGATCCACCTGTGCGCTCAGGGCGGACAGGAGTGCTGGTCCGGTGTGACTCTCTGCTTTCAGTGAAGTCAACCCCAAGACGGCGTGACACTGCCGTATCCGGGATGTTAAATAGTACCTGTGGAGCTGGGGGGGGGGGGGGGTGCCGTTGATGTGGAGCAAGACATAGCAGCAGCAGAAGAGGACTCAGCCGAGGAGGTTATGGAAGAGAATGAAGTAGGAGGAGTAGAGTAGGTGGCAGCAGGCTTGCCTGCAAGTCGTGGCGGTGTCACCAACTCCTCTGCCGAGCTACGTATTCCATGCTTGGCAGCCGTCACCAGGTTTACCCAATGCGCAGTGTAGGTGATATACCTGCCCTGACCATGCTTTGCAGACCAGGTATCAGTGGTCAGATGGACCCTTGCCCCAACACTGTGTGCCAGAGATGCCATTACTTCCTTTTGCACAATCGAGTACAGGTTGGGGATTGCCTTTTGTGCAAAGAAATTTTGGCCGGGTACCTTCCACTGAGGTGTCCCAATAGCTACAAATTTTTTGAACGCCTCAGACTCCACCAGCTTGTATGGTAAAAGTTGGCGGGCTAAGAGTTCAGACAAGCCAGCTGACAGTTGCCGGGCAAGGGGGTGACTTTGTGACATTGGCTTCTTACGCTCAAACATGTGCTTGACAGACACCTGACTGTGGGCAGATGGTCAGGGACAACTCAGGGCGAGACACGGAGTGGCGGATGGTTGAGAGGGGGCAAGCAGGGCAGCAGTGGTTGACGTGGCTGAAGATGCTGGACAAGGAAGAGGATGGCGGCTTTGACTTTGTGTGCTGCTTGTACTCATGTGTTGATCCCATAGGCGTTTGTGATGTGACATCATGTGCCTTCGCAAAGAAGTTGTACCTAGGTGGGTGTTGGACTTCCCACGACTCAGTTTCTTTTCCCACAGGTTGCAAATGGCATCACTGTTGTCACAGGCAGACACACAAAAAATTGCCACACTTCTGAGCTCAGCAATGACAACATTCTGGTAGTGGCAAAAGCATGCGTTGACTGGCGTGCTGTCTGGCTGACCCCGGGTGCCGATGCATGCTGTCTGACTGTGCCACTAACTACTTTCGACGACCTCCCGCTGCTTCCAACTCATATCCTCCTCCTCTCTGTCTCCCCATCTGAACTTTCCTCCTGTTCTTTTTCTCTTATAGCAGGCACCCACGTGACATCCACGGATGCATCGTCATCATCAACCGCTTCACTTGTATCTGACAATTTAACAAAGGAAGCAGCACCATCATCAACATCATCATCATCATCAGACCGTACATCCATATGTGTAATGCTGCCTGACTGGGACATATCCCTGTTATCTACATCCTCTTGCACTAATGTTTGTGCATCACTCATTTCTTCCAACGGATCTGTAAATAACTCTGCTGACAGATCAAGTGAAGCGGCTGTGGTGCTAGTGTTGGTGGTGGCGGCAGGCGGGCGAGTGGTAACTGGAGAGGTGCCGAAGCTAAGATGGAGGCGAATGGTGTGTCTAGGTTCCGAACGGAAGCTGTAGAAGATTGGGTGTCCTGTGTTAGCCAGTCAACTATGTCCTCAGAACTGTTCAAGTTCAGGGTACGTTGCCTCTGAAAACTGGGCATTATTCTAGGGCCAAAGGGAATCACAGCACCACGACCATGACGGCCCTGCGGGGTGGCCTGCCTCTGCCTGTCATTTTTTTTTTTTCGATTAGTGGTACTATGCGTGCAAGCTACTATGACACCGCCTATGAGTGTCATTGCGCACTGGCAAAAGTTGGCAGACTAGATGCAATAGGCCTCACACACACGGCTTTAGGCAGGCTACTGATATTCAAATGATTACAGTAAAAAAAGTGTTGTTTTATTTCACTGCACACTACAGTGGCACTAGATATGAGTTTCGCTGCGCACTGGCAAAAGTTGGCAGACTAGATGCAATAGGCCTCACAAAACACGCCTTTAGGCAGGCTACTGATATTCAATCGATTACAGTAAAAAAGGGTTGTTTTATTTCACTGCACACTACGGTTGCACTAGATATGAGTGTCACTGCGCACTGGCAAAAGTTGGCAGACTAGATGCAATAGGCCTCACACACACGCCTTTAGGCAGGCTACTGATATTCAATAGATTACAGTAAAAAAAGGGTTGTTTTATTTCACTGCACACTACGGTGGCACTAGATATGAGTGTCACTGTGCACTGGCGAAAGTTGGCAGACTAGATGCAATAGGCCTCACACACGCGCTAGCAGGCTGGCATATGCAATTAGATTACACAGAAAAAAGTAATAAGATAAAATAAAAACGGCTTTTTGGGTTGCTGTCCTTGCAGCAGATATCAAAGGAGTCCTTCAGGTGTGTAGTTAAAGCTAAATACACAGCCTGGCTATCTATTTCCCTATTAAATCAGCAGAAAAAAATAATAAAATGAAATAAATGATGTTCTAGCCCTAAAAAGGGCTTTTGGGGTTGCTGTCCTTGCAGCAGATATCAAAGGAGTCCTTCAGGTGTGTAGTTAAAGCTAAATACACAACCTGGCTATCTATTTCCCTATTAAATCAGCAGAAACAAATAATAAAATGAAATTAAATGATATTCTAGCCCTAAAAATGGGCTTTTGGGGTTGCTGTCCTTGCAGCAGATATCAAAGGAGTCCTTCAGGTGTGTAGTTAAAGCTAAATACACAGCCTGGCTATCTATTTCCCTATTAAATCAGCAGAAAAAAATAATAAAATAAAATAAATGATGTTCTAGCCCTAAAAAGGGCTTTTTGGGTTGCTGTCCTTGCAGCAGATATCAAAGGAGTCCTTCAGGTGTGTTATTAAAGCTAAATACACAGCCTGGCTATCTATTTCCCTATTAAAACAAGAGCATGTAGAATTTATCTCCTCTCTCCACGAATGCAGCTACAGAATGATTCTAAAATGGAGGCTGTCATACAGATGGAAGGCTCTGGAAGGGAGTGTATGCTGCTGATTGGCTGGATTATGTCTGCTGACTGTAAGGTGCAGGGTCAAAGTTTCCTCATTGATAAAGAATAGGGGGCGGACCGAAAAGCGAACGCGAACATGCGAAAATCGCCGCGAATAGTTCTCCGGCGAACTGTTCGGGACATCACTAATTACTAGCTATCTCCAGTCAACTGCTCTCCACGGTGACTTTTTTTCCATTATATCCTCCAATCCTTGATCCGATTAAGCAATTGATCCCTACTCCAGCCACTCTTTCAGAATTGGCACAGCTACCTCACCATCAAGAAATCAGACACCGTACCATATCATAAAGTGAGATGGAAGTCTGATTGCTTTATAAGGTATATTCATATCCCCACATCCGTACATCACAAAGTATTTCTATCTATCACTAAATATCTAAATACTAAAACATATAATTTATCCAATCCTCATTTCATGTACTTTTTGGCCCCTAAACAGGTTTGGGAGACTAAGCTAAAAATTGCCAATTGTCACTAAGAAAGAAGGCTTTGAGGCCTAGAACTTATGTTGTCTTATGTACAGCGCTTCGGAATATGTTGGCGCATTATCAATAATCAATCATAATAATAATAATAATAATTTACAAAAATTGTAATTGTAAGGGACACATACACGCACACACAGTGCACTGATGCTAAGACGCCTATATGCTCCTAACACATGGATGCACGTAGCGTCATCAAAGCCTGATGCGTTTCAACGTAATGATGTCTTTTTCAGGCTTTGATGACGCTACATGCGTCCATGTGTTAGGAGCACGTAGGCGTCTTAGTACCTGTGTGCTGTGTGTGTGCTTGTATGTGTCCCCTACCAGTCCTTAGCAAATATTTATGGATGCAGTAAAGGATGGCTAACAAATTAAGGCAGTAATTTGTGATCTAGTATGGAATAAGATCTAGTATGGAATAAGATCTCCCTGCCAGTATAATATACCGCAGTGAGTATGGATTTACCCTGCAATGGCATATAGAATACCCGGGGAAAGGGTTATCTATTAGAATACTGGCAAAATATATATAATAGAGATTAAAAATAACTCTATATTATTTAGAAAAGTGATCATTGAAAGGAAGAAAGGAAGAGAGGGATTTAGCCCAAATTACTTTATTATCTAGGCCAGTTAGCAAACATTTTATACAAAAGGGCCATTACAGATCAGGTATTAAATTGCCACAATTACAGCCCCACATATATATGATCAAGGGCAATTAAAATTGAATTTTGACTGGATGGAACATATTATAATTGATATTATGGGACTTTAAAAGCATTGTAATAACAGTTTTTTGCTATAAAGTACACACAATAACATGGTAGGATTTTTTTGTTGCCCCTCCAAAGTGGTTTATAGATATTCTCTGGTAAATATCACTGTGGTAACATAATTCCCCATTTTTTAATTTCTAATCCCAATCCTGGATTTTTTATCATTGTGTTTTAATCGCCGTTGTGATCAAGATTTAATAAAATTATTTTCTTAAAAATAGTTACTTTTCCCACTTATACCCTATAATTATGTATGTTAGGTGGTAAACGCCTTGGGAACTAGCAGTCTCTTACCATACTAATAATTCCAGTCAGCAGAAGTCACATCTGTCCATGGAGTTAAAGATCCTAATGAGCAAAATGTTTTAAAACAAAATACAGTTTTTAATTTATTAACTATTTACATGCAATGTTTGCTTTATTCTAAATCTGATTTGCCATTTGGGAAGAGACCTTAAAAACGAATAAGGTTCTGTTTATGATAGTAAATAGTGCAAAGCTTTCAGTAGATATAAATGAAAACTTTTTCTGAATCTGAATATCTCTAGGTAAGATACAAGATTACCAAAGTAATAGCTGTCCCTAAAAAATTTGAGAGATACCCCCAGATTTACCTGCAGATGTGACAGACATGACAGTTATAAAGGGAACTTGCATACACACATGGGGCCATAATTAATCGAAGCCAGTAGCGGCACCGGTACACCCGCAAAGCCTGCAGGCTTGAAATTCGCTGGCGTTACAGAGCTATTACATTCAACCATGGCGCGACCAACGGGACGGAGACGCAAACCCGTAAACAATTTTTGCTCACGTTGCATGTGCGGCTGTGAACATAATCAATTAGTCAAACCCGAAGTTACGGGTTTAGATGGAGCTAATGGTCAAAAAGATTGTCATCATTACGTTACAGAAAAATAGAGATTAGATTTCAATCCCTTAAGGGTTTAGATTACGAGTTACAATTGGACCCGCATTCCAGAAATAATGCAATATTAATAAATCAGTAAATATGATATTCTAGTCCGTGCAAGTTCCATTATATGTATTAACACATTGATTGCTGGGATCGATATAACACGGAAATTAAACATTTAAAAAAGTATTTTATATTGCAGATATGTGAGCTTGAGCATGTCGTGCTATTCATTTTAATAACTAACATCACTTTCCCTTTAATTTTAAGTACAGCAGTGTGTGTATATTTGCATTTACAATGTTACTGATAGGACTTTAATCCCCCTGCGGGTCCTCTCTAGGCTTTTTGGCTCCATTTGCGGGTTACGGGTTTGAGCGTCAGTGGATTTGTAGCAATTTAATAGCGATTTGCAAACGTAACATTTACGGGATTGACAGATCAAAGGATTTGCGGTAACGCAGGTCAGATTTCGACATCCTGTAGGGTTTCTCCGCATGTAACCCACAGATCCTTTGCGGGTAGCTGTACGAGGCCAATTTAATAGCCGTAAGTCTAGAGGGCTCCGTTACGGGCTACTGGTTTTCACATTGGGGGGTATATAATAGGGGTGCATGTTTGAGAAATTTGGGACCAGTAAGTGGTGTAGGGGGTTAGGCGCTTAGGGATAGGAAGGTATTTTTAGGTGGTTAGGGTTAGGATAAGAGCTTTAGGAGGTTAGGGTCAGCAAGGGGTGTAGGGGATTAGGGTTGGGGCTGGCAAAGGGTGTAGGGGATTAGGGTTAAGGGCATAGGGTTAGGGGGTTAGGTTAAGGGTTAGGGCAGGTAACTCATGTAGTGGGTTAGGGCCACCAAGGGGTGTTTGGGATTAGGGTTAGAGGGTTAGGGGTTAGGGAGTACATCGGGACACAAATCACAAGCCCGCCCAGCACCAGGCCGCTTCTCACGCCGCGCTTGCACATGCCGTACCGGCCCTATCCCTAACCCCCTATACCACATATAGTATAAAATAGCACACAACTGCTTCTCTACACATAAGCACACACATTGAAAAACCCGGGGGAATTTGTCCCCCTCATCAGATCTATCCTGTTATGTGCACGCACAGCATGGGAAGCTGCCTGGTGCTGGTCGGGCTTGTGATTCGTGTCCCGATGTACTCCCTAAGCCCCTAACCCTCTAACCCTAACCCCCAACACCCCTTGGCGGCCCTAACCCTAACCGCCTACACCAGGTATCTGCCCTAACCCTAAACTTAACCCCCCAACCCTAAGCCCCTAAGCCTAACCCCCTACACCCCTTGCCAGCTCTAACTCTAATCCCCTACACCCTTTCCCGGCCCTAACCCTAATCCCATACACCATTTGCCGGCCCTAACCCTGACCTCCTAACCCTCTTATCTGAACAGACACCCAGAGAGACAGACACCCAGAGACACAGACACCCAGAGACACAGACACTCAAAGACACAGACACCCAGAGAGACAGATAGAGACAGTTTACCATTGTATTTTTGAGAAATATATGACACGGTAAAAAATATGTCTATTAAAACTAATGTAATTCTTAACACTCTATTTCCAATTACAGATTACAATGGCGGACAATGCAGAAGAAAATAAAGAATATAAAAGAAGAGTGGCAAGGGGAAGGAAGCAGAGATGGAGAGATGCACAGACCCCGGAGACTTCACAATGTTTAAGAGAAGAAGATCGACAGAGACTTCTAAATAAAAGAAAAATGGCTAAAAAGCTACAAAAATGAGTCTGCTGGAGTTTCAAAGAAAAGAAAAAGTAAACAAAAAGATGTCTGTTAAACTGTCTCTAATGAACCTGTTTTGCCTCCTGACACCAATGTTGATAGAGATGACAATAATGTAGATATAGAAAGTTCAAATGAGATCTATATTGAGGAAGGTTATGATAGTCCTTTATTTAGAGCACTAACGGTAGTCACTCATTATTGTGGATCAATGAATGAGCCTTGTCAGTTTTGTGGGGCCTATCATTTTCTGATGGAGAGTTTATTAGTTGCTGTCAGAATGGAAAGGTAAGACTTCCAGAAAGATACACAATCCCAGAATATTTAAAACGTATCATGAGTGATCCTACATTTCCCAATTACACCAATTTTAAGAAAACATTTGCTATTATAACAGTGCAATTTCATTTGCTTCAATGGGTGCAACATTAGCCTAAAATGTTCCAGGACATGGTCCTTATTGTTTTAAAGTCCAAGGACAAATATACCACCAGACTTCACATTTACTCCCAGAAACAGGAGAACAAAGGAAATTTGCACAGTTATATGTACTTGATAAAATGGAAGCTGTGGAACAACGAATGATGCTTCCTGAAAATAAACAATGCTTACCCATAGTCTTTGAACAGCTTGATAACAATATGGCGAACAACCTTTATAGTAAAGCATACAAAAAATTAGTGGAGGTTGAAAAAGAACAACTGCCACATGCGCAAAGACATCAATTGCCAATGCCAAGAGTAAATATTGTTCTCTAAAGGGATCGGCATACTGATCAAAGACGGTATAATTTACCAACAGCAAATGAGGTTGCCATGGTATTTAAAAATGATGATGGGGAACCACCATTTGAGCGGGATATTAGAATATATCCATGCAATCAAGAACAAACTTTTATAAACATCAATATTTTAAGCAGTAATTTGGATCCTATGACATATCCCATTTTCTTTCCAAATGGGGAGCCAGGATGGCAACCAGAATTACAGTTGCAAAGTTATCCCAATAGTAAAGTTCATGTTAGAAACAATATTTCCATGCTGGAATATAAAGTGGAACAAACTGCTGTCCAGGATCATTATAATCCTATTTTATGTACACAACAATGTATTATTAATTCCTATCTACTAGTCGAAGCAAATAATCTAAATTTTGTCAAATTTCAACAAAAGCTTTGAGTAGAACAATATTGTGGATTGATGGATTATGTCGCTGAATTGGCTGCAAACAGAGACATTCCGGCTGGACGAGCAATGATTTTGCCATCCTCTTTCCAAGGATCTCCTTGCAATATGCGAGAAAGATACAATGATGCCATGGCTATTGTCACTAAATTTGGAAAACCTGATTTATTCATTACATTTACATGTAATCCACAATGGCCAGAGATCAAAGAAAATGTACTGCTTGGACAAACTACTTCTGACCAACCAGATTTGGTGGCAAGAGTATTCAAAATAAAACTTAATTCGTTAATTCAAGATATCACTAAAGAAGACTTATTTGGAAAATGTGTGGCTTTTGTTTATACCATTGAATTTCAAAACAGATGCCTGCCACATGCACATATACTTTTAATCTTGCAAGAAAAAAATAAATTGAATACAGCTAGAGTGGATTCAGTAATCACTGCTGAACTGCCACATCCAGAGAAGCATTCAAAACTTTATGAGATTGTAACTCATAGAATGAGACATGGTCCATGTGGAGAGAGCAATCCAAAGTCACCATGTATGGAAAGTAAGAAATGCATAAAAGAGTTTCCAAAACAATTTCAAATGCAGACTTATGTTAATTGTGATGGAAACCTTTGTATAAAAGAAGAGGACAAACAGCTATTATCCGTGGCCAAAAGGTCGATGATGGATATGTGGTTCCATACAATCCACATTTGCTGATGAAGTACAATGCACATATCAATGTGGAAGCTTGCACTTCCATCAAATCCATCAAATATGTGTATAAATATATATAAAGGATATGATGCAGCAACTGTTGTTGTGCAAGGTGCACACAATGAAAAAGACAACCTCTTTTACATGACAAACTTTCTTCTTATTTAGATGCTCGCTATGTAAGTGCTCCTGAAGCAATGTGGCATCTTCTCAAATTTGAGATGCATGATCGGTCACATGCTGTGTATCGATTAACTGTAGATTTGCCACAAAGTCAATTTGTTTGCTCTACTGCCGGCAATTAAACAAATGCTTTAGCACAAAGTGAACATAGAGCAACAACGCTTACTGCTTGGTTTCAATTAAATTGTCACGACACTCAGGCAAGACAATTTTTATACATTGACATTCCAAATTACTATGTATTCGTAAATGGTGAATGGAGACAACGAAAGAAACATAATTATAAAATTATCCCAAGAATATATACCGTCAGTCAACGAGACATTGAACGTTTTTAGTTTAAGATTACTGCTTTTACATGTTCCCGGTGCACAAAATTATGAACATTTACGCACAGTCAATTACATAATTTATGACACTTTCCAGTTAGCTGCAAGACTTCAAAACTTTCTAGCAGATGATACAGAATGGGAGAGATGTCTCGAGGAAGCAGCACTATATCAAATACTAAAGCAAATGAGAGAACAATTTGCTTTTATTTGTATCTTTTGCAATGTACCAGATGCCTTAACTTTGTGGGAATCATTTAAATTACATATGTGTGAAGATTTCTTTCAACGTTATAATGAGAACATTGCACAATTTAAAGCATTAATGGAAATACAGGAAATATTTCTTTGTCGTGGATTAAATTGTGCCAACTTTAATCTGCCTGTTTCAGGATTTATAGATGAAATTAACTTTGATGAGTATGACACTGATATTGAATACCAAAAAACACAAGAAAAAATTGGAACTTTAAATGCATTGTAATTGGAAGCATTTAACACCATCACAAATGCAATAGAAGATGATATGCTCAAAGAGCGTTATTTCTATCTGGATGGCCCCGGTGGATCAGGGAAAATGTATCTATATAATTTGTTGATGAGTTGCATTCAAGCACAGGGTCAAATAGCACTGCCATTTGCAACCACTGGAATTGCCGCACTTTTGTTAGAAGGTGGTAGAACTGTGCATAGTGGATTTAAACTGCCAGTTCCCATTCTGGAAACATCAGTGTCCAATATTCAAATGAATTCATTACAAGCCAAAAAATTGCACAACAGTAAATTAATTATAATAGATGAGGCAACTATGATGTCATGTAATGCCCTCCAATGTATTGATCGATTATTAAAAGAAGTTATGGCTAATGATTTGCCATTTGGTGGAAAGGTGATGTTGTTAGGAGGAGATTTCAGGCAAACATTACCTGTGGTGCCACATAGCAATTGGACTGACAATGTCGAAATGTGTACAAAAAGAAGTAAGCTGTGGAAAATATTTACACACCTTAAATTAGAAGAAAATATGAGATCTGAAATCAATTCAATGATTGGCTCATTTACATTGGAGAAGGAAAACAGACAAAAATAAATAATTTACCTGATGATGCAGTACAAATTCCACCAGAAATTATTTCAACAGAACCACTAATTTCAACAATCTTCCTCAATACCATCAATAACGAGGATTACTCAGACATTGCAAGCAAAGTCTTATTGACATAAAAAAAAATTTGATGTAGTGATGTCGCGAACATCACATTTTCGGTTTGCGAACCGCGGACGCGAATTTCATCAAATGTTCGCGAACGGTCGAACATCGGCGAACCGCCATAGACTTCAATGGGCATGCGAATTTCAAAACCCATGGGGACTCTTTCTGGCCACAATAGTGATGGGAAAGTTGTTTCAAGGGGACTAACACCTGGACTGTGGCATGCCGGAGGGGGATCCATGGCAAAACTCCCACGGTAAATTACATAGTTGATGCAGAGTCTGGTTTTAAGCCATAAAGGGCATAAATCACCTAACATTCCTAAATTGTTTGGAATAACATGCTTTAAAACATCAGGTATGATGTTGTATCGATCAGGTAGTGTAAGGGTTACACCCGCTTCACAGTAACAGACCAATCTCCCCGTTTAATGCACTGCAAACAACCGCAAACAGTCCCTTTGCACAACCGCAAACTCCCAATTTGCACAAGGTTGGATACCAAGCTAGCCATGTCCGTTCCTTGTCCTCACTGATGTTATTGAAGGTGTCTTCCTCCACCCAGCCACCAAGGGTCCCCGAAAGGTGACAACAAGCACCCTGGGACACCTGCTGTGTTTGGTCTTCCACCTCCTCAAAGCCACCTTCCTCCTCTGACTCCTCTTCTTCAGACTCCTCTATCTGCATTGCCTCTGTCTGCGTTATTATAAGGTGTGTACTGTTAAGTAGTACTATTCCTATCGGTTTAATCCCTGTTACGTCCACTATTAGGGGACATGTATATGGCATTGATTTTTGGAACAGGGAGATGGAAAAAGATGCTTGGTCGGACCTCCTACTTTGAATTTGGGGCACTGCGCGTGCACTCTAAGGTGCCACCAGATAGGAGTGGTGTGTTCAGTTGAAATATTTATTCCTATCAGTTTAATACCTGTTACGTCACCTATCAGGGGACGTGTATATGGCATGGATTTTTGGAACAGGGTGATGGAAAAAGATGCTTGGTCTGTCCTCCCACTTCAAATTTGGGGCACTGCCCGTGCAATCTAAGGTGCCACCAGATAGGAGTGGTGTGTTCAGTTGTACTATTTATTCCTATCAGTTTAATACCTGTTACGTCACCTATCAGGGGACGTGTATATGGCATGGATTTTTGGAACAGGGAGATGGAGAAAGATGCTTGGTCGGTCCTCCCACTTCAAATTTGGGGCACTGCACAAGCAATCTAAGAAACCACCAGATAGGAGTGGTGTGTTCAGTTGTACTCTTTATTCCTATCAGTTTAATCCCTGTTACGTCACAGTCCAGGTGTTAGTCCCCTTTGAAACAACTTTCCCATCAATATTGTGGCCAGAAAGAGTCCCTGTGAGTTTTGAAATTCGCATGCCCATTGAAGTCTATGGCGGTTCGCCGATGTTCGCCCGTTCGCGAGCATTTGAGGAAATTCGCATCCGCGGTTCGCGAACCGAAAATGTGATGTTCGCGACATCACTACATCAAATTTTTTTTTATGTCAATATGACTTTGCTTGCAATGTCTGAGTAATCCTCGTTATTGATGGTATTGAGGAAGATTGTTGAAATTAGTGGTTCTGTTGAACTCATTTCTGGTGGAATTTGTACTGCATCATCAGGTAAATTATTTATTTTTGTCTGTTTTCCTTCTCCAATGTGAATGAGACAATCATTGAATTGATTTCGTCCTTCAGATCTCATATTTTCTTCTAATTTAAGGTGTGTAAATATTTTCCACAGCTTACTTCTTTTTATACACATATGGCATGGGTTTTTGGAACAGGGAGATGGAAAAAGATGCTTGGTCAGTCCTCTCACTTCAAATTTGGGGCACTGCGCGTGCAATCTAAGGTGCCACCAGATAGGAGTGGTGTGTTCAGTTGTACTATTTATTCCTATCAGTTTAATACCTGTTACGTCACCTATCAGGGGACGTGAATATGGCATGGATTTTTGGAACAGGGAGATGGAAAAAGATGCTTGGTCGGTCCTCCCACTTCAAATATGGGCACTGCACGTGCAATCTAAGGTGCCACCAGATAGGAGTGGTGTGTTCAGTTGTACTATTTATTCCTATCAGTTTAATACCTGTTACATCACCTATCAGGGGACGTGTATATGGCATGGATTTTTGGAACAGGGAGATGGAAAAAGATGCTTGGTCGGTCCTCCCACTTCAAATTTGGGGCACTGCACGTGCAATCTAAGGTGCCACCAGATAGGAGTGGTGTGTTCAGTTGTACAATTTATTCCTATCAGTTTAATACCTGTTACGTCACCTATCTTTCCTCCCAATAGCACATTCTATATGTCATCAACCGGCCTGGGTGTATTTAGAGAACCACACTTTAAGGCCCTTAACCTGAGACAAGGTGGCTTGGCTATCAGAATTGCCTCAGAGCCTTAAAAACTCGCCAAACCCCCTAATCAGACACTTACTATCATACTGGAAATGGGTCAAGAAACACAAATGACCCCAATTCTTGACCACCCTCAGGCCCTGAAACATGTGAGCACAACATCACAACACTGGTGGAGGTCAAGGAAACTAGATAGACTGGGAGACTGGTTAGTAAAGGGCCAGATGCTCACCTATGAGGAACTGAGGGACAAGCATGAGCTACTGCTGTCAGAACATTACAATTACTGTAGGCTGAGGTATTTTACACACTCCCTGACCCAGAAACAGCAACTTAAATTGGTTCTCCAAAATTTGTAAAGATAAACCTCTATCAAGGGGGATCATTGGGTCGCTTTAAAAATATAAAACATTTGTTACTGGTTGAAGCGACACTGGGGGAAGGACCGGAGTAGGGGAGCCCAGGAGGCCCTTCAGAAGCAACCGGCGGCAAAATCATCCCAGGAAAGGAGAGGTCGCTCACTGAAGCCTGCCCTAGGGTAACCCAAGGGTGATTGCCCAGGTTAGATATTGTAAATAATAAGCTAATACTGCTGGAGGGATGATAGCTAATAGGACTTTGGTGTTTCCTGCAGATATACTCTTTACTATTGTCTATTACCATGTTTTAGGTATCTAAATTGCAATCACAGTAAAAAATAAGAAAAATTATTAACCTAAAAAGTAAAAATAAGAAGGAATAGCCAGCTAACTTTCACAAAATGTCTTTATTGTAAATATGTATTTTTGCACAACTGTTATGCAAGACTGTTCAAAAATGCTTTATTTTTCATTACATGCTGTACGCCTTCTGACAATAAAATAATTTAAATGCAAAATGTATGTATTGTTGCAGCGACCAGAAAAATTGATGTTAGTTTGCCAGGCAGAAAGTGCCCTAAAACATTGAGTCTTGAACCCTAGTTGGTGGCGGATAAGTCACGCAAGTCATCCGGCATTCAGGGATAAAATACAGCAGCGTGTGGACCATTATTAGCTCAAGGCAGCTCATCTATAAGGCCTTTTTTAATCCAATGAATCACCCACTGTCAGTCCCTTTGGGATCCATCCCTCATTCATCTTAATAAAGGTGAGGTAATCTAGACTTTTTTGACCTAGGTGACTTCTCTTATCAGTGACAAAACCTCCTGCTGCACTGAAGATCCTTTCTGACAGGACACTTGAAGCGGAGCAGGACAGAAGTTCTATGGCAAATTGGGATAGCTCAGGCCACAGGGCAAGCGTGCACACCCAGTAGTCAAGGGGTTCATCGCTCCTCATAGTGTAGATATCTGTAGTTATGGCGAGGTAGTCTGTTACCTGACGGTCGAGTCGTTCTCTGAGGGTGGACCCCGAAGGGCTGTGGCGATGCATAGGACTTATAAAGCTCCGCATGTCCTCCATCAACAACACGTCTGTAAAGCGTCTTCTCCTTGCCGGCGTGGTCGTGGGAGGAGGAGGATTATGTTCACCTCTTCCGCTGTTAGATTGCCGTTGTGCTGTGACATCACCCTTAAACGCTGTGTAAAGCATACTTTTTAATTTATTTTGGAAGTGCTGCATCCTTTCCGACTTGTGGTAATTCGGTAACATTCCAGGCACTTTCTGCTTATACCGGGGGTCTAGTAGCGTGGACACCCAGTACAGGTCGTTCTCCTTCATCCTTTTTATACGAGGGTCCCTCAACAGGCACGACAGCATGAAAGACCCCATTTGCACAAGGTTGGATGCCGAGCTAATCATGTCCTGTTCCTCGTCCTCAGTGATCTCACTGAAGGTATGTTCTTCCCCCCAGTCCAACACCACGGGTACCAGATAGGTGACAATGAGCACCCTGGGATGCCTGTTGTGGTTGGTCTTCCTCCACCTCCTCAAAGCCACATTCCTCCTCTGACTTCTCTTCCTCACAATCCTCTTCCAGCGTTGCCGCAGGTCCAGCAAGCGATGCTGATAAGGCTGTTTCTGGTGGTGATGGTGACCACAACTCTTCCTCTTTACGCTCATCTACGGCCTGATCCAGCACTCTTAGCAGGGCACGCTCCAGGAAGAAAACAAATGGTATGATGTCGCTGATGGTGCCCTCGGTGCGACTGACAAGGTTTCTCACCTCCTCAAAAGGACGCATAAGCCTACAGGCATTGCGCATGAGTGTCCAGTAACGTGGCAAAAAATCCCCAGCTCCGCAGAGGCTGTCCTAGTACCCCAGTCATACAAATACTCGTTAACAGCCTTTTCTTGTTGGAGCAGGCGGTCGAACATTAGGAGTGTTGAATTCTAACGTGTCGGGCTGTCTAAAATCAAGCGCCTCGCTGGCATGTTGTTTCGCCGCTGGATATCTGTAAAGTGCGCCATGGCCGTGTAGGAATTCCTGAAATGGCCACACACCTTCCGGGCCTGCTTCAGGATGTCCTGTAAGCCTGGGTGCTTATGCACAAAGCGTTGTACAATCAGATTACACACATGTGCCATGCACGGCACATGTGTCAACTTGCCCAAATTCAATGCTGCCAACAAATTTCTTCCGTTGTCACAAACCACTTTGCCGATCTCCAGTTGGTGCAGAGTCAGCCACTGATCCACCTGTGCAATCAGGGCGGACAGGAGTGCTGGTCCGGTGTGACTCCCTGCTTTCAGGGAAGTCAACCCCAAGACGGCGTGACACTGCCGTATCCGGGATGTGGAATAGTACCTGTGGAGCTGGGGGGGTGCCGTTGATGTGGAGCAAGACATAGCAGCAGCAGAAGAGGACTCAGACGAGGAGGTTATGGAAGAGGTTGGAGTAGGAGGAGTAGAGGAGGTGGCAGCAGGCCTGCCTGCAAGTCGTGGCGGTGTCACCAACTCTTCTGCAGAGCCACGTATTCCATACTTGGCAGCCGTCACCAGGTTTACCCAATGCGCAGTGTAGGTGATATACCTGCCCTGACCATGCTTTGCAGACCAGGTATCAGTGGTCAGATGGACCCTTGCCCCAACACTGTGTGCCAGAGATGCCAGTACTTCCTTTTGCACAATTGAGTACAGGTTGGGGATTGCCTTTTGTGCAAAGAAATTTCGGCCCAGTACCTTCCACTGCGGTGTCCCAATAGCTACAAATTTTTTGAACGCCTCAGAATCCACCAGCTTGTATGGTAAAAGCTGGCGGGCTAAGAGTTCAGACAAGCCAGCTGTCAATTGCCGGGCAAGGGGGTGACTTTGTGACATTGGCTTCTTATGCTCAAACATGTCCTTGACAGACACCTGACTGTGGGCACCTGCCAAGGGACTGCTCAGGGCGAGACATGGAGTGGCGGATAGTTGAGAGGGGGCAAGCAGGGCAGCAGTAGTTGACGTGGCTGAAGATGCTGTACCAGGAGGAGGATGGCGGCTTTGACTTTGTGTGCTGCTTGTACTCATGTGTTAATCCCATAAGCATTTGAGATGTAACATCATGTGCCTTCGCAAAGAAGTTGTACCTAGGTGGGTGTTGGACTTCCCACGACTCAGTTTCTTTTCGCACAGGTTGCAAATGGCATCACTGTTGTCACAGGCAGACACAAGAAAAAATTGCCACACTGCTGAGCTCTGCAATGACGGCATTCTGGTGGTGGCAAAAGCATGCGTTGACTGGCGTGCTGTCTGGCTGACCCCGGGTGCCTATGCATGCTGTCTGACTGTGCCACTAGCTACTTTTGACGACCTCCATCTGCTTCCAACTCGTCTCCTCCTCCTCTCTGTCTCCCCATCTGAACTTTCCTCCTGTTCTTCTTCTCTTATAGCGGGCACCCACGTGACATCCACGGACGCATCGTCATCATTAACTGCTTCACTTGTATCTGACAACTCAACAAAGGAAGCAGCACCGGGTACAACATCATCATCAGACCGTACGTCCATGTGTGTAATGCTGCCTGGCTGGGACATATCCCTATTATCTATATCTTCTGGCACTAATGTTTGTACATCACTCATTTCTTCCAACGGATGTGTAAATAACTCTGCTGACGGATCAAGTGAAGCGGCTGTGGTGCTAGTGTTGGTGGTGGCGGCAGGCAGGTGAGTGGTAACTGGAGAGGTGCCCGAAGTTTAACTGGAGGAGGATGGTGCATCTAGGTTCCGAGCGGAAGCTGTAGAAGATTGGGTGTCCTGTGTTAGCCAGGCAACCATGTCCTCAGAACTGTTCAAGTTCAGGGTACGTTGCCTCTTAAAACTGGGCATTATTCTAGGGCCAAAGGGAATCACAGCACCACGACCACGACGGCCCCTGCGGGGTGGCCTGCCTCTGCCTGTCATTTTTTTTACGATTAGTGGTACTATGCGTACAAGCTACTGTGACACCAGATATGAGTGTCACTGCGCACTGGCAAAAGTTGGCAGACTAGATGCAATAGGCCTCACACACACGCCTTTAGGCAGGCAACTGATATTCAATCGATTACAGTAAAAAAAGGGTTGTTTTATTTCACTGCACACTACGGTTGCACTAGATATGAGTGTCACTGTGCACTGGCAAAAAATTGCAGACTAGATGCAATAGGCCTCACACACACGCCTTTAGGCAGGCAACTGATATTCAATCGATTACAGTAAAAAAAGGGTTGTTTTATTTCACTGCACACTACGGTTGCACTAGATATGAGTGTCACTGTGCACTGGCAAAAGTTGGCAGAGTAGATGTAATAGGTCTCACACACACGCTAGCAGGCAGGCATATGCAATTAGATTACACAGAAAAAAATAATAAAATAAAATAAAAAGGGCTTTTTGGGTTGCTGTCCTTGCAGCAGATATCAAATGAGTCATTCAGGTGTGTAGTTAAAGCTAAAAACACAGCCTGGCTATCTATTTCCCTATTAAATCAGAAGAAAAAAATAATAAAATTAAAAAAAAATGATGTTCTAGCCCTAAAAAGGGCTTTTTGGGTTGCTGTCCTTGAAGCAGATATCAAAGGAGTCCTTCAGGTGTGTAGTTAAAGCTAAATACACAGCCTGGCTATCTATTTCCCTATTAAATCAGCAGAAAAAAATAATAAAATAAAATAAATGATGTTCTAGCCCTAAAAAGGGCTTTTTTGGGTTGCTGTCCTTGCAGCAGATATCAAAGGAGTCCTTCAGCTGTGTAGTTAAAGCTAAATACACAGCCTGGCTATCTATTTCCCTATTAAAACAGCAGCAGCTACAATATATGTCCTCTCTCAACGAATGTAGCTTCAGAATGATTCTAAAATGGATGCTGTCCTTCAGATGGAAGGCTCTGGAACGGAGTGTATGCTGCTGATTGGCTGGAATGTGTCTGCTGACTGTGAGGTGCAGGGTCAAAGTTTCCTCAATGATAAAGAATAGGGGCGGACAGAAAAGCGCATGTGTTCGCCGTCCGCTGCAAACGAGAACATGCCAAAATCGCTGCGAATAGTCCGCGGGCGAACTGTTCGGGACATCACTAATTTGATGCCTTGAATGCTCCCCAAAAAAACTATTATAGTGCAATAGTGCAGATTCTGTTCTGGCTGACGACAAAGATAGTGAAGCAAACTTTAGTATGGAATTTATTAATTCTTTAACTCCCTCTGGAATGCCACCACATGTTTTGCAACTTAAAAAAGGGGCAATTATCATGCTATTGAGACATATGAATCCCAAAAATGGACTTTGTAATGGGACCAAATTAATCGTGAAGGAATTAAAGGATCATTTTCTACATGCAGAAATTATGAGTGGTACCCATAAAGGTGAGAGTGGTTTGCCTTTTGTCCTTCAAAGGAGACAATTTCCCATTATCATGGCATTTGCCATGACCATCAATAAATCCCAAGGACAAACTTTTAAGTCTGTGGGTATTTTTTTGAAGGAACCTGTGTTTGCACATGGCCAACTATATGTTGCTTTTTCAAAATGCAATAATCCAGAGGAAATTAAAGTACTTGTTGAAGAAAATCCAAGTCAGGGTGATTTATTGGAAGATGGATGTGTTTTTACAAAAAACATTGTGTACTATGAGGTGCTGTAAATATAGAGGACAGTGGTTAAATTTCAACGACAACATTTTATGTTACTCGGACTGATTTTAGAGTACCACTATTTCAAGAAGAAACTCTATACAATGGCAAAAAAAACATAGAGAACAGTGGTTTTACTTCCAGGACAAAATTTTAGCTCTCTGGGACTCCTTAAATAGGGGACCACTATTTCACTTAGGAAACTCTATGTGCCATTTGAACAAAGTACAAAAAGAACAAAAAAAAATGTATCAAAAAGAAAAACCACAAAAAAAAGTTATGAGTTTTACAACTCTGTCCAACTACTTTATATTGGGAACCATAACAACATTCTACTGAGAAACATAATTACATTCTACTAGATACTTCCACATTTGGAATAATAAAGTTTCAACTTACCTCTATGTATTTATAGGGTAACCTAGCAACAACCAATCTTTATGCGGTACTGTGTATAATGTAATACAGTAATCACTTACCTTTCATTTGTCATGTTAAAGTGTTACCTTAATAGATTATTCCAATTATTTGCAATACAAAGAAAATTAATTATATTCTTTGAACCTAACAAAAATGTGGGTTCCCATATTAGATATATTTGAACTTACTGGAAAGTACTTAAAAAAGAAATGTGCACTCTAACTGGCTTCTTGCCATCAGACATGTTGCTTTTTATTTTTTTCATTCAGCTTTTTTTATGGAATTATAAATCAAGATCATGCTATTAGTTTTGCCTATTATCACATTTTTGGACACACTTGAGAGTGGTATACAATTGGGGACTTACATCTCAGTCTTTGTATATGGTGATATCTTAATTACTGAACTAATATTCAGTCTCAATAGTCAGATTATTATAAGGTATCTTCTGCTTTGGTCAAGCCTGATGCTAAAATGATGCAGTTGATATTATCATAATTACTAGCGAATTGCCTGTCAAAAAATTACGTGCATAAAATTGTAAGCCAGGCAATGCCGTGTGCCACACAATGTGAGGCTTTTGCTTCTCTGAGCACCTTCGGCGCTCATCGTGAGCTGCCTTTGGCGATCATTGCAAACCTTTCCTCCTGCCTACTGTACAGGCTGCTCATTGCAGGGTTCATGAACCTGCAAGTTTTGTGCTTGGGAATGTCATGTGTCTCTTTCCAGCATCTCCCCCTGTGCCTTACCTGTGTGTTAATCTCCTGTGTGACTGCTGACTGTTTGTGTGCGAGGCGCTGACTGCCGTTTGTTTTATTTACTAAGTCCTGTGTGCCTGGCGTTGTTGGTGTAAGTGTTAGTGCCTTTGCTGCCAAGGTTCAGCAGTTAAATTTCAACATCGCTCCCATGCTTCCTGGCTCTGCCCCTGTGCTGTGTGTCAATGTGTTTTATTTTTATTTTTTATAATTTTTCTTGTTTTTCTTGTTTTTTGATTTCCGAGGGTCGGACGTTAAATTCGTATTTTTCCGGGATCGTATTATTTTTGCTGAGCTTGCATGTGTGACGGGGGCCACTGGCTGTAATGAGCGCCTTTGGTGCTTATTGTAGCCTGTGCTGCGCAACTGCTTAATTGCTCATTTCAGCCTAAATCCGCATGCTTCAATGCCTCAACTGCTCGCCTCGCTTCATGAGGCTCGCAGGGCAATGAGTGCTTTTGGCACTCATTGCCTAAGTCCTGCAAGCTCAGAAGGCTTCAATGCCTCAACTGCTCACCTCGCTTTGCGAGGCTTGCTAGCGTGACGACAAATCTCAGTTTGACAGCTATTATATGTCACTAATGTACTTGAATTCAGGGATGTGAAGTATGTCTCCTTGCAGTACCAACTTTAGAAAAAAGGATCCACTTGTCTGAAAGAAGAAGGATATTATATATATATATATATATATATATAATTAACCGTTATTTCTAATGCACCAACATTTTATGCAGATCTATATACAAAGCTTATTTATACTGAATACAGTGAATACATTGAGACATAACAGCACAGTTTAATCATGTTGATACAAAGTAAGTATCAGATCAGATCTTTGATCCTGAAAGCTTACAGAGACTTAAGGAATGTTTTAATTTTTATCTTATATCTTATCTATTTTAAGTATAGCTCTTCAAAAGAGAATATTTTAAATTTAAGACTGCAGTGGTCCTTTAAGAACTATTCTCAACCATAGATTATGTACAAATCCTTACATCTGATTTACTGTTTATTACCCTCATTATTCAGTGTGATACCTATTTGTTGATATTAAATTCAACAAAAACTTTAAAAGGGCTTTCAAATATATAATTTAACATTATTATTATTACTTTTTTTAAGGGTAGGGCTTGGGGCAAGCTACCATGCTCTTCTATATTACTGATCATGTTTATGACACTTTTAAAGTGGTATACACTACAGGGGAGGCTTCAATACATTTTTCCAATTTTATTGAATATATTTCACCAGTATTACAATATATAACTCAAAACAAAATGAAAGAAAATAAAAGGTCTAGCTCTAACCGAGCGCTACCTTTTTTGTACTGTTAGTTCCCTAAGTAACCAGGCCAGCTCCCAGCTAATACAGCACTTGTTTGTAAAATATGTGAGGGAGAAAACAAAACAATAAACATTTAAATATGTATATTATCACTGGCCTATATTCTGCATCAGCCCAGACTTTCTCTTTCCTTTCTTTTGTGGCTCGCTTAACAGCTTCATGCTTCTGTCTCTGTCTCTGTGTCTTTGTCTTCTGGCAGCTTCTCCTGATCTCAGCTCCAAATCCTCTTCTTAAATATATCTGTGAGTGGGACTCTCTACTCCAGCCTAAACCAAAAGAACTTCCCTCTCTGTGTTTGTCTCTCTTGCAGTTTTTCTCTCTGCAGTTTCTTTCTCTCTGCTGCCTGCAACAAAAATGTGCCTTTTACTACCAGGCTGTAGTCCACTCGCCAGGCTTTCTTTGACTATTACCAGCAGTCCATAAAGTGGCCTTTCTCTCAATAATCAGGCCCCAAACAAGCCTGTCTCCATTGGCTTCTCTCACAGATTACAGCAGTCCATTAACAAGTAGCTACACCCATTTCTCAGATTCAGGCTTTTCAAATCTGTAAACAGATGTCTCTTGATTACTGATCCAGGAGTTTACTCCTTTAGAACTCCTGTAGACAAAACTTAAAAAATCTGTTTTTAACACCAACCTCTAAGGGTGACATTGTCAGCCTGATAAAAAAAATCCTTTTATATAGCTTTTACTGTGCATTTAAAAACAGAATTATATTTTTTTAGTCGTGCTCCCAGGCATGATTAAATTATATATTGTTTCTGGAGTGAGAACTACCCAGTGGGTAAAGTTCTTCAATCAGGTCTTTTGCACTTACAGTGGGAGGTGACTATAAATTGTATTTGTGTACTTTACTTGAAGCGCAAGTTAAACTACCGCCTACTACTAATGTGTGTTTTATAGAGTGGTCTCAAAAATGTTCAAGTTGTTATTTCCCCCTTGGGCCAATAGATTGTGTGCTAATAAGCAATGGCCATGATTTAAATAAGTAATACATTGTTTAAATTCACAATAAAAGCTTAATAAACTATTATTATTTTTTTATCAAGTGATTCCTAACCTTTCTTTGGGAAGCCCCTTATAAGGACACTAAAGTGTTCCTTTAAGGATACAGAAGAATTAGTAGAGATATATAGAACATGTAATAATGCTTTTTGAGCTCTGGAACAAATGGGACGCAGGTGCTGTTTCAGACTCAGGTCTACATATTCACTACCCCTGACTGTGTGCTAGTGGGCAGTGTCCCTCTTGTAGCTGTATGCTTAAATCTGTGTAGTCTTTAACCCCTAAACCAATTTTGAAACAACTATATTGTCATAAACTCTTTAACAGGAAAAATTACTGTCTATAAAAGTACTATACAAATATGAATAAATGCATGTGTATGAAGTGCATACTTTATTAATTTCCTTCCTCTCCCACCTCATTCAGGAAAATGTTGTAAAGGATGAGTTCTATATCTCCATGTAAGCACTTAACTGAACCAATAGCACATAGTATGGATACATGTTAACCTAAAACCTATACATGAAAGTATGTATTATGAATCAGTGTTTGAGCTTTACCATTAATCAACAGGAAAATTACATATAGGGATGACCGACAGATTAGTGGAGTGGAATTGTCAGTTCTTTCTTGACCAAAGTATTTTAAAATGTATGGTTATATGATTAATGTTTTATAAACTGAGGGTTTTGAGATTGTAGATTATTGTCCCACAGGCTGAATATATTAGGTCTATATATGTCTACTAAACACCTACTGGATTAATAGAAGTGTTAGGCCCTCATTCAATTGCAATTTGGCCAATTGAATAGGGCTCTAAATAAGTACATAACATATTTTTTTAAATACGTTTTTAGCTAGTAAACATCTATCCAAAAGCAAAGTTTTCACTAACTAAAAACTTATTTTAAAAAAATATGCTATGTGCTTATTTAGAGCCCTATTCAATTGGCCAAATCGCAATTGAATGAGGGCCTTAGTGTTTTAGAACAACACACTTCATGCATGGAGGTTTTAGGGTCTAATTCTGACCAGCACTGTCCAATAATGGTCAATAAAGAAATACAGCACTCGTTTGTAAAATATGTGAAAAACTAACATTAGCCGATGTGTAAGCATGTAAGCCATAAAATATTTTAAGAAAAAAGACCCTATTTATGGATTAAGGATTTAATCTTGTCTTTGTTGCATCACTTTCTAAGAGCTTGATTATAAGGGTGGGATTTTTTATCAATCACTGGATGAATGGGTGAATAAGAAGTGCAAATGAAGAGGAGGAGTTTAGGAGTATAAATTAGATAACTGGATCTGACTGATATGGACAGCACCTGACTTGCCATCTTACACTCCCAGAAGCAGGCAGCTTTCATAAATGATGCATGCACTACTTTTCAGAAATGTAAGTTCCCCTCTCATACACAGCTTCATCCAAAGTATTGTGAATGCCAGGGAAAAGCAGAGATGTCCAGCTTTATATGTTATAAATAACTACTAGCTGTATGGATTTTCCCAGTCTAATTAGGCTGAAAACATATATTTATTATTCTGCAATGGTTATTTAAGGGGATCACTAACTAACATAATGGAAAATAATTGAAATAATGACATATAGAAACAGAGGAGTGTATTAGTGGAAACAGTCTCTGACCTAGCTATGTTTATTTCTTATAGGATCTAAAGTTCAAATCATAGGACACATACAGTGAACTGCACCAGCAACACTGAGTCAACGCATGAGCCATGGTTCTGAAGGATATTTTAAATTGTGTTACAATAATATTTCCATATAAGAAGCTTTAATTCAATAAAAATAATACTATATCTTTATATCTATTTCTGCTATTTTGATAAAGAATTATTTTTATTCATTTAGGTGTATTCAAATTATATTTTTGCTGATATTTGTATTGTATAAAATAATAAATGATAAGGCATATGTTGCTTATATGATCCTCTCTATGGATTTTTTTAATTGTATACAGACATATACCCCATTCTCTCATTTAGACCTGGCTTTAAAAACCATTCTATTTGGTAATTGTAATGTGGAAGGTATAATGGAAAGGATCACTTTGCTCAAAGCACCTACACATCAGCAATATATCTTTAAACATACTTTACTTTATAGGCATATATATAACCTAGAAACTAATTCACCATAAAAAGCCATGAGGAGGAAGTTTTAGAAGTATTCCTTCTACAGGATAGTCAAAATTATCTTTATGTGTGCTTGAGAATTTAAAGTAGGCCTCTATTTAAATTATATATTATAGTTTGGCATCTATTCATAGGTGAAATAATGTTTGTATGATCAACTAAATATAAAAAAAAACATATTAAAATATTAGTAGTTATGTTAATAACAAGAGTATTTCTCAGGATTATTGGTTGAGAACTATTCTCTATTTATTATGCAAATATTACAATTTTTATGGGAGAGACATAACGTACTAAATAACCTAAATGGAGATATATATTAAAAGAAAAATCAAGAAATGAGAGTAAACAAGGAAGTAAGTATCAAAAATCGTCTAAAAGGAATACTGGTATTGCCATAAAAAAGTTTTTAAAGCAATGATCACCAGACTAATATTTTAATGTGAGGCTCCTAAAATAATCTCTTTACTGTGTTACTTCATTGCTAACAGTAGCAATAGCAAAAACTTATTTTATAGTAGCTGTTTTTTTCAAGGAACCTGGAACTTTTTGATAATAGATGTTATGGTAGCTATAGACAAGACTATCACTCATCCAGGTAACCACAGTCATCCACTGTCATTTGTCGTGCATTTTGAGAGTAAAAAGAATGCCACACCCATCGATTATTTATATATATGGTTGTCCATTTCCACTTACTAATTACCATTGTAAACATACGCAAACACTTACAGTATGCCTCTTTAACAGGTGAAGGGGTTAATCATTTTTCTTTGTGGCGTTTTAAATGTTTGATTTTTTTACACAAATCAAGTCAACAATTGGCTAGGCCGAATTACAAATATTTTCAAATATAACAAGTGGCTAGAAACAGACATTCACAATATTTTTATAATATATTCTAATCTGTTCAAATACATGAAAAAGGGGAGTAACTTTTTGTGACTGGTGGAAACTAATCTTGTGACAAGGAGAAATAAATAGTTATCAGAAACATAGAGAGAGAATAAAAAAAAGAACCACAAAAATGCATGTCAAAAAAGTTATAAATTGTTTTGCAGGTTGGTGAGAGAAATAAGTATTTGATCCCCTATCAATCAGCAAGATTTCTGGCTCCCAGGTTTTTTTATACAGGTAACAAGCTGAGATTAGGAGCACTCTCTTGAAGACACAAAAGTCCACAAAAGCAATCAATCAATCAGATTCCAAACTATCTACCATGACCAATACCAAAGAGATGTCCAAGGATGTCAGGGACAAGATTGTAGACCTACACAAGGCTGGAATGGGCTACAAAACCATCGCCAAGCAGCTTGGTGAGAAGATGACAACAGTTGACTGTCAGTCTTCCTCGGTCTGATGCTCCATGCAAGATCTCACCTTGTGGAGTTTCAAAGATCATGAGAGCGGTTAGGAATCAGCCCAGAACTACACGGGAGGATCATGTTAATGATCTCAAGCCAGGTGGGACCATAGTAACCAAGAAAACAATTGGCACCGGACTGAAGGACTGAAATCCTGCAGCGCCCGCAAGACCCCTTACTCAAGAAAGCACATGTACAGGCCCATCAGAAGTTCGCCAATGAACATCTAAATGATTCAGAGGAGAACTGGGTGAAAGTGTTGCGGTCAGATGAGACCAAAATCGAGCTCTTTGGCATCAACTCAACTCACCTTGTTTGGAGGAGCAGGAATGCTGCCTATAACTCCAAGAACACCATCCCCACCGTCAAAGATGGAAGTGGAAACATTATGCGTTGGGGGTGTTTTTCTGCTAAGAGGACAGGACAACTGCACCGCATCAAAGGGACGATGGATGGGGCCATCAAATCGTGGGTGAGAACCTCCTTCCCTCAGCCAGGGCATTGAAAATGGGTCGTGGATGGATTTCCCAGCATGACAATGACCCAAAACACACAGCCAAGGCAACAAAGGAGTGGCTCAAGAAGAAGCACATTAAAGTCCTGGAGTTGCCTAGTCAGTCTCCAGACCTTAATCCCATAGAAAATCTGTGGACAGAGCTGAAGGTTCGAGTTGCCAAACATCAGCCTCAAAACCTTAATGACATGGGCCCTCATTCAATTGCAATTTGGCCAATTGAATAAGGCTCTAAATAAGCACATAACATATTTTTTTAAAATAAGTTTTTAGTTAGTAAGCAACTATCAAAAAGCAAGGTTTTCACTAACTAAAAACTTCTTTAAAAAAAATATGCTATGTGCTTATTTAGAGTCCTATTCAATTGGCCAAATCGCAATTGAATGAGGGCCATGGAGAGGATCTACAAAGAGGAGTTGGACAATATCCCTACTGAGATGTGTGCAAACCTGGTGGCCAACTACAAGAAACATCTGACCTCTGTGATTGCCAACAAGGGTTTTGCCACCAAGTACTAAGTCGAAGGGGTCAAATACTTATTTCCCTCATTGACCTGCAAATCAATTTATAACTTTTTTGACATTTTTCTTTGTTTTTTTTTGGTTATTCTGTCTCTCACTTTTAAAATACACCTACCGTTAAAATTATAGACTGATCATTTCTTTGTCAGTTGACAAAAGTTTAAAATCATCAGGGGATCAAATACTTTTTCCCCCCACTTTAACAGTACTCAACATATAAAATCTTGTATCACACCATCAACAAAACTGTTTTACATAATTATTTATTAAATTGACCAACTTGATAAATTAAATTAAATGTAATCAATTCTGATGTAAGACCAACAACCAAATAATAGCTAGCGAACACCTAAATATAAAGGTTAATTAGCTTGCAACCTCACATACAATTTAGTAAATTTTTATATATATTTCTTCAATATATATTTCTATATTCTTACTGCTATATATAGTGTCATTCCATATTTTACTGCTTTCATAGAATAATAATTGGTGATGGACCACGCCTAGGAAGGAGTGGGCAGCTGCAGCTAACAGGGCAATGGCGTCAGTTTCCAGGGAGTAGCCACCCCGAGCACACTGATGAATGGTGCTCCTGCTCAGAATCCTGAGTGGTGCAAATAGAGTTCCTACCAAAAGAACCCATATCACCCCCAATGACCCTGCACCACAAAGAAGACATAAGGACCGTCCTGGTATGCGCAGTAATCTGCAGTTTTGATATTGTATGTGAGAGAGACGATACTACAGCAGCTGAACCAGGAAATGCTAAAACGCTGCAAGAGCAGAGAGACACCAGAAGCTGGGGCTGAAGTGAGATCAGCAGAGAGTGTACACAGTGAGTTGAGTCCCTGATTCAGGGTCACAAAAGTACAGCTCTCTACCCAGCATTTAATGAGGTAGTAGGGTTCTCTATTGATATCAAAATATCATCCCCAAACACAGAAAGTCTATGTTCCTTCTGGCTTATTTTAATGCCCTGAAGGCTAGAAGATTTATTTATCAAAGGAATAAGTGGTTCTATTAAAAGAACAAAAATTGCCTTGTGCCATTTGAGATCTTAAATTTATGTGAACTATAGCCGACATCAGTTACCAAGGCCATTGGTGAGGTATACAGAGCACGAATGGCATTCAAGGCAAAGGATCCTAAACCATATACAGAGAACCCTATCAAACTCTTTTACTGTGTCAAGAGATAGGAATAGTGAAGGGATCTTTTCCTCTTTGACATATGCAATTAGATCAATTAATCTTTTGGGGTTATCAGTGCCCTGTCTATTGGGAATAAATCCCTTTTGATCTTGAGAGATTAATCTTCCAATAATCATCTTAAGTCTATCTGCCAAGATTTTACTATATATCTTGATATCGGTATTTAACAACAATATTGTCCGAAATTTTTACATTAAGGATATGGCAAGACTGCTTTTGGGATAGTAATTACTGAAGCCTCAAGCATTTCTGCCGGGGCATAACCTTCTGATTTAATTTCACTTAAGGTGTCTTTAAGTGGTCCTAAATGTTCCAAATGGCAGATTTTGTAGTACTGGTTTCTAAAATCATCTGGTCCCGGGGTACAAAAATTCCCTGATTCAGCTCTCTACCTAGCATTTAATGAGGTAGTAGGGTTCTCTACTGATATCAAAATATCATCCCCAAATGCAGAAAGTCTATGTTCCTTCTGGCCTATTTTAATGCCCTGAAGGCTAGAAGATTTAGTTATCAAACAAATAAGTGGTTCTATTAAAAGAACAAAAATTATAGGAGACAAAGGACACCCTTGCCTTGTACCATTTGAGATCTTAAATTTATGTGAACTATAGCTGACACCAGTGACCGAGGCCATTGGTGAGGCATACAGAGCATAAATGGCATGCAAGGCAAAGGATCCTAAACCATATCCAGCATACCCAGCCTACACTATGTACCCATCATAGAAGAATATCACATCGGCAATACAAAGAACATTATGAGGAGGTCACAGTGAGTAAAAGGCTGTTTAAGCCACTTAGTGAATTGGTGCAGGGCTGGGAGGCTAACTGAGGGTGTCGAGTAAAATGGTTTTAAGCCCAGGAAAATATAAACTTTTATTCAGATACTGAAACTATCCTTAGAAAACTTCTGAAATTGAACTAAAAGGCTGATATAACGCTGTACAAATATAGTGGATGAATCTTGGCAGGTATACGCCATCTACTGTAAGGTACAGAAATTATTCATGATTTGTACAGAACTTTTGACCATATTTTTCCTAAAGAAATGTTATGTAAAGAATATAATGGTATTAAACTCATCCTTTTGGAAAGTAGAAAAATAAATAATATAAAGATCAGGCTATGACCCAGCAGAAGATATGTGTCTTTTTTAGACCTTCAGTCAAGGACCATTCTCTGAGGAAATTTCATTTTTTGCAATTCTGGACTTTATTTTTGTCTTGCTGGGTTTTAGACCCTTGGGATTATTAGGAACAACAATACCTTTATGGTATGGCTGGTAAAAATTGTTAGCGTTAGAACTTGTTTAAATGGCTATATTTCCTAGAAGAGGGGTGAAGGAGGAGAGAGGGAGGGGGAGGAAGGGGGAGGGAAAGAGAAGATATAGGTATAAAATATAAACTCAATATATTGGGTAAGTAAAGTTCCTTGTTTCTCTTTCTCTCTTTCTTTCTTTTCCTTTTTTTTTTTCTTTGAATTCGGACGATATTTAGATAGAAGATGAACAAGAGACAGGGACAAGCAGCGAAGAGTAAAATAAAAGATCAGAAAAACCAACAAAAACCTAGACTGTGAGGACATTTTTTCCTATCCCCTAATAGAATTAATACAGCAGAAAAAAACATTTACTGAAGTGAGTTCTGAAATGAATTTAGATTTGTCAATGGCCCAGCTCTTAGCTAATGAGAACTTTAGATATGATGATTCCACTAGGGAATCAGAAGCAGAGCAAGAGAACGTGACTATACCAATTCTTTAAAATCTCTTTCAAGAATTTAAAGAATCCATAATTGCTGAACTAACAACTAAAATAGTACAAAAATGAGTGTCAATCAGTTTAGCTCTGTCTAAAATAAAAGATCTGGAATTAAAGTTAAACAAAATGAGTGAGGATAATCAGTAATTAAGAATAGCATCTGAAAGAGTAGAGACAGAATTGCAGATAATAAAAAAATGTGCTATGAAACTTGAAGATTAATCTAGACAAAATAATATCAGTATCAGAGGGATTTCGGGAAAAAAAATTTTTTTCCAACTTAACTAAATTTGTAATTGTATTCTTAACTTCCTTGGTTATCCCGGATTTTGATCTAGAAATAATGATTGACACAATTCACAGGCTGCCTCTATCGAAAAACATACAAAATTATCTTCCTCGTGATGTAATCATTAAATTACACTTTGTTGCATTTAAGTATGCAATTATGAGGAAATCCTTTGAAAAAAAAGTTTTTGAAAGTCCTTATGAGCAAATTCAGATCTTTCCAGATATTTCAATTGGAACTTAAACAAAAGAAGGGATCTGAAAAAAAATTCTAAGAGAACATAATTATGCTTACAAATGGGGGGTAATAAGAGAATCTCTGCAAACAACATACAAGAGGGAGAAAAGATCTTGGAAGAACTCAAAATTCAAATAGTAAATAAGTAATAAAACACTAATAGATATGTGTATATTAATTTCAGGTTTGGAGTGGAATTAGCAAGGGGATGTTTGTATACCAATCATTTATATAATTAGTAGAGATAGTCGATAAGCACGTAAATTAAAAAAGAATTGGAGCAATGTCTCCTATGTAAAGTATTCAAAGGTAAATCATGAAAGGGGTTGAGGTATATTTAACCGTCACATGAAAATTCTTTTTATTTTTATAAAATAAGCACTTTAATATTATAAAACACTTGTCTCCCATATTAAGTGAGAATAGTAGAAACTAACTTGATCACGTAAAAAATAAATTTTGTTAAATAAAATAGTTGTAGAATAACTGCATCAGAGCTGTTTTAGCTATTTTAAATACACTTGAAACACAAGGTTTTTTTTCTTGTTTTTTTCTTTTTCACCTTAGGGGTTATGCTTTATATATATATATATATATATATATATATATATATATATATATATATATATATATATATATATATATATATATATATATATATGAAGCATAACCCCTAAGGTGAAAAAGAAAAAAACATATATATGTGTAGTTAAAATGAAGTGGATGGGTATTAAAAGTAGTATATGGATATGATAATTGGCTGGTTCCACTTCAAAAATGATTTATGCACTGCAATGCTCTGTAACATGGATCATTTAAATGTCAATTTAGGATATATGCTCAACCTGCATTGCTATAGAATATAAATTATAAAAAATCCTAGATGGTTAATAAAATCTAGATATAAACTTGAGGTCGGTGTGGTTATACTCTACTGGGTAAAAGTGCTGCCTTGGTTTACTTTTGAACTTAGTTGTTCATCTTTTCTGTTCTCCATCGTGGCTGCACCGCAGATTGGGTGTCCCCACAATGGAGGAAAGAAATGTATCAGCTTTTTAATGTGAATGTTTATGTTGTGTAGTATGGATGGATGGTATATATGATTGTTTTTGGTGCTTCTGGGGAACCAGCTGGGTATCTTATCAATACAAAATGGAGTTGTTTGAGTACTTTTTTGGGAGACGCAGCGATCTTTTTTTTCTAGGAGGTGAAGATTGGGGAGGAGAAGATTTGTAAGAAAAATATGCTTTATAGAAAAAAAAAAAAATTGAACAACAACTAACAGACAACTCCTTGTGGGCATTCCAACAATGGCTATATAATTGTGGTAACAAAGTAGGTAAACATCTTGCCAAGAAACAAAAGGCTTACAAAACAAATATAAGAATAGACTGTATAAAATATAAGGATGAAATCCTAACAAACCCGAAAAATATAGCCAAAGCATTTGGATCATATTATAAAGACCTGTATAATTAAAAAAATCATAGAAATTTTGTAAAGCCCTAGGTATCAGAGATTAATTTGTTTCTAGATAAGCTAAATCTAATTTCGGACAAGGAGCTAGAATCCTTAAATAAAGAATTAACTGATATTGAAATTACAGAGGTGATCACCAACCTTAAGAATTTTTGTACCCCGGGACCAGATGATTTTAGAAACCAGTACTACAAAATCTGCCATTTGGAACTTTTAGGACCATTTAAAGACACCTTAAATGAAATTAAATCAGAAGGTTATGGCCCAGCGGAAAAGCTTGAGACTTCAATAATTACTATCCCAAAAGTAGTCTTGCCATATCCTGAATGTAAACATTTTCGGACGATATTGTTGTTAAATACCGATATCAAGATATATAGTAAAATCTTGGCAGATAGACTTAAGATGATTATTGGAAGATTAATCTCTCAAGATCAAAAGGGATTTATTCCCAATAGACAGGGCACTGATAACCCCAAAAGATTAATTGATTTAATTGCATATGTCAAAGGGGAAAAGATCCCTTCACTATTCCTATCTCTTGACACAGAAAAATAGTTTGATAGGGTAGTCTGTATATGGTTTAGGATCCTTTCCCTTGCATGCCATTCGTGCTCTGTATACTTTACCAATGGCCTCGGTCACTGGTGTCGGCTATAGTTCCCATACATTTAAGATCTCAAATGGCACAAGGCAAGGGTGTCCTTTGTCTCCTATAATTTTTGTTCTTTTAATAGAACCACTTATTCGTTTGATAAATAAATCTTCTAGTCTTCAGGGCATTAAAATAGGCCAGAAGGAACATAGACTTTCTGCATTTGGGGATGATATTTTGATATCAGTAGATAACCCTACTACCTCATTAAGTAGTTTGTTCAGTTTGATAAATCAATATAGTAAAGTTTCTAACTTTAAATGTAATAGGTCCAAATCAGAAGCTATGACTATTAATATCAAACGTAAAGACTTACAACAACTGAAACATAAATACTCTGTTAACTGGCAAGCATCTGTGAAATCTGGGTATTATTCTAGAAAATGATTTAAGACATACTATTAGAAGTAATTATAAATCCGTATACAAGGATATCGCAGACACGATTAATTCTTGGAAGGGATTAAATATATAGTTACATAGTTACATAGTTACATAGGCCCTCATTCAATTGCAATTTGGCCAATGGAATATGGGTCTAAATAAGCACATAACATATTTTTTTAAGAAGTTTTTAGTTAGTAAACATCTATCTAAAAGCAAGGTTTTCACTAACTAAAAACTTCTTTAAAAAAAATATGTTATGTGCTTATTTAGAGCACTATTCAATTGGCCAAATCGCAATTGAATGAGGGCCATAGTATTTAAGGTTGAAAAAAGACTTTCAGTCCATCAAGTTCAACCTTTTAAGATCTCCTCTGATCTGCAGTATGCGGATTAACTATTAATTAATTAGTTGTATATATATATATATAAAAAAAATCAATTCCCTCCTGATCCCAGACACCGACGACCAGACTTCTCCCTGGATCAATACTGCCTCTCTAATTATCCATGATAACCCTGCATTCCCTTTTTAATTAGAAATAAATCAGTCCCCTTTTAAATTTATCTATCGAATCCGCTGTCACCACCTCCTCTGGTAGAGAAATCCACAGATTAACCACCCTTACTGTGAAGAACCCTTTTCTTTCTTTAAGGTGGAATCTTTTTACTTCTAACCTCAAGGGATGTCCTCTTGCCAGTTGAAAACCTCTTGGCACAAAAAGCTCCCTTGACAAATCTTTATACTGACCCTGGATGTATTTATATAAGGTAATCATATCTCCTCTTAGACGCCTTTTATATAGAGAAAATAAGTTTAATTTGGTTAGTCTTTCTTCTAAACGTACCCCCTCCATTCCCCTTATTAGTTTTGTTGCCCTCCTCTGTACCTTTTCCAGCTCTAAAATGTCCTTTTTATGAAGTGGTGCCCAAAATTGTACTCCATACTCCAAATGAGGGCATACTAGAGATTTGTATAGTGTCAGAATTATATTTGCTTCCCTGGCTTCTATACCCTTCTTAATACATGCTAATATTTTATTTGCCTTTGCAGCTGCTGCTTGGCTTTGAGCACTGTTACCTAGGTGGTTGTCCACAAGCACTCCCAAATCCCTTTCAATATCCTATACACCTAGATTTGCTCCATTAAGATTATAAATTGCATGGCTATTTTTCCTTCCCAGATGCATAACTTTACATTTATTTGTATTAAATCTCATCTGCCATTTAGATGCCCATTCCTCAATTATATGTAAATCTCTTTGGAGGGAAAGCATAATTACCTTGCACAACTTTGTGTCATCAGCGAAAATGGAGACACCACACTCCAATCCTACCTTTAAGTCATTAATAAATATGTTAAAAAGGAGAGGACCTAATACTGAACCCTGAGGAACCCCACTTACCACATTAGTCCAATCGGAGTATGTTCCATTTACAACAACCCTTTGCTTCCTGTCTTTTAGCCAGCTCTCAATCCATGAGCAGATATTTACTGCAACTCCTGTATCTCTTAGTTTGCACAATAGTCTCCCATGTGGCACTGTATCAAAAGCCTTTGCAAAATCCAAAAAGACTACATCCACTGAGTTGCCGTGATCCAAGTTCCTACTAACCTCCTCATAGAAACTAATTAGATTTGTTTAACATGACCTAACCCTCATAAATCCATGTTGACTCCTACTTATAATCCTGTTCAAATAGACATATTCTTGTATATTATCCCTTATTAACCCTTCTAAAAGCTTCCCCACTACAGAAGTGAGGCTCACTGGTCTATAATTCCCCGGATTTGCTCTTGCTCCCTTTTTAAATATAGGTATCACATCAGCTTTTCTCCAGTCATCTGGTAGAGACCCTGTGTTGAGTGAATCTTGAAAAATTAAATATAATGGTTTGGCTATTACAGAACACAGTTCCCTTAGTACCCTTGGATGTATTCCATCAGGACCCGGGGCTTTATTAACATTTATTTTTTCCAACCTCTTTTGGATTACTTCCTGTGTTAACCAATTATTTGGCAAAGGTAGTGTAGCCCCATTATGTTGCCGTGTCCCAACCAGTGGTACCTCCCTTGTGTATACCGAAGAAAATAACCTATTTAGCTCATCTGCTTTTTCTTGGTCACTAAATTCTTCCCATTAATATACTTAAAATATATTTTAGGGTTAGTCTTACTCTCTTTTGCAATTAATTTTTCATTTTCTATTTTAGCCAGTCTAATCGCCTTTTTGCCAGCCTTGTTGATTTCCTTGTATTCCTGTAAAGCAGTCTCTGTCCCCTCTTGTTTGTATAATTTAAATGCCTGTTTTTTACTCTGTATCTTGATCTTTAAATCATTGTTAAGCCACATTGGATGGGATTTACTCCTTTTACTTTTATTCCCACACGGTATATGCCGATGTGTATGTATATTTAGTAAGGATTTAAATGTTGTCCACTTGTGGTCAGTGTTTTTACCTGCCAGTTCTCTGTCCCAGTCTATACTTTGTATTGCTGCCCTTAGACCGTTAAAATCTGCCCTTTTAAAATTAGGAGTTTTGGTTGGCCCCTTAATCAAGAGTTCTCAAAACCCCACTCCAACCATCAATAGCAGCCTGTCTCTTGGGAACACGCTTCTCAAAACTGGGAAGGGAGGGGAATAAACTGGCCCAATTGATATTTCTAGCAGCTAAGAATACCATCGCAAGACGATGGAAGAGCAGGGACATTAATTTCCACAAAGTAACAAACAAAATAAATTTTGTTTGCACTAATGAGCGGATGACCCATATCATATCAGATACCCATCACAGCTTCCTGGAGGTTTGGGAACCCTGGATTTTATTCACAGATAGCAATATGTAACGACTAAGTTAAGGGAAAACAATAAAGAAGCCATTCCTGATGTGCTGCTGGGGAGTGGAGTGTGGAGCGGACGGGAAGAAGTGGTGAGAGGACACGGAGAGATACTTCCTCACTATTCCAAAGGTACAGAGGGGGTAGATGGTAACCTCAAGATTGGTTGAGCAGGGAGTAACTGGGAGAAGACACTTCACCTTACACTTTATACAATGCTATCAGTTTTCTTTTTCTTTTATTTTCTTTTATCATATTTCTTTCTGCTCCGGTCCATCCATGGAAATGTGAATTCCTGTAATTTGATCAATGAGACCTCAAAAGCTGTATATATTGTTGGAATATCAAGAGACAAGTTTGAATATATTTAGACAAAATCACCAAAAAAACGAAGAAGAGTTGTAATGGGGATTTTATTTAAATGAAACGGTTCCAACATGTTAGAAATAAGCTGTTAGTTATGTGAAACTTTGTGGACTATGTTTACCATTATTCTTTTCTTTTTGTCAATGCAAATCCAGAATTTCTCAATAAAATTTATGTTATAAAAAAAAAAAAAAAAAAGTTTTTTTAATTCAATCTCAAACGAGACTGTGTTGTGATCACTGTTTCCCACAGGTTGCCCTATCCCAACATTAGATACTATATCAATATTATTTGTGATGAGTAAATCTAAGATAGCTTAATTTCTATTATGCTCTTGTACAACCTTGGCCAGATAATGTTCCCTGAGTGTACTCAAGAACCTGCTCCCCTTAGATGAACTGCTGGTCTCATTTATCCAGTTTATTTCAGGGTGATTAAAATCTGCCATTATTAGAACTTGACCATGCCTAGCTGCATTTTCAATCTGTAACAATAATTGTATTTCGTCCCTTTCAGCTATATTTGGGGGTTTATAGCATACTCCTACTAATATTCTTTTGGAATTTGCTGCTCCGCTATTTAATTCTACCCACAAACATTCAGCTTTATCACTAAGTCCACCATAAATATCTTCTCTGACTATAGGCTTAAATTCAGGCTTAACATACAGACAAAGCCCTCCTCTTCATTTACCATTGCCTCTATCTTTCCTAAATAGGTTATAACCATCCAGATTAACAGTCCAGTCATGAGATTCATCCCACCATCTCTCTGGAAGATTAATGGCTACAAAAATGACATTACTCCCCAAAACTAGTTACATATTAAGATACATTCCCTTCGAAATCCCTACATATTTGTTATACAATCTACAAAATATAATAGATAAAAACATCCATAACTATTAGAAAACTAGAATTAAAAAAATGTGGATGTAAAGGAAATTCAAAAAAGGAGAGATGGCTTTCCCCTCAATAAAAAAAATACCAGTAAGCTATCTTAATAGCAAATATGACAAAATGCCTTGATCCAATAGAAGAAAATGGTGGTCTTCAAATTGAAAATGCTCTAATGGGTTCAATTATTATAAATGTTTTAATATTCCAAAACAACCCAAACATTTTTGTTACACCTGATAGTACTAAAATAATTAGAAAAACGGTATGGTTGTGGAATAAGTTAAACATTAAATATCAGTTAACTCCATTTCCAAGCCCAATTACCCCGTTAGTTGGCTTAGCTAAATAGCTCAAATCACTATTATTGTTGAGATTAACTAGGAAAGGTATGAAATATCTTAGTGGATTATTTGTACACAATAGATTTATTACCCTTGATGAACTAAAACAGACTATCCCATTTCTGGACAATATATGGTTGGATTATATCTCCTTTAGAAATAAATTAAAGGATAGCGGTTTCTACTTAAGAAAATATGTAATCTCTAAATTATATTGCAGCTTAAGATCTATATGAAAATAAATTAAAATGGACTGTATGGTAAGATGGGAAAAGGAATTAAATACGACTTGGTCCACAGATATTTGGTATAATGCATTTGCGTTCACAGACAGATTTATAAAGAATCCAGCTCAGAAAGTTGTATTTCAAAATATTTAATAGATGGCACCTTACCCCATTAAACATGTCACAGATAACTAAGCAGGAACATTTGAGAGACTGCTGGAGAGATTATGGGCAAGTTGGAACCTATGCTCATATCTTATGGTTTTGTTCATTGATTCAAAAATTCTGGTTTAAATTATTTTGCCAAATTTCAAACGTAAATAAATTTGAGGTAAAATCTTCATCGGAAATTATATTATTTCACATCTTTCTGATGATTTTGCCCCTGGACATTATAACTTTACTACTTCAGGCCATGGTAACAGCTAAATCATTTATAGTTGCAAAATGGAAACAGAAACTCTTACCGTCAGGCGAGGAGGTTTTGTTAAAATTAAATAAAAACTGTTTAATGGAAAGTAATCTTATAGAATTGGATATTACAACTCAACAAAATAAGAAATGCAAACTTTGGGATAAGTATAATCTCTCTGCTATTTTTTAATCTCTTTTATGTAGACGGGGAAATTAGGCTTCATGTAGAGAAGTACTAGATTCATTCCTTAAAAAAATAAAAAATGTTGTCCTCTTTATTTCCATGAGTAAATCTTCTTCCTCCACCAAGCCCACGCTCTGTCAGGCCCCGTTGCACGTCTCCCAAAACCGGTACCCTCAAGATCGAGAAGAGTATGAATGTGGTATGAATGGGTTGAGCTTTCTGTTGTCTTACCCCACAATTTTAGAGGCAGAGACGAGATGGTGGTTATTGATGGATATGATAATAAAATGCCCTGTCTCATAAAAGCATCAATATATCAATGGATGATAAATATATTAAAGTTTTTTTTTTTTAGGCAGATAAAGATTGTATAGGGCGTACAATAGAACGGGACGTATTGTTTTTGTGTGTAATATGTCATTGAAATATGTATTTTGTATAAAGATTTTATATGATGTTAAAAATTAGAAACTTTCAATAAAAAAAAAGGTTATATTGCTAATTATTAATATCAGATATATTTAACAAATAGACAGCTGATTGTTTATGCATAGCATTTCTGTATTGCACTAACAAATATAGACAGACTGTTAATCAAACTTTATAAGATTATATAAACTGTTTATACTGTATACTCCTATATTGAACTAACCAAACCTAGATTGTATTAACATAAATTGTTAATCCATATTTGATAAGTTTGTATATATTGCTTATTGATTGCTGTATTGATCTGAACAAATATAAAGTTTGTTAAGACTAACTGTTATCCAACCATCCCAATAAGAGATTGTAATACACGTCAGATAGATTGTATTGTGATCTAACTAAATATCAAAGCTTACAAGTGTAAACACTAATAAGTTGTTTATCCTTGATATTTACTGTTATACCAATAAAAAGCAATTTCTGCACCAAGTGTATACTTGTCATAACTTGATCTTTGACCTTAATCTATACACTGTAATATTTTAAGAAACTATGTTAATCTATACAGTGTAATATGTCATATCAATTGCATGACATAATTGGAGGCCCAAGCAAGATAAGATCGTTATCAGATAAGAAACACTGTGTGAAAGAATTACATAGACATTAAAAATGTAATTTTGAAACAAAAAAAGGACTTGAAAAAGTACATCATGTGAACTAGTGCATTCTATGTACAGTAGATATTTATCAAGCGAAAAAATAATATGTAATAATTATTCCAGTACTATCTATAATTTACAGGAATTCATTTGCAAAAAAATATTATTTTAATAATATAAATTCAGCTGGTGTGCCTTATGTATTATAGCTAAAAAAAAGCATACAACTTAAACATCCCATTATATTTTGGTGAAAAGTAAAAATAAAAATAAAGTAATTGAAATTTCTGTATCTGAAATATACTTTTTGATTATGGTCTCACCTATTACTTTTTGCGACAAGCTTGATTACCAATTAGATAAAATATATACTAAACTTATTCATGTGGTTAATGTTGCATATTCAATCAGAATCCCCATCTTACTGTGAAAATAAAACTTCTTAGATGGCTGAACTTTACTCTCCACAAGTGTTAAAAAACCCTGTCTGATAAAATAAAAAAAGAGGGAAATACTTTGTTGAGGTATAGTTTCAATACGCCAAACATCTAAGATGACATAAAAAAAAAATACACTGGTAGATTCCAGGAACTGCCAAACAAACTAATCTAAACCTGTGTGAATATCCACAGCACACTTAAAGGGAAAGATTAGAATAAAAATCAAAGTTTATATTTATCAAAAACTTGATTGCGGAGCTCTGTTTTCCTGACCAGGGGACTTTTGGATCCTGTAGCCATTTTGTATAGAACATGTAATTCCCATGCTCCCACAAGATGTCACTGCAGGACGTTATGGTAATTACATGTAATTTGTTCTATTTTGACTCTCTGAGGCCATGTGGTTCCCCCCCTCCCCCAAGATGGGATAGGTATGATTGGGTGATGTTAATCTAGGTGGGGGATTTGAATGTGTTTAGCCCACTGTGAGAAAATTGGAAAAGGGAAATCCTTTGTCTGTGTTCAGTTGCTGTTTTAGAGACTATGGTGTATTTCTTTAAGAAGGACTGATATGTCTGCCGGTCGCCGAGAGACCCATTCCTTCAACGAAGATTGCCAGCATATTAAGGGCAATTCTTGTATCTAAAAGACAGGAAGCATTGGGGCCTATCTGGAATCTTCACAGTGATCATTCTTAAACTCTTAAAGTGATCATGATAGAAATCTTGTCATTTTGTAAGATTATCTAAATACCTAACACAGAGACCCATGTAAGCAAGGGGACCAAATCATATGCTGATACTGTCAAAAGCCAAAATACATAGGTATAAAAAAAAAACAGACCCAATTTAAACTAATAAATGCCACAAGGAAAAACAGAAACAAAATAAAACTCTGGAAAAAAAATGGATTTGTTTATGTTAGCCTGTATTGTAAGGCAAGAATCCCAATAGAAATACAAGTGGCAACATCGAATTACAAATCAGTCCTCTAATCTGGAAGTACAGATACAATTACTGACACAACAGGACCTCATGATTGGATTTAATCCACAGGAAAATCAGCCATTGAGAAATAACACGTGTCTAAAGAAAAATAACTTTGAATAACCAGAGCATGTAGCTAAACACTGGTTATAAAAATAAATTGATAGCCAGAGCCAAGGGCTAAACACTGGTGATCAAAATAAATTAGGAGATCACAAAACAAACAGAAATAACATGTGTGACTCTCTTGATTTAATTGCAAATGTAACAAAATGTTTTTGAAACTGATTCTTATAATTTGCTCTTTACTTCTGTTTCCAAGTTATCTTCCTAATAAACAAGAGCTTGCAGACAGCAAAGAGGGGGTCATGAGAACTCAAGGGGGGATGATGCGAAGAGTAATCTTAACCACTTGTACTCACAAAAGATGTCAACAAACGAGAACCTACCGGCAAAGAGTTAATAGCTGGTATGAAAAGGAACAGCGCAATGAATTGGTAAATTATTTCTTTATTATTCAAAATCTATTTTGAGGTAAGATGTATGGGGGTAACAGCTGTTGAGGGCTTTACATGTTAGGGTCATGATTTAAAATATTATTCTGGAGGTTATGGGAAGCCAGTGGAGTCACTGACAATGATGTATGTTAGCTGAGTATAGTGGAGATGTTTATTATGGATTGGATGTTGACAAGTGGCTGATGGGAAAGAAGGGAAGGAGTGAGCTGCAGTAGTTGAGGCGAGATATGATAAGAGATTGTATTGGAATTTTAGTTGTATCTTGTGGTATATAGTGATGTATTTTAGAGATATTAGTGAAAAAGACAACATTTTGTTAGTGGATATAAAATGTATTCTATGTCCTTGAAAGAATATGTAGACTTCCTAAAGATGCAAATAAAGATAGTAGACTTCCCATTGCCAATAGTCAACAGTTCAAAGAACTTCATTGGCTTTTAGTAATTTATCCTATAAAGAATACTGACAGATTTAAAGAAAAGGTTCCACCTAAAATGCCTTCCTTTTGCAAAAAAAGAGTACAGTTAGAGAAATCTAAATATTTGTTAAAGTTATAGCATTTGCCTATTGTTGCAAGAGAGTACTGAATGGTTCAAGATCGCTAAAGGAATGCAACAAGGTTGTCTATTATCACCAACTTATATACAGAATTCATCATGCGTAAGGACAGCTGGGCGAAAAAAAATCCTGAATCAATATTGCTCCGAGAAATATCAACAACCTCAGATACGAGGGTGATACTACTGTGATGGCTGAAAATGAGGTGGAGCTAAATGGTCTATTGTTGAGGATGAAGGAAGAGCGTGCAAATGCTGGCCTGCAGCTAAACACTGAAAATACAAAGATCATGGTAAAGAGCAATATCAGTTCCAGTCCAATAGATGGGGAAGAAGTGAAGGCAGTGCCATTTTTTTCCTGAGCTCCAAGATCTCTTTAGACGGTGAATGTAGTCATTAAAACACTTTTGCTTCTGAGAAGGAAAGCTATGGGTAGTCTGGACAAACGATTAAAATGTAAAGATATCACACTATGGTCAACAATGGTCTGCATAGTTAGAACTATGGTATTCCCACATACAGATCTGAGAGCTGGACCATAAAGAAGGCTGAGCACTGCAGAAATGATACCTGTAAATTGTGGTGTTGGAGAAAACTGCAGTTCTGTTCAACTCCTATCAATCAATACTACAGGAAATCAAACCAAACTGTTTACTGGAAAGTTTAATCATGAGGTTAAAGCACAAATATTTTGGCCAGCCAGTCAGAAGACATAATTCCTAGAGAAGACCCTGATGTTGAGAAAGATTGAAGGCACACAAAGAAGAGGATGGTGGAGATGGATAGATGATGTCATTGAATCAATGAACTTCAACTTCAGAATCCTTGTCCTCTTATAATAGCTCTCACAAGATGCTGATGATCCTGATTTCATTAGTTTGTTTATTGCAGCTCAACATAACACTTTGTAAAGAAGAAAATTATATTTATAGACTTTCTTTATTCCAATTATTGTTTTGTTACTTCTCTTCCACAAGGTCTTTGTTGGTATTCCTACTGTAGATATGTTCTCTTTTTATTCCTCACGTTGGACTCCATGTTGGTTTTGGAATGTTAATAATGGAACATGTGTTTAAGGGAAGGTGCCACAATTAGAATTGATGAAGGCTCTCTGGCCACATTTGCATGCAAGTTATTTGAACTACATCACTAGTTAGTCACATTAATGATGTACATGAAATATTATATATCTATGCAGTCTCTAGTTTCTGTTCTTTGCAGGTCAATACATGAAGTATTGGAAATACAGAGACGTAAACCGTAACAGTAAGGAGTGATGCATTAAAGGTGTCCTAATGTCACCTAGAAATACCAGGAGCTGTGTGCTGTGGTCCACTGGAGAAGGAACTGACAACCCACTCCAGTATCTCTGCCATGAATACCAAGTGGATCAGCATGGTGTGTTGCGGTCCATGAGGCGACAGAGAGTTGGACATGACTACCACACACACACACAATATCAGGTGCAACGTGTTTCAGTTAAGCATTAATTATTAGGAAACTTTATTTTCAGTGATTAAAAAAACAATATTCAATACTAAACACAAAATCAGAGTCAGCTGCTGCTGTTCTCATCTTCTTTGGACATTTATGTGGTCTTTAAAAAAGGAAAGAAGTGTAGCAGTGACAAATAAAAATCCACCTGTACAATGGCAGATCTAGTGAATGGAGGGCCCCAGTGAAAAATAATTTGGGGCCCCCTTTGAAACTTCTCTATCCACTATTTGGGGTCAATAAAAAGCCAGAAATATATGTAGATGATCAGATCACCCCTATGGTTATCAGACCACCTTTCTATAATGAAGTAATTATCTGCCATATCATCTAATAAAGAAATATCCCTCATTTACTGCAAGTAGCAGAGGGCCCCTACCCTGTTGTGAGCCCCAGTGCTTTGCACCTGCTTCTAACTGTATACTACTATGTAGTTTAATTTTGCACACCACACAAATTTATTTAATTCATATTTGTGATGATTTCGGATCTATCCCTCTTTGACTGCGCATTTCTTCTGCAGCACTGACAGCTGCAGTTACAGGTGCCATCCGCCAGAGGGCACTGTGAGTTTTCGGGCACCAACAATTTCCAGGGAAGGCAAATAACTATTTTCCCCTCCGACGTGGCGCAATTCGACAGCGCTGAATCGACAGTGAGGCCATCGCTATGTTCGGCGCGGGCACTGGGCCCCCCAGGGCCTCGGGCGCGCCTCTCATAGCTTAAGGCCTCTTCTGTCGGCGCACCTTATATGCTAAAATCGGCAGTGCCATCTGTCAGCCGGAGGCGGAACTGCAGCTGTCAGATGTTACAATGGTGAAGAGGGAAAGGACCAGGTTTCTTTTTGTGGCTGTGTATCTTTCAAATCATTTTTCTTTCACTAACAGAGAAAATTTCTTATGCTTATATGCTCTGACTGAGTACAGAATGGGACAGTATTTTTCTAATGCCTTAATGGGCCATAGTAATGGTTCACTTTTCATAATTCTTAAAAAGCAGAAAGCAGTATATTGTAATTTTAAAAAGATGATCCTTAGTGGGGAAAAAAACTTTAATGGCAAATAGCTGTTTTTTCCAGTAATGCACTTTGAGCATTGGAGGCTGTCGGGAAGTGAAAGTGCACTCTGCCAACTCCAGCCTAAATATGAGGGGAAAATCAAAGTTTACTTAATCTTTACCAATTAAAAGTTATGAAAGTTAAACCATTAAAGTGACATTTACAGTGTAATAAGCTTAATAAAATATGTATAAGGTACATGTTAAACCACTGGTTTGCTCTGTTTCTTCAATTTTGCCTAAAATCATGGAAAAGCTTGTTAAATTTCTATACATTTCTTATCTGAAATTATGTAGAACATGGCAATATATATGCTATTTCATTTTATTTAATTAGAAAGTACTCTTAGCAAAATACTTTTGCAGCCTTTTTTGTGTCCACTTGTGTCTTCCCTATTTCATTTTTAACAGTAAAGTTTAAATATAATTTGGTAGACAAAAATTCTCAGAGATGCTTCCTCTTTTTGTGACTTCCTCTTTATGGTTGTATTGCTTAATATGTTTCCACATCTGATACATATCAAAAGCCTTTATAACTAAATTCATTAAAAAATAAGGATACAAATCTCTTTATCGCCCTTTATGGATGCAAAGAGTGCATAATTGCATGTAGTTCAGTACAAACGTCAATATGAAGGAAGTATTTAACAAACTAATAATATTAGCAGCTGTGTAAGCTGTGATCATAAAAGCATTTTAGAGAAAATATTAAATTTAGTTAACATTGCTTGTTTCATTGGATCTTGAAAAACCCCTATGCTGCCTGCAGCTTGAGGGGGAGAATCTTCCTACTGGAGCTTACTCTTCCATATACTTCTACTGTCAAATGTGCTGAATAGAGGCATAATATTTAACAAAGCCGAATAGCAATCATCAGCCTTATTAAATTGCTATTCGGCCAATTGAATGGGGCTCTATATAAGCACAGAGCATATTTTTTTACAAATGTTTTTAGTTAGTGAAGACCTTGCTTTTGGATAGAAGTTCACTAACTAAAATCTTCTTTAAAAATTATATGCTCTGTGCTTATATAGAGCCCTATTCAATTGGTCGAATCACAATTTAATAAAGCTGCATATCTGAATCCACAATTCCTCCCATTCCACTCAAGTGTCTAATCCTGTTAGGAACAAAGATAAAATGAAATTTAATTGCATATAAAAGTTAACTATTTAAAGGTTGTGCTTTTTGCTTTCTAAAAATATTTAATAAGTTATTATGTTCAGTTATTCAAAACCCCATATAGAAAGTTCATTTAATGATTTATTTGCTGAACTGCAGTCGGCTCAGGGCCTCATTCAATTGCAATTTGGCCTATTGAATAGGGCTCTCTATAAGCACACAACATATTTTTTTACAGAAGTTTTTAGTTAATGAACTTCTATCCAAAAGCAAGGTCTTCACTAACTAAAAATTCTGTAAAAAAAATATGCTCTGTGCTTATATAGAGCCCTATTCAATTGGCCGAATCGCAATTTAATAAGGCTGTATATATTTACTAGCGACTTGCCCATCAAAAATGACAATTACATTTCAAGCCTGGCAATGCTGTTTGCCACACAATGCTCTCCCCCCTCAAACTTGCGAGCACTTATTGTGAGCCTATGGTGCTCATTGTGAGCCTCTCACCACTCTCTCACCCCTGTGTCTCTTTCCCACTCTCTCCCTTCCGTGTCTGTTTGCCCCCTCTCCCTCCCCTGTTGTTTCCCCCTTATCTCACTCCCACTATTTAACCCTTAAAATGTATGAAATGTATACTCTTCATAATTTATTTTAATCTTTCGGACAATGCTACTAAGAAAACAATTGACACTCATCCTTCAAAGAGTTATCAATAAATTAGTTTTTATGTATGGAAAATATATGTGGTCACAATATATACACTTTGGCCCTTATTCAATTGCTATTTGGCCAATTGAATAGGACTCTAAATAAACACATAACATATTTTTTCTAAAGAAGTTTTTAGTTAGTAAACATCTATCCAAAATCAAGGTTTTCACTAACTAAAAACTTCTTTAAAAAAAATATGCTATATGCTTATTTAGAGCCCTATTCAATTGGCCAAATCGCAATTGAATGAGGCCCTTGGAAATTAAAGAGGATTAATATACTTTTAAAAAATAAACAATTAAATGAACTACGTATTCCACCTCAAAGTGACCACAACACACATATCCTAAAGTCTAAAGGATTATATACTTCCAGTACCAGTCCGTATAAGATTTGTATGAGGATTAGATTTGTCTTTGAGCCCAATCAGTTATTTTAGTATAAATGAGATGCAGACAGCTAAGATTTAAAATAGCTGCTTATCCAGGAGGTTACTATGGTAACCGAAACACTACAAATAGGAGGATGCTTTTTCCCATGGCACACCCTTCCCCTTTGAAATTGATGCCAATGGAGTTGAAACGTACGCTAGGGACAAACAGGAGGTCCGGTTTGATAACAGATACCTGTTCCCTTAGAGGCAAATAGCTGATTCACCACTGCATATATATATAAGGCAACAGTAATTGTGTTAAAGATGGAAGAACAGACTCCTAATTTGGCCAAAATAACAAAGGAAAGACCCAGAGATTCCGATGATTAGATGATAAAAGAAACAAATATATATTGTGTTATTATTATCAAATAGTGGTGGGATACACAGTAAAAGGAAGGCTGTTAGTCAGTTATATATGAATGCACTAATGGAAAAACAGCTAAATACACTGATTGCAGAAATAATCTGATGGGGTGTGTAAGGGATCCAGCTTGAATGACAGTTTGTATTAAAACAAAAGGGAATATTCCTTATGTGATAGAACCTTCGATAGACTATAAGTAAAACAAGTATTTGTGTAGTGCAAACTAGGAATTCATTTAAATTGATGAAAAGCAAGTGAAATATATTTGGAAAATATTCTGTATAAGGGTCCAGTAGAGCTGTTCAAAGGGTTCAGTGCAGTTGTATCTCACACCAAGGTTTTAATACTGTTCTACATACAAAGGTGTAAGTAATAGTTTGTAAGACAGTCATGATACTATAAACTCATTAAATGTAAAGGACTCAAAGTAGTCTGGAAAACCAAGAATTTAGGTGGCAACATCAACATGCACATTTGACACTAATGTGTTGATCTCTTTAATGCTAAAGTTGCTAGTAACAGTTATTAAGATAGTACTGACACTGTTAACCCCCCAATATAAGTGCTCTGAAAAACTGAGAAGTGGGGTGGTAACATTAATATACACCAGTCACTAAAGTGTTTATTCTTTCCCGAATAAACAGCCTTATTAAATTGCAATTCGGCCAATTGAATAGGGCTCTATATAAGCACATAGCATTTTTTTTTACAGAAGTTTTTAGTTAGTGAACTTCTGTCCACAAGCAAGGTCTTCACTAACTAAAAACGTCTGTAAAAAATATGCTCTGTGCTTATATAGAGCCCTAGTCAATTGGCCATGTCACATTTGAAGTAGGCCCTACTACAAAATATCCACTCTAGCATAGAAAATCATCATCTTCCAAACACAATAGTCATGTTTTCTATATCAACTTTTGAATAACTGCACAATATATTTTTTAAAAAGCACAAAAAATTAACCAAGTCTTAAATATTATTGTTTATATTCGATTATTGTGGGGTTCTTTACTGAGCTGTTTCTTTCAGCTTTTACTTCAGCAGGATGTGTCCTTGTAAATTTATGAGCTTCTATTAGTCCTATTAAAAACACCAGCATTGTAGCAGATAGAAGCTTCTGCTGCATTCAAAACTTCCATCCATTTTTTGAAGCAGAAACCCTATGGCCCTCATTCAATTGCAATTTGGCCAATTGAATAGTGCTCTAAATAAGCACATAACATATTTTGTTTAATTTAGTTTTTAGTTAGTGAAAACCTTGCTTTTGGATAGATGTTTACTAACTAAAAACTTATTTAAAAAAAATATGTTATGTGCTTATTTAGAGCCCTATTCAATTGGCCAAATTGCAATTGAATGAGGGCCTTAGTAGGTTGCACTGCAGCATAACTGCATATTAAGTGGAAGTTGTTTTTATAACAAGTTTGCTCATTATAAAGTGTTGCTGCTTAAAATGGTACCCTTATTCATATCTTATGTTTTAATTCACAATTTTTCTCACTCCTAATTATTCCAAATGTGTATGTTGAAATATTACCTTATTTCTTAATTATTGAACTTAATTGAATGGTCACTTTTTCTATTCATTGTTTCTGAAGGCTCAAACTGCACATAATTAGTTGATGAATTCTTTCTTTATATAATTTTTCACAAATTATACACATTTTAATCATTTTATTTTGAACAGTTTTGAAAATAAGGTTTGCAAATCTGTGGGGTCAGAAGTGTTATAAGTCATTATTTTACTAAGTGGTATGTAAAATGTCACATAAAACACCATACAATGTTGTCAAGGCTTACAGCCTTATTAAATTGAGATTCGGTATATTTAAAAGGGCTTTATTTAAGCACACGGCATATTTTTTTTGCAGAAGTTTTTAGTTAGTGAACTTTTATCCAAAAGCAAGGTCTTCACTAACTAAACACTTCTGTTAAAAAAAACTGCTGTGTGCTTAAATAGAGCCCTTTTTAATTTACCGAATCTCAATTTAATAAGGCTGTTAGTCGCATACAAATCATTATAAATGGAAGGATGTAGTAAAATGTTCTTATTTCAGTATTCTGAGAGGAAAATTCATTAACAAACCAAAGCCCGGAACGGAGACTTCTTTTACATTAGAATCTGCCCCATGAAACACTGCATACTGGTGTTTTGTATAGGTTACATTCTGTAATATTTAGGACTTATTCAGGATTATCCACTGACATAACATGACCCAGTACCTGAGTATCATAAAATCAACTGTGTCTCAATCTGTGGTGTTCAACTGAGACCTTATCTGCCAGTCCTCAGTGGCTGGCCTAATACTTTATACATACCATCACCCATTGTCACAGTTATAGACCGGTTATAGAGGAACCTATAAGCAGATAAACTGTACTCTATTCCAGTGGTTCCCAAGCCTCTCATCAAGACCCACCAGATAGGTCATGATTTAACACTTTGTGAAAACAGGAGGGGCAATTAGCGTTCAAAAGATTCTAATGACCTCATCTGTATTCAGTCTTTAACCAAAATAATTTCCAGTCTTTTGGGTCTGTAGGAGAAGTTTGGGAACCACTGCTCCATTCAAATCAGTGCAAAACGAAATGAAAATTCAATATGGATTTCACAGCTGGTCCTCATAAGCATTGGAAGGAAACCAGCCTTCCCCAGACAATAAAATAATTGAGAACCACTAGACAGTGGTTCCCAAACCTCTTTTGGGGTAATCTCAGAAAGAGCAGGACTTGGATACTGGTAAATTAATTAGAAACGCGAAAAACCTTTTTTAAATATTAATGACCTCACTTGTCACAGCATTACACCTACATTATGCTGTGAGGTACCCTGAGCAGAGGTTTGGGAATCACTATGTTAAGATATTAGTGTCTTTATGTTTTTAGATTGTACTATGGAAGTACAATAAGGCACGGGAGAGGGAGGAGGGAGGGAGAGGGAGGAGATTTGTTGTGCATATAAGGTTAGAATTGCTTCTATAAGATTACATTCCTTAATAGATAGATATAACTCCTTTAACAGGCTCAATAAGTGTTTGTAACTGCTGGGTAAACTGGCATTGTAGCAGTTAAGTTCCAGGAGCGGTGAAGCTGATGAACCCTGTTAGACTTTCATATTGCTTGCTTTGATACCTGAGTTTGGGGGAGACTGTGTCATATGTACAAAATGATGGAGTGTGGAACCAAAACACATCACATATTATAATTGTCCAACTACGATTATGTGTTGCGTGGTGCGTACGACTTATCAATGAGCGCCGCAGGTGCTCACCGCCTGGCTCGCCTCGCGCAGCGAGGCTAGCCGTTAAACCCTACCACTTTGCTGATTGTACGACTTTGCGATGAGCGCCGCAGGCGCTCATCGTATGGCGAGCCTCGCGCAGCAAGGTGAGCCATTAAACCGTAGCACTTTGGCAATGAGCTCCGCAGGCGCTCATTGCAGGCGAGCCTCGCATAGCGAGGCATTCTGTTAAACCGTAGCACTTATTTACACAAGACGAAGGACTTCGAAAAAAAATACGAGATGAAAAAAATTAAGCGGCGGAACCAAAACAATTAAAAAAAACACTAAATACACACTAAAAAATAAAAAAAAAGGTCACTTACAGCATGGGGAACCAGGCAGGACGTCTGGAGATGAGTTGGAGTTCCAATTTACATCGATTTAGACGAGTTACAAAGATTGAAAATCGGCTAAGCGAGAAAAAAATGTCCGACGAAAAAAATGAAAACGAGGCTATACTACTACGAACTGCGTAAAACACAGCCACAGACGTATGTGGTCGAAAAACAACGAGACAAAGGATGCGCAATAACCGCACAATGAGTAAAAAAAGACAGTAGCGAGTACATTTTACGAAACGCAATTACAGATTTACGCATTAACACAGATTTCCCGCCTTTGTCTCGTGCCACATCCGATTTATTTAAAAAAATATATTGTTAAATATATATGTGGTATAGTCAAACATGTATTGTTAGTATAAAGTTAAAGCATTTCACCATAATTGGAAATGTATTATTTAAAGACAAAGTATTGATTCAGGGAGTAATCCGATCACCAGTTAATGGGGTCAGGAAGGAATAATTTTTTTCCCTCTTTGATACAATTGGCCAAGTTTCAATAGGGGGGTTTTATTGTTTGCCTTCCTCTGAATTCAATGCGAATTTAGTTTAAAAAGAGTTTAACAAAAAAGTTACAAATGTCAAAAAGCATGTTATTGTTAAAAAAATGTACTTACTCTAAGTTAATAGAGTCCGCAGTTACTCAGTGATAAATATGTATTGAAAAGTATTAGTATTGTTAAAAAAAATGTTGAACGAATGTTTAATATACAAGATGCATGTTACAAAATTTCATGTTAGACTTTACAATATGTATGCATTAAAAAGTAAGACATTATCATATTGTTATTATATATATCACATTTAAAATACAGAAGATTGAAAAAAAAAACTGTTGGTGAAATATATAAGTAGAAAAATAAAAAAATAAAAAGTAAAAAAAAAAATGTGTATTTATTTTAAGAAAAAAAAAGGGACAAATGTAGCTGAGTCATTTTGTGTTGCAAACAAATTTCACAACATTTAATTTTTATTGACCGTCATTTTTTGACGGGCAAGTCGCTAGTTTATAATATAATGTTTTAGTAACAAATTTACTAAGCAACATTGATATAGAGAAGGGCTGGCATTTAAAAAATGCCCCATGCGCTAATTTTACTTCCACAGCACATTAATGAGTTAATATCTTGATCTTAGAATTTTTTCAATACACAATTTCATTGAAGTCACATTTTCTTATGAAGATCGATTTAAAAATTCTAATGAACTATTTCAATAAGTAAGTCTGCGAGTTTCAATCCTGCAAGGTGCCTTAGGGAAAGCGCTATGGACACCGGATTCCAAGCTCAAAAACAGGGCCCTCCATTCATTGCAATGTGTGAATCTTGAACTTGTTGTCATGTTACAAATAAACGATAATATTAATACAGTCATTTGCCACACAGACATAACACCTTTTGCAGTTTTAATTGGTTCCTATTAACTTAGGTAACCAAATGCCTTTAAAAAGTTGGAAGTGACATCCAAACGCCTTGATCCTTTGAGAAAGACGTCATCAGGACATAGAAACACGTGTTGGGGCGTGGTGTTAAGCGTGTCGTGCATGGACGCTACACTGATACAGGAAATGCTTGTGCTCTAGTCAGGGACACAGAGATAATATTATAGGCGATGCGGTGACGATATTTGTATGAGCTACCAAGTTAATCCTGCTTTAACTTGGGAGCATGGGGAAATTAAGTAAGGCTGATACAGGATTTACATTTGGATTAAAAAAGTTGTACTACATATAATCTTCCTAATTAAACCCAGATCCAGTGTAAAGGATATAGGGATTAAGTCTGGCACACAAAAGAGGACTTGACAATATCTTCCCCAGCTATCTAGTTCACTTTTCAAGGGTGTCATAGGGATCTGGTTTGGTTAAATAAATAAAGGACACAAGGACTTACATTGTACAAATGGTTATACTGGTAAAACATGTCCATGTATAAAATAATAAACCAAACATACGGAATTAGGACCCTCATTGTCAAATAATGATCCATACTAGAAATATGCCCTACCAAGATAACAATAGGGGAAGAAGTCCCATAATTAGCTAATTAAATATCGTAAGAACAGTAAACTATTTACACCGCCTTGCTAATAATTAAATAGTTATCCACACAGGAAAACTGTCCTCATAGTGAAATAATGGATCACTTTAATTCCAATTAACTATTCTTTCATTGTTTTTAAAGAATGCATTTTTAACTATCTTTGAACTTTGTCGCTGTTTCATACTAAATAAAGATTTAAAGAAGAAAAAGTAACCCATTCATGTTCTTTGTGTAAAATGTGTAGTGAGTGTGAAGCAAAATTTGGGATTAGTTTCCCAGGAGTATAGACTATGCTTGATATCAGAGCTTAGGAATTTAAAAGTTTAAATATAATGTGGGTCCAGAAATGAAGAATACTAAGCAATGACATTCTCAGCAATCCATGTAAAGTAAAAAGTCATTTTCATTTAATGAGTTCTTAAAACAAAGGGTTTTACATTTAAGCACAATCATCGATTGTCTAGAGAATATTGTCCAAACTGATAAGGTTGATCACGAGAAGAGCTTGAATATATTACCGGGTTCAAGGTTTGTTTGTATATTTGTATATTGGAGTGCTGAGGTCTGGGCGGTATATTTATCAACCCAGTCTACAAAACAATATATATTAAAGCTGGTAAGCACTTTGTATCTTTTTAATTACAGGGGGAAAAATACAGTTAAATCACCATGCTTAATAAAGGAGACCCTCAGACTTGCAAGCGCAAAACTGGTGCTGGACTTCTGAGTCCCCACTGCTGGGTTATACAGTAGGGAATAGTAAAAAGATCATTGCAAAGTGCCAAATGGTAAATGGTCCAGGAGACTATGCTATAGGTTTAGAGTTTCACCATTACCAAGAAGCGCACTTACCTAGACTCCTTGTAACTGAGGGAAAGGGTTCAAATTAGAAAGTGCTAGAAAATGTATAATCACCAGATTAAAGTTCTCTCTCTGATGGAAAATATATGCGACATCTCAGTTGGAATTGTAGAAGCAAGAGAAATTATCTCCTGTTATCTGCAATCAGGTGTAGATATCCAGACATTAAGTTGCTTTTTTCTCGTATCGCATGTTGCATATTGTGGAGAGACTTTAATGAAGTCCAAAGCTCTTTAAAACAATTTATCAGTTAAACAAGGCAGCTGAATAAAAATTAAGATGCTAATCTTACCCTTAAATATCAACTATGTATTTTACTATCAAGAAACCATCATCAGCATAAGCTGAGATGACTATTCATATAACCAACTCCCAGTGAGTATTTTCCTCACTATTATCGAATACTCTAATTATTTTCTTTAAAACTGCCTAGGCAGGAGGTAGCTTTCATTCTAGACGTTTTCCCCACTTCCATATCTTTCTTCAGAATATTAAAGCATTTAGATATGAGATATTGTTTATTTTGAGCAATGTATCATTTTTTCAAAAGTAGTCGCTAGTCTTTTTTGTTTAAGATTTCATTTTGAAATTGGAACTTTCAATCTATTATAATCTAACCAGGTAGAAGCTGGTATTCCAAATGTATTTCTCAATTTTTTAAAAATAGCAACTTCATTATTATTATATCATTATTATTATTATATAATCTTCCCAGGGAGTTAATCCCCCAATTAAACCATCTTAATAAAAACTCTAAGTTCTTTAACAACCACTTATAGTGGTATAAAGGGGCTTGGAAAGGAAACCAAAAGTTCCAAACTTTTTTAATTATTATCGCACCATCTTTTAAGCAGTAAATATAAATATATATATATATATATATATATATATATATATATATATATAAATAAAGAATAGAGTATAGAGTATTTCAGTTCTTATCTAAAACCTGACCTACATATACTGACCTATCAGGACATTATTTACAATGCTGCTCTGTGTTTCTTATGCCAGAACAATGAATTTTTCCCTCTTTTTTTTTTTTCTTTTCCCTTTCTTTTCAATCCACTTTCCTACTCCTATACATATTTTTATCAGTATTGCTTTTTGACTTGATGAAGAGAGGTTTACTCTCGAAAGCTCGTCGCTATATTATGAATAAGTTTGTCCAATAAAAAAGTTATCACTATACACGGCATTACTCTGATTATTCATAAAGATTACTGGATACTTTCGGCTCAATCTTCATATATATATATATATATATATATATATATATATATATTTGTGGACATATGTGGTTATCAGGAAGAGAACCATACAAAACATTAAGAACTGTTCTAACTCCGGAAGAGTAGGAGTTAATTGTACAGTGAAACCACCGGTCATTTCCTCAATCTTACAAATCACCCTGAAGCAGACACAGTGAAATGATGTGCTGGAAAGAGATACCAACCAGAAGTCCCAATCTGAAGATCTGTATGCTAGCAGGTAATGGAAAAAGCTCTACACTGACATACTGACACACGTACACATGTACACATATCCATACTGACAATCAGACTTGATGCACATTGATAAACAAACCGTGAAGCATTCAACCACTTACTAAAACAAAACTATGCTTTATTTTGTATTCAGTAATCAAAATTATTAACTAAATATATTAACCAAAATTTTAAATTGAATGTTTCAAATAATTTCTAAGCAAAATAGCCTTTTAGTTGGCAATTACTCAAAATCACCCTTTTTACTACACTTTAGAATTGTACAGTAATACTAAGTTCTTCATAAAAACTTTTAATTGATGAGTGACTTGCAGACAAATAATAAATTGTATGAAATTAACTTTGTATATATATAATTAAAGTATTAATATAATGTGGTATTCTATGGGCATTTAATTTCACACTAATACTGGGGAATTTACTCTCTTCTTTAAAGTGACTTTGTCACCCCACAATCAAGTTTTTTTTAAGCTTTTTTTAAAGAGCATGAAAAACTGGCTGTACATTGTATTAAATGTCCATTATTCCTAGATAATTCTATGTCATTGGTGCTGAATTTTTATGTGAATGAGACTCTCACAAATACTTATTAGTTGCTTTGATATGCTAATAAGGGCCACAGTGTCCTTGACTGCCTCTGGGGTGGCCAAAACAATGACGCTCAATATTACAGTTAGATTCCCTCCCCATGCTTATCAAGTACTCTGAGCCACACATTAGCCTATTATACAGTTACATAGTAATTGAGGTTGAAAAATACTTTTAGTCCATCAAGTTCAACCTTTTAAGATCTCATCTGATTTGCAGTATTCAGTTTAATTATTATTTGTTAATTGATCCAGAGAAAGGAAAACAAAGGGGAAAATACAAAGTGAAACTTTGCCAGTTGTGTCAAAGGGGGGAAAAAAAATTCCTTCCTGACCCCAGAAACTGGCGAACGGATTCCTTCCCTGATCAATACTCTCCAATTGACCAGGATAACCTTGAATGCCCTTTTTATTTAGAAAAATATCCAATCCCTTTTAAAGTTATCTATCAAATCCGCTGACATCACGTCCTTTGCTAGAGAGTTCCACAGTTTAACCATCCTTACTGTGGAGAACCCTTTTCTTTCTTTAAAGTGAAATCGTTTTACTTCTAACCTCAAAGTATGTCCTTTTGTCAGTTGAAAACCTCTTGGCACAAAAAGTTAGTGGTACATTATCAAATATCATCTTTCAGATGCAACAAAGAAAGTACTTTCCACTATCAATTGGAGCCAATTGTTGTCAGTTCTGAATCATTCCAGGTGGGCCACACCTCTAATTTGACTTTATGGAAGGAGGAAAGTAGAATCCCTTCACATAGAGAAGTAAATATGCCCAAAAAGAAAAATTATGTCTACTTATATTTAAGATTTGGATGAAGCACATTTTGGTTATATACAGAATATATTAAGTGGTATTAATAGAACAATCTGGCAGAATGATACCTTTGGTGCAAAAGAAACCCACTTTCTTATCTTTAGTTTATAATAAAGAGAAGAGGGGTGGGGAGAGATAGCGCACTAATTCCTAGTGCAAAATAACCAATATATTGTAATCCCAAAGCCTTGTTCACAGAGATCAGTAGGTAAAGCTCCCACCTTTTCTAACCTCAGTCTATTAGGTATATTATAGACTCCCCAACACATGTTGGCTTGTAGGTTGGTACTTCTTTCCTCCGTGAACGTCTTATCTCTTCCAATAGAGTGTGGGTATTAGGGTAATGTATCTGTGTACTTTTCAGAGCTTGGGGAATATTACAACACTATCAACACTATCAATACATAGTGGTGCCCGAATATAAATATTTTGGCCGAGTTTAATTAATCCCATTTGGAGTAATAGGTGTCTTTAATCAAAATACTATATAAAACATGGTTTCGATATAAATATTCAATTTATTAAATGTTTGTAAAAAAAATAAAAATAAAATATGTTCAATAGCGAAAAATAAGAATAAAAATGGCAAATTATACAGTGACTCTAATATTATTCAAAAATAAATAATTAGATAGGAAAAATACTGACAGACGCGTTTCTCCATTTTTATCCTGTGGCTTTTTCAATTATCAAAAATACCTCAATGATATGAAATTCTAATGCAGAGTGTAAGGATCAGATATTCTCTCTATTAGTCAAAAAAACATTTTTATTATTAACCTAAAAAAAAACACCACTCTCACATTTAAACACAGTTTGAAGGGGACTACTGCATCATGTTCAAAATGTGCTGGGAATATATACCTGAAAATAACTGTTACCTTGATATTTTTTTAGATTGAAATATTTGCATTATTGCAGACACCAATACAGAGATAAATCACTTTATACACTAACACATTTTCATGGTTTTGTGCACACTCACTCACTCACCCTTAGACATGGTAAAATGCTTTTATTATTAACACTTACACATATTCATAAACACAAACATTGAACACGAACACAACTACATCTGTGAGATTCTCAGAACTGCATTCAGAACACCTCAGCAGGTATGGAGGAGACTATGGAAACTGCGCCATCCCTGGAGCCAACATGTTTATTAATATCACTACTGTATGCATGTTATTATATCTTGGCAGATAGAAATATTTCTGACATTTTGTTTTCAATTTTCTCAGCATGTATTAACAGTAAAATATTCTGGTGCTCAAATAAATATAAATTTAAATAATGCCTTTATCTGAGTAAGAAAAAGAACAACTTCCAAAAGGGCTCCTGCAACTATAGGGTTTTGGTGACCTTCCATTTGTTCATTGTTCTTATTCTGTTTTAGAACAATTACTACTTTTCTCATGTGCTTCTCTTTGTCTTTCAGTTCTCCTCAGCCAATGGGCAGATCAAACCAGCGGAATTAATATTGAGCTTAATCCTCAATATCCAGAGTTTGGACAGAATGTCACTTTGACTATCACAGGAGTTAATGGAACAATACATATTTCCACATGGTATAAAGGTTCAGACCCACATCCTCATAACCAAATTGTTACCTATATTCCAAGTATTGATCCCCCACAAATAAAGGGGAATCAATTTTTCTCTCGTACCAGCATACTGCAAAATGTATCATTACAGATCATAGGGCTCACAAAGTCAGACCAGGGGAAATACACTGTGAAAGTACAGTCAGAGAAAGAACAACAAGTGACAGTGTACCTGCCTGTATATGGTGAGTAATGGCATTTATCTCTTCATGATGATATCACAAAGGTCCATATGTTTTTGTGGGAACTTGTCATCAGCTTTCTCTGGCAGCCTCAATGCTAACTAAAAGATAGAAGGGATAGTAACTTCCAAACTTCCTTAATGTTGTGTCCTTCCCTTTTTATTTTATTTTACCTTATGAGTTCTATTGTTGCTTTCTAATGCATTTTAAATGCCAATATACAGTATAATATAAAGTATGCATTACAATAAGAATCAATTTCAACAAACATGAATATAGCTAACACATGTGTTAAACCATTAAACCAGATGCACTAATGGTTGTGCTAACTATTTATTTTCCATCTTCCTCTCTCTCTTACTTTCTTATCCTAACCTTATCAGATTTATTGAAACTTCTTTAAAAAAAACATTTTTGAATGCATTATAATACTATTCAGCAATGTCTACTATCTCACTAAATTATTACTATATTGTTCAATAATAATAATTTCTTTTGTCATTTGTTTATGCACAAATATAATTTTTGTTTTGAATAATCCTAATTCTAAAAGTTGCGTCTTTTCTCTGATGTGAACAACAATAACTTATTCACATAATTCCAAGAGTGCCTAAAAAACAAATTGTAGAGACTTGGCATTTATTTGTGTGATCAATATATTTATTGTATTTAGAATCTCATATTAGGAATAAAAGGAAACTGTTTTAGTTTTTAATAATAATTTTAGGACTCACCATACCAGTAAATACCCAGACAATTCCTTCCATTATAAGTTTTATATGTAAAGTAGATGGTGATACAGAAATAGATTCAACTTCCCCTCGTATGAGGTACACAGTTTGGAATAAAAAATATCCTTACATATAGCACGGAAACAGTAAAATCTTTGTAAATTTTTCCTGACGAGTATCGTGGGATATCGTTGATTATGGAATAGAACTGTGTCATAAATAATAAATAGATAACATACAGTACATGTGAAAATGTAACAAACATATAGTGATAATGTAGAAACATAATATTCACACTGCTTTAACCTCATTGTGTCCACTGAACATGCTGGTATTACCAGAGCATATACACATATAAGTTGGGATTGGGAACACTCTCACCACCTCTCTCACCATGTTATACTTTGTCCACAGCATGTTAGTACAATCATCTGTATGTATGTCAATCTGTGTGTCTGTCCATTCATCTGTCTATTCAGCAAATTGGTTATCTATCTACCTTAAACCTATTCATTTTTCTTTTTCAAATATGTTTTATTGGAAGCAAAACAAAATATAAATAATTAACAATTACGTTGTAGATATACATAAATGCAGAAATGTATTTGTACTTTTATATCATTTTCCATAACATTAACAGTGATAAATACAAAAAATATTGTGGGAAGAAGAGGAATAGTGGGGTAATTTAAGAAATTATTCGCTTTCTCCAAAGTTATGTAGGTTCTTACGTTATTAATTTATTTGTTTTTGTCTAAATTTTCCAACCGGATATCCATTTTTTAAATGTTTTTTCTATAATTGCTGATGTCATGTACATTGTGTGTATATTTAGATTTTTTTAATCTCTTCTATTGAGGTTTTATCTGATTTCCAAGTTTTAGTTATGATAATTCTAGTGGCTAAAAATATTTGATTTATTAGGAGTTGTGTGTCTTGATATAGGTAATTTTAATAATGCCTCTGAACCATTTATAATAAAGTTGTGGGTTTAATTTTTGTAATCTTACTGGAGAAAGATACCATCTCATTAATATTTTATTGGTGTTTTTTATTAAATTTCTATTAAGTGAAGAATTATTTCAATTTCTAATGATTTTATCCCATTGTTTTTCGTTACAAGATATTACGTTAATTTTCCCAATACGTCTTATATGGTAATTTAATAATTGTGTTTTGATTGATCAAATAATTATAAAAAATTGAGATTTTTTTTACCATTATATTTATTTATTCTAGATTCCTTATGGAATAACCATAATGGAGTAAGCCAAGAACCTTCATAAATTTTTTTTTTTTGGTAATTTGTTTCCATAAAGTTAAGGAGTGCTCCACAACACTTGGGGCCCCATTCAATTGCAACCCTGCAGATTGCTTCCTACAGGCTGTATGTCTGCGGGCTTGAAATCTCATACAATTACAGAGCGATTCAATTGAACAAGCTCACAAGTTACGGCCCGAAAGCCGAAACTAAACCATGCAATCATAAGTAGCATTTCAGAGAGTGAACATGAACAATGAAGCAAGGCCGTAACTGCCGATTTAGAAACAGCTAATAGAAAATGAGACTGTCATCATGGCGTCAGTAAAACATGGAGGTTACATGTCAATCAATAAGCATTAGGGTTTCGATATGCGATCAGGCCCGCAATCCTGCAGTGTACAAAATAATACAAATTAATGAAGGAAATTTTCTATTCCAAGTGGGTGGCCTGATATGTATAAACTCATTGACTCCCGAGATTGATATAACACCGAAATGACACATAACAAAAAATAATTTTTGATTGCAGATTTACGAGCTTGAGACAGTTGTATATATGTGAAATAATGTTAAAGAATATGGGCCTCATTCTATTATCGGCCGTAAATCGGCCGTAAGGCTGCGATTCCTTGCGGGGGTTCAGTTAACTTGCGAATTCTATTATACGGGCCCGCAAGGATCTCCTTTTACGGCCGGCCGCATATCTTGGAACCGGCCGTAAGCTGTGAAATCTAAAAACGCAAAAATAAATTCAAGCCTGCACTGTACAGCTCTGTAAATACTAGGGATCATATTGGGGGACATGAGGATTAAAAGTAACCCACTCTTAAGCTTGCACATCAGCCCAAACCCGAGTTCAAATTAACTGTTTATTTTCCGGCTGCGGCGTGGGCGGGTCTGAAGTGCTCCAAGCACTCTGGACTTTTTACATGGATATTTTACGGATATTAAAAATAAAATATTTTACGGATTTGAGTATAGGATAATTATGTGCTATTTTTTCTAACACCTAAAATCCCTTTATAGTCTTCTCAAAGTGCAGGATGGCTTTATTTGAGCTATATTTCGTGCTTAATAGGTGCTAGCGGGACCTCTTTCCTGCAAGTAAGCTGCGGCTCGTTTTTAGCCTTGCAGAGAGGTTTCCCGGAGCAATTGAATTGCAAATAGGAATTTCTTACGGCCGAAACTCTTGCGGCCGTTTTAGATCAAAGGCTTTCCTCTGCCGGGAGCGGCCGCAAGAGATAGCAAGGCACCGGCCGCAAGCCTGCCGGAGCCTCCGGCCGTAAGGGAATAGAATAGCCGAATAGCTTGCGGCCGGTCCTTGCGGCCCCGCAACGGCTGCGGCCGCTAATAGAATGAGGCCCTATGAATCTAATATAAAAAATTAGATCAGAATATATCAAATATAGATTTTATACGTTTATAATGTCCATAAAGCTTTCCTAATTTCTGGTTAGGTATTTTCTTCAATGTTGAGACTTGGTTTAGTGTCCTTTCTATTTTTTTTGAAGATATTTGTTGTTGTTTTTTTTTGCATTGTAATATTGGTGTTTGTTCTTGTCTTAAATTTTCTGGGATTGCTATATTCCATAAATGGAGTAGTGCTGTTCCTTCTTCAAGTGTGAATAGAATGATATCTTCCCTCTGTCGCTAGTTTGAAAGGGAAACCCCATGTATCTTTATAACCATGTGTTGTGATTATCTCTTGAAAAGGCTTCATGAGTCTTCTTTTGTAGATGGTAGTAGGTGATAAATCTGAAAATATTAATGGTTGATATCCTTCTATCTCAGGAATACCATTTCTAGATGCCTTTATAAACAAATCTTTAGTTGATAACCAATTAAATCTACTTGTATAATCTTAAGATAACTTCTTTTAGTATAATCATTTCCTCTTCTATTACGTTGTGTGATTTAAGAATATTGTTGTATTTATCTTCTAGCTCCACAACTTTAGTATCTACAGGTTTTATTTCTGCCTTAAGTTCCATTGAAACTTTTTGTATTTCCTTTTTTATTTCTGTTTCCCGATGGATGTGGTTAACTTCTTCAGCTCTTGGATGTCTGCTTTGGTACTTGGAGTGAAATCATCTAAGTATTTTTTGGTGATTGTTCAGTTGATGTAGAATATTGTTGAGAGGCATATTTCTTTTTGAAGCATAATAGTCTTTAGTATCTTTTGAACAGTGTCTCTTACAAATGCCAGCCATCTGCTTTGTTAAATCTTTTAATTGAATCATAATATTTCTCTTAAAATTTGACACATAGTTTTAATTGCCCATATATTGGAAACTTTACATTTTTAAAAGAATATTAAATATTAAATAAGTTATGTATCAGTGTGAAATGTAATAAAAGTTCTAAAATGTAATACTTTCTTTTTTATCTTATTTAAAGCATAAGGTTATTTTTCTACATCAATAAAAAATAATTAGGTTCAAATTTTTTGGAGAGTACAACAGGTTCTGTCTTTTGGTTATTTTTAGTGGTTTTCAATGGAAATATCAGAGAAAGTATAGTTTTTTTCTCTATAAATGTGTTTAAAAATAGTTGTAAAAAATATTAAAGTGATCAGATTACAGTTCATATATGTATTTATATACGCATCTGGATTAGTTTCAGTATTGTTGTGCTTTTGTGCGTTTGAAGCATTTTATGCCCTATCCTGCTGAATAACATACAGATTTCATTTGTATTTCTTTTTTATTTAAATCCAGTATATTAACTATTTTTTTCAATTAAGTTCTAATATAATGAATTGTTTTGATTTAACTACCAGATTTGTCAAAATGTCCAAAAGTTGCCACCTTGCCACAAGTGTTTCATTTCCTTAAACCTATTCTTAAACAAACATTAATGTCTTCATGTAATTAATTTTGCTGGCAAATGAAAAGCTAAATACTTTTTTTGTGGAAAAGGCAAATGTATCATTATGCATCATTCTCGTACATACATTTTGCAACCAAGTGAAATTGCCTTTTTATGATTTGGAAAATTTTCCTCCCACAACCAAGAATTGCTGTTTAAAAAAAGACAAAACATAACAAAACAAAACATATTGTTTGAATGGTTCTAAAAAGTCAATGTTTTAGATTTACATTATAATAGTAAATCACATATAATAGTTGTAGTAGTTACGAATGTTGATCACGCAACATTAAAAGTTACGGGCTTGTGCATGGCCCGCACAACTTTGAAATGACGTGGCTGCAATGAGCGCAGAAGGCACTCATCGTGAGGCCCGCAAGACTTTGAAAAGGCTGGCAATGAGCGCTGAAGGCGCTAATTTCTAGGCCCCGATGAGTGCAAGGCACGCAACACTTTGAAAAAAATATGACTTTAACGGCCACCATTTTTTTAAAGCCCGTAACTCGAAAGTTTTCGGAAGACTGCCAAAAGACGCCAATTAATTCAAAAATTTACTTACATCCTAAAAACGCCAATTAACTCTTAAATTAGCTTGCAACCTCACTCACAGGCTCCCTGCCTCTCCCCTATGCTGTATGTGAGGTTGCAAGCTAATTTAAGGTTTAATTGGCATTTTTAGGAGACAGGAAATTGGCTAAGCGAGGAAAAGAATGGTGGTCATAAACCCATAATTGTTTTAAAAAAAGCTCAAGACAAGGCTGAAGGCTTAGATGCTTATCGCGAGGCCCGCAAGACTTTGAAAAAGGATCGATAGGCGCTCATCGCAAAGCCCGCAAGTTAGAGGGGGGAGAGCCTTGCATTGTTTGGCAAAAAGCATTGCAAGGCTTCCAATTTTATTGCCGTAATTCTTGACGGGCAAGTCGCTAGTCTATAATAAAAGTGTTAAAGGTGTAAATGTAAAGTGCAATTTTAAGTACAAAAATATAATGTCTCTATGCCCTCTCTCTCTATCTGTGCCCTCTCTCTGCCCTTTCTCTCTCTCTGTGCTGTCTATCTCTGTGCTGTCTGTCTGTACACTCTCTCTCTCTGTTTGTGCTGTCTCTCTCTCTGCGTGCTCTCTCTTTTTCTGCGCTCTCTCTCTCTGCATGCTCTCTCTCTCTCTGTATGCTCTCTCTGCATGCTCTCTCTCTCTCTCTGCGTGCTTTCTCTGCATAATCTCTCTCTGCACTCTCTCTCTCTATCCATGTCTGTCTGTGCTCTCTCTCTGTGCCCACTCTCTCTGTCTGTGTCCTCTCTCTCTGTTTGTGCCCATTATCTCAGTCTGTGCCCTTTATCTCAGTCTGTGCCCTTTATGTCAGTCTGTGCCCTTTATCTCAGTCTGTGCTCTCTGTCTGTGAAATCTATGTATGTGCCGTCTCTCTCTCTCTCTGCCCTCTCTCCATTTCTGTGCCCTCTCTCTATTGTGCCCTCTCTCTCTGCCCTATTTATTTCTGTCTGTGCCCTTTCTCTCTCTGCCCTCTCTCTGCATTCTCTCTTTAGCTCTCTTTGCCCTCTCTCTCTTTGCCCTATCTCTCTCTTCCTTGTGCATGCACTCTCTCTCTCTGCCCACTCTCTCTGTCTGTGCCCTCTATCAGTGTCTGTGCCCTCTCTCTCTCTGTCTGTTCACTCTCTGTAGGTAAACTCTCTGCCTATACCACTCTCTTTTTTGCCCTATCTCTTTCTGCCCCCCTCTCTCTATGCCCTTTATCTGTGTTTGAGCCCTTTTTCTATATCTGTGCTCTCTATCTGTGCCCTCTCTGTCTATGCTCTCATTCTCTTTGCCCTCTCTCTCTGCCTGTGCCCTCTCTCTGTGTGTGTTGACTATCACTTTGCTGTCTCTCTTTGCATGCTCTCTCTCTCACTACATCTTCTCGCTGCAAGCTCTCTCTCTGCATGCTTTCTTTGTTCTCTCTCTGTGCATTCTCTCTCTCTCTGCCCTGTCTCTCTCTCTGTTTACCATCTCCGTCTGTGCCCTCTCTGCCCTCTCTGTCTCTGCCCTCTCTCTCTTCCCTCTCTCTCTCTCTCTCTGTGTCCTCTCTGTCTCTTTCTGTCTCTCTATGCGCTGTGCCGCCATCTCTCACTCTGTGCTGTCTATCTCTGTGCTGTCTCTCTGCAACTCCTCTCTCTCTGTGCTCTCTCTCTCTGCAACTCCTCTCTCTCTGTCCTCTCTCTCTCTGTGTGCTCTTTATTTCTGCATGCTCTCTCTGCATACATTCTCTCTCTGCATGCTCTCTTTGCTCTCTCTCTCTCTCTGTGCATGCTCTCTCTCTGTGCCTGCTCTCTCTGTCTGTGCCCTCTTTCTCTATGGCTGTGCCATCTCTCTCAGTCTTTGCTCTCTGCCTGTTCCCTCTGTCTGTGAATTATCTGTTTGTGCCGTCTTGGTCTCTGTCCTCTCTATCTGTGCTCTCTCTCTCTCTGCCTGTGCCCTCTCTATCTGTACCTTCTCTCTCTCTCTGTGCCTCCTCTCTCAGTGTGCTCTCTGTCTGTGCCCTCGGTCTTTGAACTCTCTTGTCTGTGCTGTCTCTGTCTTTACCCCTTCTCTCTTTGCCCTATCTCTCTCTGGCCTCTCTCTCCATGCCCTTTATCTCTGCCCCCTCTCTCTCTATCATCTCTCTCTCTCTCTTTCTCTGTATGTGCGCTCTCTCTCTCTGCCTGTGTCTTCTCTGTCTCTGCCTGTGCCTTCTCTGTCTATCTCTCTATGCGCATGTGTGCTTCCCCTGCCGGCAATGCGCATGAGCTCGTCCCCGGCCACCATTGCGTATGTGCACATCCCAGGCCACCAGTGAAGCGATACAGTAGCTACGGCATGCATGTGCGCCTCCAGGCCACCATTGGACAATTTTTGACACCTGAGCAGCAAGCACTGCACAGACGTTACAGCCAATTGTCATATTATAGTGGATATATATAGTTCAAATAATGAAATTAGTTTGCTTTAAAATATTATATGTAAAAGTTAGAGTATGTTTTCAGTGTATTTCATAAAATGTTGTCATTAGTAAGTCAATGGTTCTAAATAGATGGATGGATAGATAGATAGATAGATAGACTTACCAATGAAAAACCCTTAAAACAGATTCCTTAACACTGGGCCACCCCGACTATTTATGATATGAATCTGTAATTCAATGTATAACAGTTACAGACTCCAGCCTTAATATTTACGCAAAGTCTTGTGGTATGGCTTTAAGGGCTAAACTAAAATGACAATATCTAAGTCAATTCTTTTTTTCTTTTTTTTATGTAAACACATTTTTCACATGATTTTCCACTTTCTAACTAATGGTGCAGAACACATATGGTGACTTTTGTGGTACTTTAAATGTAATGTATTTGTTGACATATAAATGTACAGAAAATGTATCGAGTAGACTCCCAGTTAACCAGAACTCAAGCAACCAGAACTCTCACACAAAAAATGACATAAAAGAAAAAAAGAACAATACATAAAATAAAAAAGAACATTACTGAAAAAAAAAAAAAAATACAACCTAAAATAAATACATCACTATTACAATAAAAAAAACACACCCAGCAATAAATAAATGGTAAATTATACTATTTACCATGCCCCTCCAGCGATGATGGTGTTCTGTGCTTTGTCCAAGACAAGGGCCCAATCCAAAAATGTCCACTGGTCCGGCACACTTACAATAAAAAGAAAAAGTACAATTAATACATACAACATAATACAACATGTAATATTATATAGGCCTAAGAGGCCACTTATCTGTCCAAAATGGCCATCCAGCAATGCCCCCATACTTCTCAAAGTTGTCTACGGCAGGGCCCCTCGAAAAATAACTTGAGGAGCTCCCGTCCGCAAATGATGGTTCTTGTGCAAGCTCCGGTAGAAAAATCAAAATGGCGCCTTCTGATTGGCTGAAGTTGCTGTCAATCATATGTCAGCCAATCAGAAGGCACCAATGTGTGAGCCAATCAAAATGGGACACACCCCTTTATACCATTCTGATTGGCTGATGCAACGGTCAATGATTTCTAAACTAATCAGAAGGCGCTATTGCCTTCAACCAATGAGAATGGGATACACCGCTGTGGGGCGTATCCCATTCTGATTGGCTCAAAGCATCTGTGCCTTTTGATTGGCTGCAATGTGATTGATAGTTACATCAGGCAATCAGATGGTGCAGGTGTATCCCATTCTGACTGGCTGAAGGCAATAGCGCCTTCTAATTGGTTTAGAAATTAATGACAGTTAAATCAGCCAACCACAATGGGATATAGGGTTGTATTGATTGGTTCACACCATGGAGCCTTTCCGATTGGCTGAAATATCAGTGACAGAGATTTCAGGCAATCAAAAGGCGCCATTTTGATTTTTTTACCGGTGCATGCGTGATAAACCATCATTTGCGGAGGGGAGCTCCTCAAGGGAGGAGCTCTGTTAGATATTTTAAATTTTTTAGAACGTCTGGTTATTTTTCAAGGGGCCCTGCCGGAGATGACTTCAAGGAGGATGGGGGCATCATTGAATGGCCATTTTGGACAGGTAAGTGGCCTATTTGGTCTATATAATCTTACATGTATTATTTATTTATGTATTAATTGTACTCTTTCTTTTTATTGTAGATGGGCCGGACCAGCGGACATTTTTTGGTTTGGCCCTTGTCTGGAACGAAGCATAGAAGACCATCATTGCTGGAGGGGCATTTAGGCAAGGTAAGTGGTCTAATTTACCATTTATTTATTGCTGGGTGTGGTTTTTTTTTTTTAATTTTCTTTTTTAATTTTGTGTAATATAGGTTTTATTATTTTTTGTTATTAGTCTTTTTTATTTTACGTGATTAGTATGGTGCTAGGGATTTTATTAGGGGGCTAGGTATATAGTGTAGGGGTTAATAGGCTAGGGTAGAGGGGGGTAATTATTTAGAGGGGGGTTAATTTAGATTTATTGGTTTATTGGGGGGTAATAGTGTAGTGCACTGCTTTTACTAAGTGTCATGAGGGTCATGGCACTTATAGGGTTAATGTTAGGGTTAAGTATTGTCCCATAAGGGTCTTTATAGTCCCTTATGAGACTGATGGAGTTAAATAGAGGCTTATTGGGGTCTGTATAGACCCCCATGAGTGATTGGGGTAATTTTTTTAGCATTGCGGCTCCTTTAGGGTCCTTTAAGTACATGCGCAATCATAGGATTTTTTTGCTACATTTGCCATTTGCAGGTTTGAAGGCAATTACGGGCTTGTTGCAATTAAATATCAATTTGAGATTTTAGCCTGTAAAACAAAAAAAAAGATTGCGGGTAGCTAAAAGAGGCAAATTAAATATCACTAACTTTTATGTGCTCCATTATGGGCTCCTGTAATTACAATTGAGCGAATGGAATAGGGGCCATAGTCACAAATTATTTAATTTACTGAAACCCTTCCATATTCAACAAAGCTTCTCAGATTCACACTGTCAGTATTTTCAGCTGGGTGTGAAAAGCAAAACCAGCGACAGTGAGGAGTAATTTGTGATATAGGAGAAGTTCAGCCAGATGATGTTTTCAGATAATCAAATTGCGGAGATGCTTTGTTGTCAGATATCCTGTCCTTTACATTTCTCCAGCAGATTCCAGTATATAACCAACTGAAAGCTGAAAAGAAGACACACTGAGGCTCTGGCTTTGCAGGGTGTTGGCTGCTTCACCAAAGCATTTGGCAATATATCTTATTAGTTCAATTGTATATGTTTCTATTTTGCCTTTTGGGGAAATGGAACAACAAAGATGTATTTGCTATGTTATATTTAAAAGAGGATGTGGATGTTGCTCGTTATCATGCTGATCTTATTTTGTAAACAGGGGAACAAGTGGTTATTTAGGCACCCCGTCCCAGAGCACGTCCGACAACTGAGCAACACCCTCATCCCATCACCCCCATCACTGTTATTGAGTGGGACACAATAATAGTAGTAATGTAAGGATCACTCATGTTACAGAGGACGTCCTCGGTAACATGTACCTGTGTCCCCTCACTGTCTCCCCTCTCCAAGGGAGGCGCGATGGAGCATAGTGGCAGAGCTGTCACCCGAGGGAAGCTGGGATGCAGGGTGGCGCTTAAAGGTTAGGCTGCTGCTGTTGGTGACTGTGCCAATGTCATGCTACTGGTTATTTATGATAAAAGTGAGAAGCAAACAGTATTTTGCTGGGTCTTGACCAAATTTAATGCTGGATGGTACTGATAACAAGAGTCTATTCTACTAGAGAAAATATTTACATAATATGTATCAATGCTGATATAGTTGATAATATTCTATGTATTTGTTTAGGTGATAAGACTGAGAGCATTCAGTGTAGCTAACATTATCTCCAGCCAAAATCACTGCTGAGAAAGATATTTATTTTAAATAAATACTGGATATTTTAATCCTTGAAGATTTCATTGTATTCAGCATATACATTATTAACTTGTTTTCTCCTTCCACAGATAAATGGTACTTGAGACTTGCTAATGGTTCAGATCGATGTAATGGAAGAGTGGAAATCAAAGTGAACAATACATTGGGAGCTGTGTGCAATGATTTCTGGGACATGAACAATGCTGGGGTAGTGTGTAAAGAACTGGAATGTGGTGTAGCCCTGCACATTCCAGAAGAAGCTTTATATGGACAAGGAGATGGTGAGGTCTGGGTAACTGATGTAAACTGCACAGGAGTAGAATCTCATCTACAGCATTGCCAACACAGAAGCTTTGGAAGACAACAATGTCATCATATTGGAGATGCAAGTGTTGTTTGCTCAGGTGATGCAATATAATTTAGCTTTAACCATGGCATGTGTGTGACTCCCTATACCAACATTGTCCTGTCCTTCCTATAATTAAAATCAGTGCTGTCCAACTTCTGTAATGTGAGGGACAGATTTTGTTGACAGATGACTTGGTGGGCCAGATTTAAAAAATTATAAAAAAATAAAAAAAAATTAAGCTTCAATTTGAAAATTAAGTTAATGGTAAGGTCTTTGTCAGTCTGCTTATATTTCACGTTTGGAATCAGGTCCTGTTTTTCATATCAGACAGAAAATTCAGGATTCTGGTCTCTTGCTTCTCTGAAATGTAAGCATGCTCCATACTTTTCCATGTAGTGATCAAAACAAACAAACAAAAAACTCTTAACAAATCTATGTGTGTAGGCATGGAATGCTGGACTCACCTAAACAGGACATCTATAGGTTATCTGGTCTGTGCAGTGTAACCTGAGTCCACAGGGATGCTGCCTATCAATCACATCTTTGTCCCATAGAGAATCACACAGTACGCACATGCACTCTGGAATCTGTTAATTACTCATGCAACAACCCGTTGGTAGGATAGGTTTGTACTGCATGTAAACAAAGATTGGAAACTTTAGATTTTTTTTAACTATTATTAGTGTAATAAAAAAATAGATCGCTTACAGTAATGTCAGTGGTCCTTTAAGACTGAAACAGAACAGTCTTTGGAGGGGTTTCCTGACTCATGCCAATTCTATCTTATTCTGTGCTCAAAGGAACCATTTTTAAATGGTTTTGTTAAAAATGAAAATGCATTGTTTGCTCATTTACATGTCTCCTACTATTTTCCTAAAAATGCTGTGCAAATACTTTATTTTTTGATATTCTGAGCAAGAAATATGTTTATTAACAGAGCGTGGAAACAGCATCTGACATCATCAGGTAAATACATATGTGGGGAATAAACACAACATAGTAAAATAAACATATATGCACATATTATATACACATATACATCAATATATACATGAAAAAGCAGAGCACTGTAGTCCACAGTAATATCTTTTCTGTTGGACAAACAAAAAAATCACATGAAATTTTTATAATGTGTTAGACAACCAAGTCTATATTAAGTCATGTGTTTTAAGTGGTGAAGAATGTGATCATCTTTATTTCAAATGCTTTTATATCTTGGATGTTTTTAAATTTTCCTCTGAGTATTTTGACTTTTAAGTGTTGAATGGAGTTATCATTTTGGCTAAAATGGTGTCCCACTGGGCTACAATAATGCTTTCTTATTGAATGCCTGCGTAAATTCAACCTTAAGTTGAACCTTAAGTGGATTTTTTGGCTGGTTTCTCCAACACAGCCTGTGTCAAATAAAGTACATTGTATTATATAAATCACATTGGACGATGTGTCTGGATATGATCCTTTGATGTTATAGGTCTTGTTGTTATGTGTGGCTACGTCATCATTACAAATGTATTGACATAATTCACAGGAACCTTTGTTACAAGGTTTAGTTCCATTTTTTTTTATAATCAGTTGTTCATAGGACAATTTTCTGCTGACAACTTTTTGTTTCAGGTTAGGTAGTTGTTTGGTTTTATATATATATTATGTATTAAATAACTATATACAGTTGTGCTCAAAAGTTTACATACCCTGGCAGAAATGTTGGCATTTATTTTGAAAATATGACTGATCATGCAGAAATGTTTTTATTTTATTGGATAATAAGGATAGTGATCATATGAAGCCATTTATAATCACATAGTTGTTTGGCTCCTTTTTAAATCATAATGATAACTGAAATCACCCAAATGGCCCTGATCAAAAGTTTACATACCCTTGAATGCTTGGCCTTGTTACAGATTAAAGGTTAATTTTCCACACCTGTGGCTTTTTAAATTGCAATTAGTCTGTATGATTGCAAATAGTCTGTGCATAAATAGTAAATGAGTTTGTTAGCTCTCACGTGGATGCACAGAGCAGGCTAGATACTGTGCCTTGGAGAGCAGAAAAGAACTATCAAAAGACCTGCGTAACAAGGTAATGGAACTTCATAAAAATGGAAACAACTGCCAGAAGAATTGCTCGGAATACAAAGAAAAACCCACAGGTAACCTCAGGAGAAATACAGACTGCTCTGGAAAAAGACGGCGTGGTTGTTTCAAGGAGCACAACATGATGATACTTGAACAAAAATGAACTGCATGGTTGAGTTGGCAGAAAGAAGCCTACAGCGCTCATTGCGAGCTCCCTCCCCTCACCTGTCCCACGCTTCTACTTTACTGACCACGCGATGAGGCGCATGCGCAATCCTCTCACCCCCCCTTTGTGTCTTTCTCCCCCCTTTGTCTCTTTCCCCCCTCTCACCCCCTGTGTCTCTTTCCCTGTTGTGTCTCTTGCCCCCCTCTCCCCCCATGTCTCCTCCCCCCCTCTGTGTCTCTTTCCCCCGTGTCTCTTTCCCCCCTCTACCAGTGTCTCTTTCATCCCTCTCCCTCCCATGGGTCTATTTTCCCCTCCCCTGTGTCTCTTTCTCCCCCTCTTCCTCTGTATCTCTTCCCCCCTCTCCCTCTATCTCTCTTCCCCCCTCTCCCTCTATGTCTCTTCCCCTTCCCCTTAGGTGCCGCGCATGCGCAATGCACGTCTAACACCGTGCTCGGCTCACGCGCGGCTCACACATACGTGCGATCCGGATTGTTGTCAAATTGTGATTCCTCGCAAAGCGTGATGACGAATCACGGTTTGACAATTATAATATGTGATATATATATTCCACTTAATATATTAAATAACTAAATGTCTTTACTGTCATCTTAATGGATGGCATTTTGTCAACTGCAATTCTCTTAACAGGGAACAATTACCTGATTTAAGCCTTATATTGACCTTGGAAGTGTTTATATAAGGTAATCATATGACCTCAGAAGAGAAAGTCTAATTTGTTTAGCCTCTCTTAGTAGTCCCTTCCTCTTGTTGATTTTGTTGCCCTTCTCTGAAATTTTCCGTCTACACAATGTCCTTTTTTGAAGTGATGTCCAAAATTGAACATCACATTGAACATCATATTCCAAATGCAAAATTGTTACTATTTCTTTTTTAACAGTTCTATGTTTTGCCACTTTAAAATAGGGAAAGGTCTATTTTTTACCTTTAAGTCAGACTGATGACTTCAGTGTATTCACTACTTGCCGATGTTTGAGAATATGTATACTACCACAGGTAGCAAACCTATAATGTCCAGTTCCTTTTGAAATGTCCACTGTGCTTTCATTTCTTTCAGGTCCTTGTGAAAACCCTACAGCAAAATGTACTGCAATTACAGTTGGAGTCATCTGTTTGACTATTTTTGGAATTATTCTGATAATCTGTGCAAGTTTCCTGTTATTCAAAAGATGCATCTCTCCTAAAAGACAACAGCATAATGTTCAGAAGACAAGGTTAAGGGGTAAGGAAGAGAACATCATGGAGGGATATTTGTTATAAATAGGAGGGCTTATGAGAAAATGATTATAGGGAATCTGAAAAGACAATGAGAAATATTGGTATCCTTTGCACTATTGGGAAGATGGAAGGGAAAGAGATAGCGCACAGATTCCTAGTGCAGGTCACTTCATATATGTTGACAGGCAATAATCAGTATGTCCCAATATTCACTATACAACCTGAAAAATTATGAGGTATATAATACACATGGACAAATCTGTTAAGCTGGTCAATGATGGGATGGTATAGTGGTACAGTCTTCCTCCCACAATATATTTCACTCCGTTCCTCCAAGAGATGAATAGGATTCTCAGATAAAATCTAATAAAATATTTTTTATTGATATTGATACATAATCAATAAAATTTACAATATAAGATAAAGAAGATATAGATATTTTTTATTTTATTGATTATGTATCGCTATCAAAAAATGTTTTTTATTACACTTACTCTGAGAATCCTATTCATCTCTAGGAGGAACAGTATGAAATATATTGTGGGAGGAGGACTGTACCACTATACCATCCCATCATTGACCAGCTTAATGGATTTGTCCATGTGTATTATATACTTCATAATTTTTTAGGTTGTATATTGAATATTGGGCACATTGATTATTGCCTGTCAACATAAATGAAATGATCTGCACTAGTAATCTGTGCGATATCTCTTTCCCTTCCCTCTTCTCATTTGTATCTAGAGATGCTCCGGTGGACAACGTCAGTTTTGGAGGGCAGCACAAGACCTGAAAAGAGTGCGGATTTTTCTAAACATCCATCTTAACAGAACTTTTATTTTTGGGTTATCGGACTTAAATAAGAAGTGTATGAAATAGGCCTGTATAACAACTCAGAATACACATTTTCTAGAGTGCCTACTGTCCAACTGGGATTGAATAATCCCTGTTATTTATCCTTTGTACTATATTTGTATTTTTTTCAGTTTTACAAGCACTTTTTACGCACACCTTAATAGCCACTAAAATATATATTTTCTAACACTATGTATGCTCATTCTCTAGGATTATCCTCTGGGAGTGGGAACTCATTCGAACTGTATGGCAATGTGCTGAACATTACAAAGGCTAGTACTGTTTTTTTGTGTTTGTTAGTTATTTGCATTTTTGAATTTCACACAGTACACATACAGCACATTTACTGTTACATTACACATTTTTATATCATACATTTTAACAACTTCCTAGACGGGTTGAATCTAGCAAGGCTCACTTTGCTGCAATGAATCAATCATATTATCTGCCTTACAAGTACTCCCTGACAAGATACAAATTAAGGCCCTCATTCAATTGCGATTTGGCCAATTCAATAGTGCTCTAAATAAGCACATAACATATTTTTTTTAAATAAGTTTTTAGTTAGTGAAAACCTTGCTTTTGGATAGATGTTTACTAACTAAAAATGTCTTTAAAAAAATATGTTATGTGCTTATTTAGAGCCTTATTCAATTGGCCAAATTGCAATTGAATGAGGGCCATAGTGACCCACAAATTTAGGAGGAGAAAAATATTGATCCACAGATGATTGAGTTAGGAATATTAATGTACAGACTTTGAGATTATATAGGGTTACTTATCCACAGGATGGGGTGGAGGCAAAACATCACTAAATTACTGATGAAGAACTTGGTTGTTAAACTTTATTGATCCCACATATGGATACATTGAGTTTTTATGGTTTCTGAAAGACCAGGATCAGGAATTGGTTATCAGTTTACTAATTAACAAAGTGGAAGAGAGGGATGTGAGTTAATAGCATTAGTGATCAACAGACTGACACATACAAATATTCTAGGGAGTAGAGGATTTATAGATACTCTCACAAACTAGAGGAGTGGAAGGTATAAGGTTACTAAGTAAAATACCCGAGTACACAGATTGCACACACCGAATTAGGAACTAATTGCAACTGTTTTTATGCCTTACAGGATCGGCAGTTGAAAGGAGTGAAGTGAAGTCACCTGCCCATCAGTCCCTGTGTGATATATAGTTATCGATAAAAAAAAAAACACTTGTGTTCCATTTCAATACTATGTAACTCAAATAACACAGTTTTTAACAACAACAAGGAAAGTAGTGCCCCATATCTCAGAATCATCTTGATGTGTTTTGATAAAGTTAAATTCCTAGAAACTTGGCTGAAGAAGTCAGTCTGGTTTATATATGATTTTTTGTCAGTTTGGAAAGAAAGATTACCACTTCTGCTTGCCCCCTACTTTGACTTACCTTATTTCTGAAACCCTTTAATAACTACTTCAATAAAAAAAAATTCTGGAGCCAAATGAAAGTTGGATTCCTATAAAATAAGATTATGACATTTAGCTCTTCTTTTTTTCTTATGTACTGTTACAAATATATAGAGCTTTGATATATATGCTGAAAATGGAGGCCCTTTGGATGTATTGTTTCAGCTCTTTTGTTCTGAAAATTAAATATATATGTAACTCTAATATATAACAAAACATACAATTTATATAAAATATTGTGACTAAAATTGTAATGTTATTCTTCTGATTGCATGTTTCTTATACACTATGGGTCTCATTCAATTGCAATTCGGCCAATTGAATAGAGCTTTATATAAGCACATAGCATATTTATTTTACTAAAAAGTTACTCAACTTCTTTCCAAAAGTAAGATCTTCACTAGCTAAAAACTTCTGTAAAAAATATATACTCAGTGCTTACATAGATCTTTATTCACTTGCCAAAATTGCAATTAAATGAGGCCCTATATATTTATATATGGTGTGTAAATATTACTTACTAGAACAAAAAAGCAATAGTGTCATACTTGTTTGTGAGCAATATGGATAATGACATATATACTCATTTAGAAAGGTAGTGTAGTAGTGTAAGGTGAATGATATATATACGGTATATATATATATATATTTATATATATATATATATATATATATATCAGGAGAAAAAAAGGGGGGTGATAGGGAAGCACATGTACTCTAAGTCATGGGTAAAGAAGATCCGTTAGTTGCTGTCATAATACAACATTTAAAAAGAGAGAAAGAAAAGAGGGCAACTATGACACGGATCAAATACAAATATATCAATATTATTAACATGTGGTGGTGGAGAAGATGAATAGGACACAAAGGACCTTACTCTAGTGCATTAAGGGACATAGTCCAATGGGATTTGGAGTCCACTCATAGAATAACCTATGGAATATGCAGATAGCAAAACCAAATGGCCAAACCATTCAAATCATGGCAGGCTTCCAAAAGGTGGCAATTAGACCAAATAAGATGAAAACAATGATGCTTTATTCTAAAATAACATATCGGTAACCCAAAAAAAAGGGAAAGGAAGAAAAAGAAAAGCAAAGGTACTAGAAAAGTAATAAAAATATATAATGTGCTAGAGACGGTTAGATGATTGCTCAAGTGAGTATCAGGCTGATTAGGGAACAAATTTCCCGAATATCTCGAACCAATTTATAAATTGGCTCAAATAATTGATTATAGTAGTCCCCATAAATGGAGTTCTTGCAAAAATACGCTGTAGATATCCTGTGAAGGAGGGGCGCTAAATTGAGGCAAAAATATCTACACATAGACTAAGGTCCAGAAAAAAGAGACCCTATCTGTATGAAATGGTGATATACAAATAATAGATGGGATTAGTCCTAGCCGAATAAAGGACTATGGAGGCTCAAAAGGCAATGTGTTATATTAATATACATGGTAAATGCTCACTAAGTGGCATCCTATGATGTGTTCACCAAGTGGACAGGTGCTATAATGTAACAAAAACTTGACAGTATGCATGCATATACTAATGCAGAGAAGTATAATACTGACTCGCCACTATAATGGCATAAATGTACATATAACTCTATAATGATACCTTAATAATTAGGAAAAAGCCATATTGTAACTCCTCTGGCAGATGGATAATCACAAAGGAGGCTGCTACTATACTATAGCCACAAACGTAGGACTTACCTGCTTATCAGCCTTCCTCTCATAGACCCGATACTCACATGAAATCACTCACTCAGCGTCTGACATCACAGACGCTCTAACTCCGCTTGAGCTCAACCGTACAGTAGTAAATGCCACAAATGCCTCACTCTTCAATCCATAAACCATTTCAAACTATATATATGTATGTGAAAGAGTGTGTGTGTATTTGATGTAATGTCTCGCCCATGACAGGTGATGAAGATGCTTAAATGCTTACAATTATACAGTAGCAACTATTAGGCTATTTGTAATCCAGCAATATGTGTATAAAACACAAGTAAATCTTTCTACCCCTTCTGGATCGCTACCTTGTCATGGTGAAGGGGCTTGTGTACTTTGATGAAGCTATGAGCTATATTACATGTAGGGTCAGCCAAGATGGGCAGGTCATGGCAGAGAGGTCAGACAAATCAGGGTCCACTGGAGAAGGAACTAGCAACCCACTCCAGTATCTTTGCTAAGAAAACTTTATGGACAGGCACAACCAGAGATAGAACGATATGGCACCGGAAGATGAGCCCCTCTGGTCAGAAGATTTCTACCACATTACTGGGGAAGAGCAGAGGGCGAGTACGAGTAACACCAGATCTAATGAAGTGGTTGGGCCAAAGCCAAAAGGACACCACGCTGCGGATGTGTCTGGAGGGAAAAGGAAAGTCCAATGCTCAAAGATTAATTCAGATTAAGAACCTGGAATGTTAGAACTATGAACCAAGGCAAACTAGATGAGGTAAATAATTAAATGACAAGGTTAAACATTAATATCCTGGGAATTGGTGAATTAAATGGACTGGAATGGGACGTTTCACATCAGACAGCCACCAGATCTTCTACTATGGTCAAGAATCCTGCAGAAGAAATGGAGTAGCCATCATAATCAAAGAGTGGCCAAAGCAGTGCTCGGTTACTACCCAATAAATGACAGAATGATTTCAATTCGAATTCAAGGAAAGCCATTTAATATAACAGTGATCCAAGTCTATGCTCCAACCATGGATTCTGAAGAAGCTGAAGTTGTCCAGTTCTACAAAGACATTCAACACGTCATAGACATAACACCAAGAAAAGATGCTACTATTATCATAGGATATTGGAATGCTAAAGTAGGGAACCAAAAGACACCGGGAATAACTGGCAAATTTGACCATGGAGTACAAAATGAAGCAGGTCAGAGATTAGTAGAATTCTGTTAAGATAATTCTCTGGTCGTAGCAAACACCCTCTTCCAACAGCCTCCGAGACGACTCTACACATGGATATCACCAGATGGACAACATAGAAATCAGATTGACTATGTACTTTGCAGCCAAAGATGGAGGAGCTCTATACAGTCAGCAAAAACAAGACCTGGAGTTGACTGCGGGTCAGACCATGAGCTTCTTTTTGCAAAGTTAAAAATTGAACTAAAGAAAAGAGGGAAAACCATCAGACCAAGTAGATACAAAATCAATAATATGCAGTGGAAGTAAAGAATAGGTTTAAGGAACCAGACATGGAAGACAGAATGCCTGAAGAACCTTCTAAAGAATTTGTATGTCGACCAAGAAGCCACGGTCAGAACCGAGCATGGGACAACAGGATGGTTCAAGATCGGAAAAGGCATGCGGCAAGGTTGTATATTGTGACCTTATTTATTCAGCTCATATGCAGAGTACATCATGCGTAAGGCTGGGCTGGATGAATCCTAAGCCAGAATCAATATTGCTGGAAGGATTATCAACAACCTCAGATACGCCAATGATACTACTCTTATGGCTGAAAGTGAGGAGGAACTAAAGGACTCATTGATGAGGGTAAAAGTAGAGAGTGCAAAAGTTGGCCTGCTCCTCAACGTTAAAAAGACGAAGATCATGGCAAACGGCAATCTCACTTCCCGGCAAATAGACGGGGAAGCAGTGGAAGCAGTGATTTTAATTTCCTTTGATTCAAGATCTCTGCAGATGGTGACTTTAGTCATGAAATTAAAAGACTTTTGCTTCTGGGAAGGAAAGCTATGGCAAGCTTGGACAAGCTTGTAAAAAGTAAAGATATTAAACTATCAACAAAGGTCCGCATAGTTCGAACTATGGTATTCCCAGTAGTAACATACGAATGTGAGAGCTGGACCATAAAAAAATCTGAGCGCCGTAAAATTGATGCCTTTGAATTGTGGTGTTGGAGAAGACTGCTTAAAGTCCCTTGGACTGCAAGAAGAACCAATACATCAATACTTCAGGAAATCAAGACAAACTGTTCACTAGAAGGTATGATCATGGGGCTGAAGCTCAAATATTTTGGCCATATCATGAGAAGGCAGGTTTCCCTAGAAAAGACTCTGATGCCGGGAAAGATTGAAGGCACAAGAAGGAGACGACAGAGGCAGAGATGGATAGATGAGGTCACCGAAGCAATGAACATGCACTTTATGGAGCTCAGTGGGGCAGTGACTGAGAGATGCACCTGGAGTGCTGTGGTCCATAGAGTGAAGGGGAGTCTGACGTCACTGAACGACTAAACAACAACAAAATCTTTCTATTCTGGTAGGTAAGGAACCTTTGCTTTTGGGATTAAAATCAACTGTATATGTAATAAAAGTCAGATATTTAGATATTACATTATTAAAAACTGTAGAAAAATATCATCAAGTATCAGTGCTAGCATATAGCATTAATAAGTTAAATATATTAAACCATGGAGATAATTTACTTGTTTCTTTGTGAAATATAGTGTCCTAGCAGAAGTATGGTGTTTTAGTCTTGTGTAATTTATACACCTCCGCATTTGAATTTCTATGCACCATTTATTTTTTATATATATTTTTTTTAATAATCTATTTAAACCAGGATTGTCCAATTCCAGTCTTATAAATTCCGTATCACATGATACATTGTTTGACTACATCAGGGTGACTTAGTCAAATGAGTTTACTTGTCTGTGCTCAAACAGAAATATCCTGCACTGAATGACTGGAGATGAACAAGCATTGTTGTGCAATGGGTCCTTGTTACTCAGGCTGCCTCTCAGGTCAGCTGTGGTTCTAGATTTAAAAAAGGCACTCAGACAAGCTCCAGCAGATCATCGGAGATTATAAAAGAGGTTATTCCTCCAGATCACTAAATAGGGTCCCTAATACAGGAAAGATAAAGCTCTACATGCATATATTTTCAGTCAAAGTATAACACTTTATTTGATGATTTGGGTTCACTTTTATAAGGCATAAAACAATAAAAAAGTTACAACATTAACTTTGAGCATAAAGTCAGAAATGGGTCTACATTGGCAGGTCTTTGTTTGGTCAGCTGTGAACCAATTAGAGGAAAACATCAACAACCTGGTAAGAACTACCCTGCTTTAAGCTGATGGCCTATTGCAGAAGTGCCTATTTTGGCACTTGCCCTAATGGCTCCTGGAGCTGACTGAGCAAACAATCAGGGCAAATATCTGCACCCTAAGCACAAGCTACTGACAGTGGGGGGAAAAAGTATTTGATCCCCTGATGATTTTGAACGTTTCTCCACTAACGAAGAAAGGATCAGTCTATAATTTTAATGTTAGGTGTATTTTAACAGTGAGAGACAGAAAACAAAAACAAACAAACAAGAAAAACTCATGTCAAAGAAAGTTATACATTGATTTGCTGGTCAATGAGGGAAATAAGTATTTGACCCCTTCGACTTAGTACTTGGTGGCAAAACCCTTGTTGGCAATCACAGAGGTCAGACGTTTCTTGTAGTTGGTTACCAGGTTTGCACGCATCTCAGGAGGGATTTTGTCCCACTTCTCTTTGCAGATCCTCTCCAAGTCATTAATGTTTTGAGGCTGATGTTTGGCAACTCAAACCTTCAGCTCCCTCCACAGTTTTTCTATGGGATTAAGGTCTGGAGACTGGCTAGGTTCTCTTAGCTTAGTGCACAAATGGAATGAACTGTTAATCCAGCCAGGGTAGATAGGGGAAGGGGAGAGTGAATTGTCACAAACATATTTTTGAAAATGCTAAATTCCAACGCTACGGAAGAAAATGGTAAAATAATTGACTTCATTAAAGTATATCACTACACTGTCATTTTGTTTACCTAGCTCATTTTAGCATTTCTAGCTGCTGTTTTGTACTCACTTATAAAATGATTTTAAAGCATAAGCAATAAGAACATTTTTGAAGCATGGTTTTTGTCATCTCTTCTAAAAAACATTAAAAGGTAGACATTATTCAGAGAAAGGGGTTGAAGATGAGGAAAGGCTAACCAATTTTTTTTCTCCAAAAAAAAGATGTATTAAGGGTGATATAATTCCCTTATATAAATACTTCATGGTCAATACATAGTCATATTGCAATACCCCAAAACAGTAAAATATCAATATATCTATGATGCTTACACACAAAACAAAATGATGATAATTATACATGGTTCTTTCTACTTTCTCATAAAAAATGATAACTACGTTTCAAGTCACTGTTCCCTTTATGAGTAATCCCTTCATTAATGGGAACAGTTTAAAAATAGCTGAGCAGTAAATGTTTGCATATAATATATGCTTATGATTCATTGTATAGCATTGTAATGTGCAATATTAATCAATTATCTCATTGTATCAGTTAATATATCTCACTAAGACAGAAATACTGTAACATGAATAGTGACCAATTTTCTCGTTTATGGAATCTAATGTTATCTAGCATTCTGGAAATAATTTCTTTTACCTATAATATTATTGTTTTAATTTTAAACCCTTTCCTCTGATACCCACAACAGGGATATTATTAGCGTAGTTTAAATAAGTGGACAAATGTAAATTTTGGCATCTGTTTTTTTCCTTTTTTTTTTTACATTCCTATTCTTACTAAGGGATTCCTCTTGTCACCTTCTTGTAATTTTATTGGTTGTATGCAAAAAGTAAATAAATAGGGAGGCACTAATGACGCTATAGATCGTTAGCCAGAACTCACCTAGAAAACTATCAGACTGTTAAGTGTGTTTTACTGGAGCTCACACAAATGAGATAAGCCTTCATTCCATGGCTCCGGTAAGAAAAGATGTGAAGTTCATTTAAAATAACTACCAAACTATCACATCACACACATAAATCTAAATCTAACCTCTGAGACATGCCATCAAAGTGCTTTAAATGTCCCAAATATTCTAAGCCTGGGTATCTGTCCTATGATTATTTTGAAAATATTTTTCCGTCCACCTTGAAAAAACTGGGTATAAATATCTTCCTAGAGTGCTTCTTAGACAGTTGGGAAGTGTTGGGTGCAAGGCCTAGGAAAATAAAAACAACTGTCCCTACCATCTGTCGTGGAGCTACCACCGGGACAACACTGCACCTTGTCACTGGAGGACTCAGTGTTGTCCTATATTTATAGGGTCAGCTGACCCCAGCACACTCCACCCCTTTATTTTTTATTTTTTTAAAGGCGCGGATGCTTCTGTAGAAGACGAGGAGGCCGGAGACATCGCGGAAAGGTAAGTATATTGTAGATTGTGTTTATTTTACTTTGCCTTATGTTAACTAATGTAATGTTTTTTTTTGACAGGAGTAAAGATGGCCGACGGAACATGGCGGACCGAACATGGAGGACGTGACATGCTGGAACGGGACATGCTGGAAAGGTGAGTATAATAGTTACAATATTTAGAATATTTAGAATGTTTAGAATGTTTAGAATGTTTAGGTATTTCATGTAAATGTGTTGTATTCATTTTTGGAATCTTTTTTACCGTAGGTTGCTGATCTGAAGAAACATCTCAAAGGTAAGTGGCCTTAATTATTTTATTGTAGCTTACAATTAGGGTAGCTATATATATATAGGTAGCATGTATTGTATATTATATAGATAGGGGGATGTATTATTAGATAGTATTGTATATTTCATAGTGGGATGTATATTACATTGTATTGTGGCATGTATATTAGATAGGGTTGTATTGTAGTTTATTTAATTTTATTGTATTTTATTTTATTTAATTGTGTTGTATTTTAGTTTATTTAATTCTGTTGTATTTTAGTTTATTTAATTCTGTTGTATTGTATTATATGTATGTATTAGATGTATTTCTTTTTCAGGTGTGTAATTTAAAAAAAAAAAATTGTGGTGACGGGAGGTTGTAATGTATTTTTTTAGTTTCTGTAATGTTACTTTTTTTATTTTTGGTCACTTAGGTTTCTTTTTTTGGTTCTGTAATGTACATTTTTTATTTTTGGTGATTTTAGTTTTTATTATTTTATGTCATGTAGATTTCTGCTTTTTGAGGAATTTAGTTACTTGAGGCACACAGTACACTCACATTGTGTGACAAACAGCATTTCAACACTTTCTTTTATTGTTCCTGAAATGTCAAATACGGATATTAATAATTAAACAACTTTCCAAACATACACATCTCATTGCCGTCATTTTTTGACGGGCAAGTCGCTAGTATATATATATTGCCGACTTGTCCATCAAAAATGACAGCAATAACATTTGAAGCCTGGCAATGCTGTTGGGCCTCGCGATGAGCACCTTTGGCACTCATTGTGAGCCTCTCCCACGTCTACTTTACAAGCCTTGAGATCAGCGCCATCGTAAGCCCCGTAATGATCGGCTTTGACCAATTCGCCACTTTCATGCCACATTGCAAGCTTCTCTACAGCTTTGACGCTCATTTCATGCATCGTCAAAGCCGCAACCTTCGGCCTTTTGGAGCCCAGGGATGAGCACCGCCTTCCGCCTTCGGCGCTCATTGCACATGTGCAAGCCCATAACTTTTAATATAGCATTACCGACAAACTAGCAATTACGTCAACTATTATATGTGTTTATATATATATATATATATATATATATTTTTTTTTTTTTTATACACACAGTATCTCACAAAAGTGAGTACACCCTTCACATTTTTGTAAATATTTTATTATATCATCATGTGACAACACTGAAGAAATGACACTCTGCTACAATGTAAAGTAGTAATTGTACAGCCTGAATAACAGTGTAAATTTGCTGTCCCTCAAAATAACTCAACACACAGCCATTAATGTCTAAACCGTTGGCAACAAAAGAGAGTACACCACTAAGTGGAAATGTCCAAATTAGGCCCAAAGTGTCAATATTTTGTGTTGCCATCATTATTTTCCAGCACTGCTGTAACCCTCATGGGCATGGAGTTCACCAGACCTTCACAGGTTGCCACTGGTGTCCTCTTCCACCCCTCCATAATGACATCACAAAGCTGGCGGATATTAGAGACCTTGCACTCCCCCACCTTCCATTTGAGGATGCCCCATCAGGTGCTCAATAGGCTTTAGGTCTGGAGACATGCCTGGCCAGTCCATCACCTTTACCTTCAGCTTCCTTAGCAAGGCAGTGGTCGTCTTTTAGGTGTGTTTTGGGTCATTATCATGTTGTAATACTAAGCCTGTGGCCTAGTCTCTGAAGGGAGGAAATCATGCTCTGCTTCAGTATGTCACAGTATATGTTGGCATTCATGGTTCCCTCAATGAACTGTAGCTCCCCAGTGCCGGCAGCACTCATGCAGGCCCAGACCATGACACTACCACCACCATTCTTGACTGTAGGCAAGACACACTTATACTCTTCACCTGGTTGCTGGCACACACGCTTGACACCATCTGAACCAAATAAGCTTATCTTGGTCTCATCAGACCACGTGACATGGTTCCAGTAATCCATGCCCTTAGTCTGCTTGTCTTCAGCAAACTGTTTGTGGGCTTTCTTGTGCATCATCTTTAGAAGAGGCTTCCTTCTGGGACGCCATTCAGACCAGTTTGATGCAGTGTGCAACGAATGGTCTGAGCACTGACAGGCTGACCCACCAGCCGCCCCTTCAACCTCTGCAGCAATGCTGGCAGCACTCATATATCTATTTCCCAAAGACAACCTCTGGATATGACGCTAAGCAAGTCCACTCAACTTCTTTGGTCGACCATGGGGAGGCCTGTTCTGAGTGGAACCTGTCCTGTGAAACCACTGTACGGTCTTGCCCACCGTGCTGAAGGTAAACGTGATGGACTGGCCAAGCATGTCTCCAGACCTAAACCCTATTGAGCCTCTGTGGGACATCCTCAAATGTAAGGTGTTTTTTTACACCACAGCCCTCCATTAACTAGCTCCACCACTGACTAGGTATCCTCTCTGCTGCCACATGGGAGTAAAGTAGTACTATGGCAAAAGTCGTGTGACTTCCATATATCATAAAGGATTGGAAACAATCTATATTAAACAGATTGGGTTTTACACATCAATACACATAATACTAATGTATAAATTACAGAGATTCTCCAGGTACTCTCCTATTTATAGGACATTTTGTCCTATAAAATATTAACTCTTAGGAAAAAATTAAGGGATATAGGGCATTATAGTATAATCAAAGTTAGAGGCTCAATTTTGATCAAATAAAGTGTTCTCTTAATTCTATTAATTAATTAATTTGTATATATAAGCAATGAGATGTTTCACCTAGATTTCATTTGATCACATGTAAGAGATAGATTATTCCCACAAGTACACCTTGTAATTAAAACAAAATATAATATAATAGGTCATTTGATTATTTATAACATAAACCATTGAACCCAGTTTAAAAAAAATGGATTTTGGGAAATGTTGACAAAACACACCTAAAATCAGCAATAGTTAAATATTTTCAAATCCCTTCTGCCATATTACAACACTTCCATATGTTTCTTAAATAATACCATTTACATCTAAAATGTCTTTAATTTAAACACATATTTATATTAATACTAGCGAATTGCCCATCAAAAAATGACAGTCATAAAATTGTAAGTCAGGTAATGCCGTTTGCCACACAATGTAAGGCTTTTGGTTCTCTGAGTACCTTCGGTGCTTATTGCAAGCCCCGCGCTGTGCGTCTTTGGCGCTCATTGCGATCCTTTCCTCTCGTGTACTTTTTGTTCTGTGAGCACCCTGTGTGTTCATTGTGAGCCCAGAGCTGAGCGCCTTCGCGAGCCTCTAATCTGCTTTTTTTATATATATATTTTTTTAATAATAATGAATTAATTGATGAAATAATAAATTAATATACTTTACCTATTTGTAATGAATATATCCAGCAATCAATATCCTTAAGAGCTAACAATCCCTTCTGATTTTCCTGCTGCATACAATGTACATTTGGACTGTTGCTGACCTGAAGTGTAAGTGTTGGAAGTGTGCAGTATTAATAGGCTGCGTGCGCGAGGGCAAAACGTTTGTTTAGTTGTGTAAAGCGGCATTTTAGAATGGTAATGTTATTAGTTGTAAGTTAGTGTTGTAAAATGGTGGCGATTGTGTGTGTATGTGTTAGCGTAGTTTGTAATAGTGTATTTTATACCCCGTACGTTTCTGTATAAAAGTCTTATGTGCCTGGTGATGTTTTGAGTGGTTAGAGGTCGTGTAGCCTCGTTTTCGTCTTATTCGGACGTCATTTTTTGTTGTTGCTTAGGCTATTTTTGAGTGCCGAAACTCTGCAAATGGTGTTTAAATTCTTGTGCTACCTCACTCCCAGACGTCCTGGCTGCCCCCCGTGTTGTGTGTGATTTTTTAAAATATTTTTGTTTATTTTCTTTGTGTTATTGTTGTTTTTGTATGTGCGTGGTTCGGCCTTTAATTTTTTGGACCTCGTATTTATTTTTTTTCCAAGTACTGCGGTTCGTATTTTTTTTTTCTAAGTGCTGATTTCCTTTTTGCAAGTGTTACGGGCGGTATTTTCTGCTGCCGATTTTTTAAAACTGCTACAGGTCTCGCATTGTGAATTGTGTAATTGAAATTTTTGTAGATCTGTAGATCCGCGGTCACTGCCTAAGTTGTGCGGGGTTGTAGGGAGGAGCGCCTATGTTGCTCATCTCCACCAGCGCAATGAGCGCCTTCGGCACTCACTTCCTAAGTCGTACGGGGTTGCAGGGATGAGCTCCTACGGCACTCATCTTCACCAGCGCAAGGAGCGCCTTTGCCCGCAACGTTAGCAACAACTTGCAATGCTACAACTATATATGTGATAAATACAGTTGGGAAACTACCTAGATGCATTTATATAACATGCCCATAATTACTATGTATTGTGTAACATTATGTCACAATAAATTAGAAGGAATTTCATCAATTGCACCACATTGTGCTTGGATTACTTCATATTGCTTACAATTGCATAGCGTTTTTTTTCATTTGTGTTCCTTTTTTGATTTAATTTTAAAATAACTTAAACTTGAAGCACTTTTGTTCGATACAATCTAAATCAGAAGGTGTCCATGCATCTACAATTCCCAGCACTGCTGCCCCTACACTAAGCATCATCAGATGGAGCATGACAATAGTTTCTAGCACGTGTAGTGCGATGCCATTAATTATTCAATCTGATTGAATTGTTGGATTATATTTATTACAGTATATGATTGAGCACTTGACACTTTAATGTGGTGTATTACAGACAATTATTTATTACTGTATAGCAGGGAATTACAATAATTAGTCAGATCAAGGCAACTCAGTGGATCAGTAGTCATTTTGGATTTTGCAAAGGCTTTTGATACAGTGCCACATGGAAGACTATTGTGCAGAGTAAGGAATACTGGAATTGCAGTAAAGATCTGCTAATGGAATGAGATCTGGCTAAAATACAAGAAGCAAAAGATTGTTGTAAATGAAACATACTCAGATTGGACTAATGTGGTAAGTGGGGTCCCTCAGGGTTCAGTAATAGGTCCTCTTTTTTAACATATTTACTGGAAAGTATTGTCTCCATTTTTGCAAATGACACTAAGTTGTACAGGGTAATTAAATAAGAACATTATGTTCTTTCCATCCAAAGGGATTTGCATAAATTAAAGAAATGGACCACTAAATGGCTGATGAGGTTTAATACGAATAAATGTAAAGTTAAGCATTTGGGAAGGAAAAATAGCCATGCAATTTATAATCTTAATGGAGCAAACCTAAGGGTATCCAATATTGAAAGGGTTTTAAATAATTGTAGGAATATCCTCTAGCCTGGGATTTCTCTCTCAGCTGTCAAGCCTGTATTTTATTTTATTTCAATAACAATACAATTTTGCAGTCGTAAATACTTCCCTTTCTGATTTGCATTAATTGTGCATTTAGGATGGTGCCTTTCATAATGAAACAAGGTGTTGGTCTCTGTTGGTTTTTATAGACTGTAGTTGTAGTTGTTTAATCACAGTACCTAAGAATGTAATTTCTCTATGGTATTCACTAATTAAGCAAATTCCAATATCATTGTTTTTTTCATTTATATAAACATTTTAATAGTTCACTCTCATTACCAATCATATAGTGAATACAATTGCAAACTCTATTTGACACAAAAAAACAATGCCGCAATAGTTAAAAAAAGAGGGTAAAATGTGTACTTTCTATGGTAGAACACAGTAATAAACTGTTCCTATATGAATATTGGGTATACTATTGAGTTCCTCGCTTTTTTAACTATTTTTTTCCATGTAGTTGATATTTAATTCTAAAAATAAGAATTTGTTCTCCACCAACATCAAGATAAAGATTTGCATATCTCATGGAGTCTTCATCGCTGTTTGTTGATGAGATCTAACAGTCAAATCACATATATAGTTGTGAGCAGAAACATTTTGGCAACTCAATGTTAAATTTAAGCAGTCTGATTGGCTATTGATTACGGCGTCGTTGTCGTGATTGGTTGCTAGGTTCACAGTTTGCTCTGTGATTGGCTGCACTGTTGCTTTGGCAGTAAGGGTGAGTTAGTGTAGTGTAACAGTATGAAGAGTTTGTAAGGTGCAGCCTCAGTGGTCCGGAGGCTCGGGTTCATTAACCTGACCGAAACCCGGGAGGAGAATAGGGAAGCGAGTCAGGAATACAGGGAGCAGAGTGGGAAGGACGGCAAGCACCAGGCATGAGGGGTCCCGTCAGGACGCCGCCAAGCATCGCCTCCCTGCTCACTGCCTCTGTGATCGATAACTTGCAGCTGTGTTTTCACAGCCTGTCCACGGCAGTGAAGCTCAAGCTGCTGCTGGGGTTGTTACACCTCCTGCGCCATGCATGAGGTTAGACCGGCTCCCTCCCACAACCTCCTCCCCTGGACGGGAGTTCATGGTACCCCCGTGTGCTGAGGGGAGTGGAGCTGCAGAGTGGCCCACTTATCTCCAACACACACATTCCCAGCACACACACACTCACCCTCATCCCCAACACGCACACACACTCATTTACTACACAAACTCACATGTACACTCATCTATGACATCTGACACACCAAAACACACCACTCATCCTCATCCCCAAGGCACACATGCAGAGTAATCTCCAATATAAGAGCACACTCATAAACAACTCATATATGGATAATTACCCGTAACCACATACATTCCTAATAACATACATACTCATACACAAAACACATAAACACTTATTAACACAACAGACACAGGGGAGGGAGTGGGGGAGAGACACAGGGGATGGAGAGGGGGGGGAGACACAGGGGGGGGAGGGTAGAGACACAGGGGGGGAAGAGACACAGGAGAGGGACGGGAGTAAGAGGCACAGGAAGGGAGAGGGGTGGAAATAGACACAGGGGAGGGAGGGGGGTAAAGACACAGGGGAGGGAGAGGAGGGGGTGAGACACAGGGGAGGGGGGAAAGACACATGGGAGGAAGAGGGGGGATACACAGTGGAGGGAGAGGGGGAAAGAGACACGGGAGGAGAGACACAGGGGGAGGGGGACAGACACAGGGGAGGGAGAGGGGGAAAGAGACACAGGGGAGGGAGATGGGGGAAAGAGACACAGGGGAGGGAGAGGAAGTAGAGGGGGGAAAGCTTGCAATGAGCCTCTCCCGTCAAGTAGAAGGGAGAAAGGTAGAGGGAGGGGAGGGACGGGGGAGAGACACAGGGAAGGGAGTAGAGTGGGGAGAGAAGCTTGCATCAAGCACCTCCTGTCAAGTAGAGGGGGGAAAGATAGAGGGGTGAAGAAGCTTGCAATGAGCTCCAAAGGCGCTTATTGCGAGGCCCATGATGATCGCCGAAGTTGCTCATCGCAAACCCAGTAAAGTAGAGGGGAGGAGAGGCTTGCAATGTGTTGCAAACAGCAATGCCAGGCTTCAAATTTTATTGCCGTCATTTTTGAGGGGCAAGTCGCTAGTAAATAATAATTGTGACTATTCTTTTTAACTATGTACAAAGGTTTTAAATAATTAGATTATATATTATATGATTTAATTACAAGATGTACTGGGAAGAATAACCTAATTTATTCTCCCCAGTACATCTAGAGCATTTTTCCTAAAATTAAAGCAGCGGCTACAGTAAGTTACACATAAGCAATAATTCTTTAGATTGAAATAGGTAATGATTTTAATTTGTATCACGTAAAGGAAAAGGTGACAAGTGATTAAAGTAATTAATGTATTAAAAGTTAGTAAAACTATAAACGCATTGTTCTACCTAAAACATATTTTGGAATAAAATAGGAGAGTGCAACGTTCTTTGCTCCCTGCAGTCCTGACTTGGAGCCTCTTGTTCACTTGCTCCAATCAGTTGATTTATCTTCTTCATTAAAACAAAGTACATCGGCATACCTTTTCAATTAAATTTCAAGTGTTTAAAGAGGGACACATTTTGAAAAGACATGCTATTTGCTAGAGTTACCAAAATGCACTAATTATAGCAGAGGCTTGAGCAAAGTGACTGAATTATTAAAGAAATATATGCTTACAGCCTTATTAAATTGCGATTCAGTAAATTTAAAAGCGCTCTATTTAAGCACACAGCATATTTTTTTTACAGAAGTTTTTAGTGAGTGAAGACCTTTACAAAAGCAAGGTCTTCACTAACTAAAAAAAATCTGTAAATAAAATATGCTATGTGCTTAAATAGAGCCCTTTTAAATTTACCAAATCGCAATTGAATAAGGCTGTTAATGTGTGCAAATTACTTGATATACAGATCTTTACTGCAAAGCAGACACTGGGCCTCAATCAACTGCAAGCCCATAATTACCTGTAAGTCGACATTTTGGATGCAGGTTTCATTTTTGGGCAACATTTAGATGTATTCAGAGGTCTCTAACACGTAATTAAAGGCTCACAGCTTTCCCAAGCAAACCATGAACACGTAATTAGGATTTCAGGGGGCATGATCATGGTGATCTGGCAATAATTAAACAAGCACATAAGTTACTTTTTAGACAGAGCCAGTAGTAAGTGAAACAGTCATCATAACATCAGTAAGACATGGATGTTACAATTAATCTGCAATTGTAAGCTAAGCATTAATACACGCAAATACGTAATGTTTGCTGATCCGGTTTCACTTAAACATATGTGGTTAGCCTGATCTGTATTAACCCCTTGATTTCTGGGGTCAATATAAAAACGGAATTAAAAGTTCCTAATCATTTTTTTTTATTGCAGATTTGCAAGCTTGAGACTGTTGTGCAATTAATTATAATGACTTTCATTGTTTTCCAGTATTTTAAAGTACAGTAGTGTGTGTTTATTTGCTGCTACAGTTATACAAACAGGTGTTTAAGCTACTTGCGAGTCCAATCTAATTTTTTTATGTATTTGCAATCTACGAGTTAAAAGGCAATTGGGGGCTACATGAACATTTGTAATTGAATATCGATTTTGCATCTTTAGCAATGGTAACATTTACGGGCTTGAAAAATCGATGGAGGAGGTAGGACAGAGTTACATTTTTGACAAGCCCGAAGTGCTTTTGAGCCTGTAATGCTCAATTGGAATGTGAGTAGTTAAATGTATCCAATTGAATATCTATTACATTTACGGGCTACATTACAGGTTCAAGTAATTACGATTTGGCCAATTGAATGAGGCTCACAGTCTCTCCTGAAATTGTCAAAACAATGTTAGATGTTTCAGTGAAAGAAATAGGACATGACCAGAATAAAAAAAGGTGAATTGGCTTCAAATGTGGTACTGTCCATCAAAATGGAGACATACAGGGGTATATCATCTTAAAAGAAGGGACTGTTCCTCTAAACTAGTGCCGTCCCAAACGAGTGAGGACATATTCCTCTAACTCAGTCCTGTTGCCTGGGAATGAAGAATCTGAAGCCTATATTTGATGACATCTGCATACTACAAGATGTTGGGGAATGTAGGAGGCAAGGAGTTCACTGTACAGAACACACTAAAAGGCCTGTGTATTTGGACTAGTTGATCTGAGCAGAGGTGGCAGCTGATTTAACCTCCTGGCACTTTTCCTCAATAGACAGAGGGAAGTCTCTATGGCTAGTGTATATAGCTGTCCAAACAAGGGACACCATTGATGTACTCCTTGTCCAAATACCAAAGGTTCCTTTAGGGACCAATTGATTTTAAATAAACACTCTGCAGAGACATACAGAATTTTCATATAGCTCACAATTTGTGGGCCAAAGCCATATGCTTGCAGAGAAGCTATGAGGTAACTATGTTCAAACACCTTCTCTTATAGTATGTGCTGAGCAGTGAGACCGGTTGCCAGTTCTAAATAAGGTAGTGATTCGCCTTTTTGGGGCAGCAAGGCAAATACTGCTCATTGACAGGACAGAGGAATATCTCTGGTCTCTAGGGCTTCCCCAAGGAATAAATAGAAATCCATTCCTGGAGTCTCTCAGAAGAAAAAAAATTGAAAGCCATCCCGTCCAGTCCTGAAGATGTATCACAAGACATGAGAAGGAAGGCTAGTGGAAAGTTATTGGTTCATCAAGCTGCTTTCTTACACCCTCGCTGGCTGTGGGAAGCCCCTCCCATAGCACCTTGCAGGCATCTGGAGAAATAGGAACCCGGTGAGAGTACATGGCCTTAGGTGACAATGGAACCCCCTCTATAATACATTGCTTCCTGAACTTATATATAGCCAACTTGGCTAATGCCAGGAGCAGGTTGATGAGAAGGTCCCTGGCCCTATTGCCCCGGGACACTGAGCGCCCAAAAATAAAAAAAACTGCAGGAGAAGGCCCCTTAAATATTTTACAGACTTGCTATGGATTTGCCTTTTTATAGAGCCAATCCATGGTGGTGGGAGGTATATGTCCAGTTAAAAAGTAAAATTGAAACAAATGTAAAACAAACAAAATTAAATAAGGAGGGTGGGCTGAAATTAATCCAGATGGGGATACCGAGCAGAGTACACCATCTACAGCCCACTGGGAGTCAAACTCATCCATTCCCCCAGTGGATGGTGAGAGAAAAGAAAACAGGATGGGGGGATACAGAGCAGAGTACACCATCTACAGCCCACTGGGAGATTATCCATTCTCCCAGTAGACAAAGCCAGGTGATACTCTGCCTGTATACAGGAGCGCACCGGTGCCCAAAACATGGCCTCAAGTGGATCCCCCTCTGTCAAACACTGCTTCCTGGACTTTTATATAGCCAGCTTGGCTTAATGCCAGGAGCAGGTGGACGAGGAGGTCCCTGGCCCTATTCCCCCGGGACACTGGGTGCTCCAAAATAAATAGGTGTGGGGAGAAATGCAGCCAGAACTGCAGGAGGAGGCCCCTCAAACTTATACAGTATTCTAGGTGAAATCTAGGCAGGGGTCTATACATTTTATTCGTCAGATTTGATGCATCATTTGTCTACTTTTATACCAAATAACATACAAAAAAGTGTAGAGAGAACCACATGGTTATTTTGTCTGAACTTGTGATTCCAAATATATTATTAAAATATAGCTACTTTTATTCATTCTATTTAAAATGTAAAAAAAAAAATGTGTTAATAATATGTTGCATATAAATAAAAAATAAACATGTGAAAAATGTAATTTAAAACAAAAGAGGAAAGGAAAAAGTGTCCTTTTGCATGTCCTTTGATATAGGATATTGCATGCTCTGATTTGTTTCTTTGATACCTTTGATACTTTATTAAATCAGAATTTACCTTAGGATGAGAGCTTCCATTTCCGTCAAGAACCAAAAAGTAGTGTTTACAGGGAACGTGTAATAATTATAATAATAATAATAATAATAATAATAATAATAATAATAATAATAATAATAATAATACCTATTGTTATTATTATTATTATTATTGTTGTTGTTGTTTATGTGTAACTTGTCAGTATATTCCGTAGTTCAAGGCAAAACCAATAGCAATATTAACTCATTGCGAAGAATGGAGACCCTTGTCTTTGAGTTTAGAATGCTGTGTCCATAGTGCTTTCCCCAAAGCCCATGCAATATTAAAAACTGTAAAATTTGCAACCTAAAGATTTTGGGTGTGGTACAGGAGGGTGAGAGAAGTGATATGCATGTTAGGGTGAAAGGTGATAGGCTTCTTTAAACAGATGAGTTTTAGTGAGGTATTGAAGGTTTTGAGACAGGGACATTCTGGTGGAGCACTACAAGGAGTTCCAGAGAATAGGGGACGCACAAGGAAAGTGCTGTATATAACACAGATCTCACTTGTGTGGCGAGTGTATGAGGTACTATATGCCCCTATCTGTCTCTTTGTTACCACACAATACAAATAATTTAAAAATATATATAAACCAATGTACCAATTTTTAGACAATTGTATTAATATTCTTGAATTTTATTTTTGATACAAGAAATGGATTATGTATTTCCAGTTATTAATAAATTGTACATTATGTCATCACAAAGACTTCCTTAATTACTCTTTATTTTGCAGACTATGTATCATATGACCCCATGCTCTCCTATTAAAATGAATCCATAACATTATGGGTTATTTGTTTTCAGTTATATGATTCAATTATCCAGTCTCATACCTTGATACAACTAATCTTTTCTCTTATCTGACTGATTTTGGATACTATAACAGACGGCATTGCGTGTAGCAAAAATCATTTTTTGAAAAATATTCATTCAAAACGCTTCAGAGAATGCTAAGGCTCCCTAGGGAGAACATTGGTTTTATCTAGCTTGCTCTGTTCCTTAGAACATATTATAATTCAATAATTAAGACTCTTTTAGAACTTATCTCAAGAGATTTTCAAATTTGATCAGAGTAATACAGGAGATATTGATAAAAATCCAATTAGAAATTATTCGAATACTTGAAAATTATAAAGTAACTAGTGACTTGCCAGTCAAAATTGACGAGGCAATAAAAAAGTGTTGAAATGCTGTTTGTCACACGATGTGAGTGTACTGGGTGCTTCAACTATATAGACCCCTATAACACACTAATCAACGCAATAATAACTATATGTAATAACACTATAAGTGCCATGAGGGTCATCCAGGACCCTCATGACACTAAGTTTAAGCACTACAAAATTTTAACCCGGTCTCTTATGGGGGTCTATAGAGACCCTCATAAGCCTCTATTTAACTCCATTAGTCCAATAAGAGTATTTAAAGACCCTCATGGTACAGTTAGAAGCCTAGGGGGAAAAAAAAAAAATTAGTTAAACAAATTAAGCACATTTACATAAATAAACATTTTAAATATTGTAAATATTCTACTCACCTTTCCAGCATGTCCCCGTTCCTCTTCTTTTCTTCTCCGACGCGGTCCCTGCTAAAAAAAAACATTACATTAGTACAACATACATATAAACATAAAACAAAATAAAATAAACATAATATACATTGTACTTACCTCCCCTCGATGTCCCCGGCCTCCTCCTCTTCTGCTCCGGCTGGGCCCTGGAACAATCCGCGCTCTAAAAAAAACACAATAAAAACTCTGACGCTAATGAGCCTCCTACAGAGTTTTCCAGAAGAAAATTATCAATGGCGGCTTCTGAAAACAAAAAAAACAAAAAATCAGCCAGTCAGAAGGTGCCAATGTGTGAGCCAGTCAGAATGGGATATACCCCAAAATCCCACTCTGATTGGATAATGCACCTGTTGATCTTTATTTAAACCAATCAGAAGGCTTTATTGCCATCAGCCAATCACAATGATATACACCCCCACGCGGTGATTGGCTGAAGACATCTGCGCTCTCCCATTGTGATTGGCTGTTGTCACTGCAACCAATCAGAATGTGCAGATGTCTCCAGCCAATCACCCTGTGGGGGTGTATCCCATTGTGATTGGCTGAAGGCATCTACGCCTTGTGAGTGGTTTAAGTAAAGATTGACAGGTGCATTATCCAATCAGAGTGGCTGTAATACTGATTGACAGTATTCCATTCTGATTGGCTCGCACATTGGCGCCATCTGATTGGCTGAATTTGATAGACAGCGTTTTCAGCCGCCAATCAGAAGCCGCCAATGACAATTTTGTACTGGAAAACTCTGTAGGAGGCTCATTAGCATCGAGGAGGTCCGCGAGTGTGGATCTCCGTCAGTTTTTTTTTTGTTTGTTTTTTTAGAGCTCGGATTGATCCAGGGCGGGGCAGAAGAGGAGGAGGCAGGGGATATCGTTGGGAGGTAAGTACAATGTATGTTATGTTTATTTTATTTTGTTTTATGTTTATATGTATGTTAGACTAATGTAATGTTTTTTTTAACGGGGGCCGTGCTGGAGAAGAAAACAAGAAGGACGGCGACGTGCTTGAAAGGTGAGTAGAATATTTAGAATATTTATTTATTTTATGTAAATATGTTGTACTATTTTTTTTTTCCGCCTAGGTTGGTGATCTGAAGGGACATCTGCAAAGGTAAGTGGTCTTAATTATTTTATTTTAGGTTAGAATTAGGGTTTCTGTATGTAGATAGCATTTATTGTATGTTAGATAGGGGTATGTATTTTAGATAGGATTTATTTTATATTATATAGCATTTATTGTATGTTAGATAGGGGTATGTATTTCAGATAGATAGTATTTATTGTATGTTAGATAGGGGTATGTATTTTAGATAGATAGTATTTATTGTATTTTAGATAGGGGTATGTATTTTAGATAGATAGGATTTATTGTATATTAGATAGATTGGGGGATGTATTTTAGATAGATACGATTGATTGTATGTTAGATATATAAGGGGTATTGTATTTTATTTTATTTGCATTGGATTGTATGTATTCTATATGTATTTCCTTTTCAGGTGTGTAATTTTTTTTTTCTGTAGTGGGGGGGTTTAATGTATTTTTTAAATTTTCTGTAATGTTCCTTTTTTATTTTTTGTAATGTTGATTTTTTATTTTTTTTCTGTAATTAGAGTGGTGGGGGGGTTTATTAGGGGGTAGGTAGGTAGTGTAGGTGTTAATAGGTTAGTGTAGAGAGTGGTTAGTTTATATTTAATGGTTTATTGGGAGGTATAGTGCAGTGTAGTGTTTGTACTTAGTGTCATGAGGGTCCTTGAGGACAGTCATGGCACTTATGTGGTTAATGTTAGGGTTGTAACTGCCCCATAAGGGTCATAATATACCCTTATGGGACTGTTGGGGATTAAATAGAGGCTTATGAGGGTCTGTATTGACCCCCATAAGTGACAGGGTTATTTATTGGCTTATGGGTGTCTGTATTGACCTCCGTGAGTGACAGGGTTAGTTAGGGGTTTATGGGGGTCTGTATTGACCCTCATGAGTGACGGGGTTAAATAAGTGCTTATGGGGTTTGTATTGACCCTCATGAGTGACAGGGTTATTTATTGGCTTATGTGGTCTGTATTGACCTCCATGAGTGAAAGGGTTAATTAAGTGCTTATGGGGGTCTGTATTGACCCGGGTGCATGACAGGGTTAATTAAGTGCTTACGGGGGTCTGTATTGACCCCCATGAGTGACAGGGTTAATTAGGAGTTTATGGGTGTCTGTATTGACCCCCATGAGGGACGGGGTTAATTAAGTGCTTATGGGGGTCTGTATTGACCCCCATGAGTGACAGGGTTAATTAAGTGCTTATGTGGGTCTGTATTGACCCCCATGCGTAACAGGGTTAATTAAGTGCTTATGGGGGTCTGTATTGACCCCCATGAGTGACAGGGTTAATTAAGTGCTTAGGGGGGTCTGTATTGACTCCCATGAGTGACCGGGTTAGTTAGGGGTTTATAGGTGTGTGTATTGACCCCAGTGCTTATGGGGCTCTGTATTGCCCCCCCCCCATGAGTAACAGGATTAATTAGGAGTTTATGGGTGTTTGTATTGACCCCCATGAGTGACAGGGTTAATTAAGTGCTTATGTGGGTCTGTATTGCACCCCCCATGAGTAACAGAATTAATTAAGTGCTTATGGGGGTCTGTATTGACCCCCATGAGTGACAGGGTAAATGAAGGACTAATGGGGATCCGTATTGACCCCCAAGCATGACAGGATTAATTAGGGATTTATGGGGTCTGTATTGACCACCATGTGTGAGGTGGATAATTAATTGCTTATGGGGGTCTGTATTGATCATCATGAGTGACAGGGTTAATTAGGTGCTTATGGGGGTGACCCCCATGAGTGACGGGGTTAATTAAGTGCTTATGGGGGTCTGTTTTGACCCCCCATGTGGGACAGTGTTAATTAAGGGTTTATGGGGGTCTGTATTGACCCCCATGAGTGACAGGGTTTATTAAGTGCTTATGGGGTCTGTATTGACCCCCATGCGTAACAGGGTTAATTAAGTGCTTATGGGGGTCTGTATTGACCCCCATGAGTGACAGGGTTAATTAAGTGCTTACGGGGGTCTGTATTGACCCCCATGAGTGACCGGGTTAATTAATGTATTATGGGGGTCTGTATTGACCCCCTTGAGTGACAGGGTTAATGAAGGGCTTATGGGGGTCTGAATTGACCCCCATGAGTGACAGGGTTAATTAAGGGTTTATGGGGGTCTGTATTGACCCCCATGAGTGACAGGGTTATTTAGGGGTTGATGGGGTTCTGTAAAGAGCCCCATGAGTATTAGGGTTATTTATTTTTTTATTACGGGTCCTTTAAGGACCTTTACGGTCCTTTAAGGACCCATAAGGCGGGAATTTTGAATTTTGATTGCAGCGGGGGTCATCGGGGCCCCCCACTGTGAGGGGTAATGTGGGGTTAATGTGGGTTTCCGAGCTTATCTCGGATACCTTCAAGGGTTAATTAAGGGTTTATGGGGGTCTGGATTGACCCCCATGTGTGACAGGGTTATTTAGGGGTTGATGGGGCTCTGTATAGAGCCCCATGAATGATAGGGTTAATTTTTTTTATTAAGGACCCGTAAGGCGGAATTTAGAATTTTGATTCCACTGCGAGGGTTAATGTGTGGTTAATGCGGGTTTCCAAGCTTATCTCGGATCCCTTGGTTAATTTGTACGTTGCTGAGCGGTCCGGGGTTGTGGGGCCTCGTTTTTATTTTTTTCAGCTGCCATTTTTTTCCTCGCTTAGTCGTTTTTCTAGTGCCGAAACGGTAACATTTGGGGTTAAGTTCTTGTGTAACTTCATTTCCAGATGTCCTGGCTGTCCCCCCGTGATGTGTTTTTTGATCATTATTGGGTTTATTAATGTATTTTTAGTGTTTTTGTGTTTGCGCTTTTCAGGGGGTTAGTGCGGTGTTTTGCGAGACACAGGGGAGGGAGAGGGGGAGGAGAGGACTAAGTGCTGCGAGTTAACGGTTGTGTGGGGTGGTTTAGGGCGCTGCAAGACTAAGTGCTGCGAGTTCAGAGGTGTGTGGGGTGGTGTTGTTCCAAAGTCATGCGCAGTAAAGCCTTTACCTTCCGCGAGGGTCCACATTTGCGGCCCAAACTGAATACCTCGCTTTGCGAGGGATGCAATTCTTGCGAGCTCGATTTGCGAGCCCGCAAAGCTTGACGACGTCTCATAATTTGACAACTATTATATGTGATAGGAATTAAATACAGGTTAAATTCATAAGGCTAAGACCAGGAATAGTGCTTAAAGTAAATATTTTTTTCAGTATTCATATGGTGATTTTTTTTACGGAAATTTATGAAACTAGTTACATTTTAATAATAAATTTGGAATTGCAAGTGAAGAAAAATAAAACTGTGGCTCTTTCTACCCCTTTTGTATGATTTTAACCACAAATTATTGCACAGCATAACAAAATTAAAAAAGAAATAACGCCAGTTAGAGTTGTATAAATACTACTTTTAAACCATAAAATATGGTAACCTTCAAGGTTCTTTCCATTCCTTTTATCATCAAATTAGCATTAAGGATATATTCTACTTTTGAGGATTAGTTCCCTTAATTTATCATTTGGAATTTCAGGAAAATTCACATACTTTACCATTCCTCTAATTTTATTAAATCATTACACACTTGATTTACACCTCCTAGAATATCTTACCCTGTTACATGTTTTTAGGTCATATGCATACCCTGCATAGTCATTATTCTGCACTGCATTATATATTAAGCCCCATACCTCTGTATTCTAGAAATATATTAAACAAGGTTATATTTTTTTATGTATAACTCATATAAATAAAAACTTCAATCCTTTCGCATTCTTGTGGAAACTTCAGTTTTATTGGAAACTTCTTCTTGAAGAATTTTCCCTCAAATGGAACAATAATGTTTTTGCCCCACTTTAATGTCATTACTCCACCACATTAATGTTTTTTTTCTATAATGTCTAAAAGTTTCCAATGTAGGCTTCCAATGTAACTGTTTAATTTTTTGCATGTAACTATTGTTCGCAAAATAAAGAATCTGTTGCACCATGTAGTTTGAATTCTGTATGTTTCCATATAGTATATACTGTATTCAAATATTTATTTTACATCAAAACGTGGGCATCTATTTCCATCACCTGTAAAATGTAAAAGTGAATTATGCTAAATCAAAAATGTAGATTCCATCAAACCTATTCACTTTGCTGGAATATTTATAGGTATTCAAACTCCTGGAAACAACTTTCATTTCCTATATAATTATCACTTAGAGTTGGGTTTAATTAAAACTGTTTTTCTGATGTTCTGTTACTGTTATATTTTCACAACATTTTCTCAGTACTCATGCAGTCTCATGTGTGTTTCCTGTTTATATAATGGCCCTTTCTCACTCCGTTTAAACCACTTCTTTCTTTTTTATCTTTCACTCGGCTAACATTTCAGGAAAGTTGGTTAAAAATACATTCTTCCTTTTTGTGACTTCTTGTTTTCTGAAATTTGTTGCATAGGCTATTCTCTCTTGTCACTGCACTAAAAACTTTATGTAACTAAAACCAAATGTTTTAAAATACAATTATATTGTAGTCAATGGTATCTCTGTTTTATTATATTATAACTATTTTTAGATTTTATGTTCTTTGGTCTTGTTCGTTCTTATAGAGGGCAACAGCATTCAGGTTGCATATTTAATTATCTATAAAATTAATTGCATAACATGTAATATAAAATGTACGAATTCCGATCATTTGTCCATGATTTGTAAAACATTGCTAGTATGAGTGATTTTTATTGTTATCTTTCCTTTGCATATTAAATGCATAATGATGTATAAATAACGGAAAAACAAATATGGATTTAGGTACATTTTAGAAGTGGAAATATGTGGTAATTATTAAGCTAGTTTGGTTCTATTCCTGCTATCAGAGATATACAACAAATCAGATGGTCTTACTTCGTAGATTTGAACTAGGTTCTTATCAAGCCCAACAGAAGAAGCAGGTGGCAGTCGCTGGGAACCCCTGTAAGAAAAATATCAGGATGTCCAACTACTAGAATATGTTGATCTCAAAGAACTATTCAGGGAGAGAAACTTTGATGGACAGTGGGAATCACTAAGGCTGATATACATGATACATGATGCAGGAATTGCAGCTGGATGATCAACTCCATCGACGGGAGAAAAGAATGGTAGCAAGGTAGGAGGTTCCAGAACCTGACCCAGCGGCAGTGCTAGTGATAGGGCTCACTGCAGAGTATGAGGTGTTCTGGAGATTCAAGAGGTGGAGATCTGTCATGCCAGAGATAATCAAAGAACAGGTGATGGCCCTTTGGCTCCAATTAAGCTGTGAGGTAGAGCTGCAGAGCAGATGGGAGGCTGTCCATTCCCCTCTAAGACCTAAGGAGGGAAATGATCCAGGAACAGCCAGGCTAAAAATGGCATACAGCAGTGTCAAGCACTTCTGTGATGAGAAAGGGGACATTGATAGTTACCTATAGGACTGTATGTGATACCAAATCTGGGTGTACCACATACAGCTATTTTGCCCCAAACACTAGAAGTAATGGTGGCTTGAGGCCAGAAATTTCCCATTCCTGTTGCCTGCTTCCTTTTGGATTAGGACACTGCGAAAAGGGTAAGGGACGTGAGAGTTATGCATGGATTGCCTGCAGATGTTTTGCTAGGCAACGACTTGGGGCACCTGGAAATTCACAATGTGAATGCAGTCACCAGGTCCCAGACAGCCAGGACCGTTCCTGTGGACCCAGCTATTCAAGAGGAGGCCAAGCACTTGGAACCCGAAGTCTATTGCCTGCTGGGGAACAGGACTGAGTTGGTCCAGTGTAGAGAAGGTGAAAAAAAGAGTTAGAAAAAGATGAGACATTGTCTGTTTCTAGAAAAAAGACTGAGCAGCAGGGAACAGGTCCAGAAAGGTAGATGTATGTGTGAGAAAAGGGGATGCTTTATAGAGTCATCACTGAGCCTGAGGGAGAAGGGTCACAGAAGGTAAGCAGACAGATGGTGACGCCCCAGAAATGTATGGGTAGGCTGTTAAAATAGCCATGAAGTGCCCTTAGCTGGTCACATGGAGATTAAGAAGACCCACCATCGCCTTACCAGGGTGTTCTAATGGCCTGGGGTTAATCGGGATGTTACTAATCACTGTAACTCCTGTGATGCCTGTCAGCAGTATGGTCACCCAGGAATGGGTACCTGGGTCTCTCTTCAGGATCTGCCAGTTATGGATACACCTTTGTAATGGTTGGCTATTGATAGCATACGACCCCTAGCCAGGACTAGCAACACTGGGAAGCAGTTCATTCTTACCATAGTGAACTGTGCTGCCCTATATTCTGAGGCTGTTCCCCTAGCTAAAATATCTGCTGTTAAGGTTGCAGTATTTTCCATGATGGGGTTCCCTAAGGAGATTCTATTAGATAGGGGAACCCAGTTCATGGCTAGTGTCACCCAGCAATTATGGATGTTATGCAGAATTAAACACCTCAGCTAGTCCCCACATTACTCCAGACAAATGGGCTCTGTAAAAGGTTCAATGGGACCCTTAAGAAGACGTTCTGTACTTTTGCAGTTCCTATATAGAAGTACCTCTGGCGTCCAAGGCATTCACCCCCTCTGAACTCCTGTATAGTAGACAGATAGAGCAAATCTTGAACGTGAATAAAGAGACATGGAGATGGTATTATGGATCAAACCAGGTGTCGGTGGCCTTATATGTTGCATCCTTCTGGGAGAAATTATCCATGCTAACTGGGTTGGTCAGGGAACACATGCAAGTCGCCAACGACAAAAAACAAAAAGTATCATGACAGTTGGGCTAAAGATAGAGAGTTGGAAGTGGGGCAGGAAGTGTTAGTGCTGGTACCCTATCCCCAGGATAAATTACAAGTCACTTCGGAAGGCCCCTACCTCATCACGAAACAGTTAAATCCCCACACACATATAGCGACTGTAGACTCTGATAGAAAAGTCACCAGGGTGATCCAAATCAATATACTGAAAGAGTACCAGAGGAGGCCCATAACTTGTCTTCCTACAGGAGGTTACCCAGAGGAAGGAAACCTACTTGATCTGCTAGCTCCATCTAGGCAAGATATATAGGAGGGAAAATGGGACAAGTAGAACATTAAACTTCTCATCAGAAAGGCCTTGGACCATACCATGCACTATTTTTCACTAGTCCCAGGTGTTCCCCTTTAGCAGTACACAAGGTTGTCCGCCCTTAAAGCAACCTTCCTACCCCCAGAGGCTGTGAGGCAAAGTATTTTGGATGAATTGAAGAAGATGATGAGATTTGGTGTGATCGAACATTCTAGTAGCCCCTGGGCTTCCCCAGTAGTACTGGTACTTAAGAGAAATGGAACCACTAATTTCTGAATAGAAATCAAGACTGTTCACTGTAAGGTATGATCAGAAGGCTGAAGGTTAAATACTTTGGACATATCATGAGATAGCAGGATTCCCTAGAGAAGACTGTGAAGCTGGGAAAGTTTGAAGACACATGAAGAAGGATAAGAAAGAGGTGGAGATGGATAGATGAGGTCATCGAAGCATTTACTAGCTCTGTCACTGCTGTGTGCTTTGGGGTAGGGGGCCCATTAAACTGTATAACCCCTACCTCTTATCAGAGTCCCTATTGTCTCATATGGCACCTTGACCAACTACCACAGGGTACCCTACGGACTCCTTTGGACCCTACCCCCAGTCACTAAATCCCAAAGCCTAAGATACCTAATCTAGATTCAAAGTTTACCAGTATTCAGTCTTGTAATGTGCTTTGGAAAAAGCACAATGTATGTAAGAATTTAGACTCAAACACATGGCCTTTCATTTATTTTTTTTGCCTTGTTTATTATTGTATTTTTCATTATACTTAACACCTGTATAGCGCTAAGAAATATGTTTGTGAGTTATAACTAAAAGATAATAATAAATAATAACTCTAAATTAAAGAAAATAAAAAACTCTACAATAGTTTATAAGCTACAGAAAATAAAAATTACTAAAGTGAAAATAAAAAATTTGGTGCTGGAACAAGTAGGGGATACATAGTTACATAGTTACGTAGTAATTGAGGTTGAAAAAAGACTTTCAGTCCATCAAGTTCATGCTTTTAAGATCTCCTCTGATATGAAATATGCGGATAAGTTGCAAATTGATCCAGGGGAGCAGCTAGAAAAAAAAACAACTGAAACTTAGACAATTGTCTCAAACAGGGAATTTTTTTTAATTCCTTCCTGATCCCAGATACTGGAGATCTGACTTCTCCCTGGATCAATACTCTCTCTCTCTAATTAACCAGGATGACACTGAATACCCTTTTTAATTAAAATATATCCAGTCCCCTCTTAAAGTTATGTATTGAATTTGCTGTCACCACTTCCTTTGGTAGAGAATTCCTTACTGTAAAGAACCATTTTCTTGCTTTAAGATGGAATCTATTAACTTCTAACCTCAAAGGATGTCAGTTAAAAACCTCTCGGCACAAACAGCTCACTTGGCAAAGCATTACACTGACCCTGGATGTATTTATATAATGTAATCATATCTCCTCTTAGACGGCTTTTTTCTAAAGAAAATAAGTTTAATTTGGTTAGTCTTTCCTCATAACTTTGCCCCTCCATTCCCCTTACTAGTTTTGTAGCCCTTCTCTGTACCTTTTCCAGCTCTAAAATGTCCTTTTTATAAAGTGGTGCCCAAAATTGTACTCCATATTCCAAATGTGGGCATAGTAGGGATTTGTATAGTAGCGTAATTATATTTGTTTCCCTGGCTTCTATAAACTTCTTAATACATGATAATATTTTTTTTGTACTTTATTTTTATTAAATTCGTAACATTACATCATTGTTTCATTAGTAAAAATGTAAAAAGTAAATATTAAGTGAAAACATTTAAAGCAAATGTGAGATATATTAATACATGTTATAATCTACTTTGTATTAATGACTCAGTTTAGCAAAAATTATGAGGTCCGTCTTTTATCTTATTTTATTAATTTTCTAGTATTTACCTCTCAGCTTTATGTTAAATATCTTAAAAATGCAAGCTGGAATTTATAGCAGGGTATAAGGAAATAGTATATAGTAGTTACTGATCTAACAAAATGAATACATGCAAATAAGTTATTTGACTTTGCAGCTACTGCTTTGCATTGAGCACTGTTACCTAGGTGGTTGTCCACAAGTACTCATAATGGAACAATTTGTTCCATTATGATTATGAATTGCATGGCTATTTTTCTTTCTCAGAGGCATAACTTTACATTTATTCATATTAAATCTCATCTGCCATTTAGATGTCCATTCATCTAATTTATGTAAATCCCTTTGGAGGGAAAGTACATCATTATCTGATTTTATTACCTTGCACAACTTAGTGTCATCAGCAAAAATGGAGACACTGCTTTCCAGTCCCACCTCTAAGTCATTAATAAATATTAAACAGGAGAGTATTTAATACTGACCCCTGAGGAACCCCACTTACCACATTAGTCCAATCGGAGTATGTTTCATTTACCACAACCCTTTGCTTCCTGTCTTTTAGCCAGCTCTCAATCCATGAGCAGATATTTACTGCAATTCCTGTATCCCTTAGTTTGCACAATAGTCTTTCATGTGGCACTGTATCAAAAGCCTTTGCAAAATCCAAAAAGACTACATCCACTGAGTTGCCTTGATTCAGGTTCCCACTAACCACCTCATAGAAACTAATTAGATTTCTTTGACATGATCTATCCCTCATAAATCCATGTTGACTCCTACTTATAACCCTGTTTAAATAGACATAACCCTTCTAAAAGCTTTCCCACTACAGAAGTGATGCTCACTGGTCTATAATACCTTCGATTTGCTCTTACTCCCTTCTTAAATATAGGTATCACCTCTGCTTTTCGACAGTCATCTGGTAGCGACCCTGTGTTGTTGGCTATTACAAAACCCAGTTCCCTCAGTACCCTTGGATGTATTCCTTCAGGACCTGGGGCTTTATTAACATTTATTTTTTCCAATCTCTTCTGGATTTCTTCCTGCGTTAACCATTATTTGGTGAAGGTAGTGTAGCTCCAATATGTTGCAGTGGCCAAACCACTGGTACCTCCCTTTTGTATACCAAAGAAAATAAAATATTTAGCTCATCTGCCTTTTCCTGGTCACTAATTATCAGACGGCCTGTTTTACATTGTAATGTTCCTATACCTTTTTTCCTTGCCTTCTTCCCATTAATATATTTAGAAAATATTTTAGGGTTAGTGTTACTCTCTTTTGCAACTAATTATTTATTTTTTATTTTAGATAGTCTAATAGCTCTTTTGCAAGCCTTGTTGATTTCCTTGTATTTACGTAAAGCAGTCTCTGTCCCCTCCTGTTTGTAGAATATAAATGCCTGTTTTTTACTCTGTATCTTGATCTTCAAGTCATTGTTAAGCCACATTGGATGTGATTTACTCATTTTACTTTTATTCCCACATGATATATGGGTATAAGTATGTAAATTTAGTACGGATTTAAATGTTGTCCATTTATGTTCAATATTTTTAACCAACTGTTCTTTGTCCCAGTCTACACGTTGTATTGCTGCCCTTAGACTGATAAAATCTGCCTGTTTAAAATTTAGAGTTTCTGTTGGCTACTTACAATTTTATTTTTTTATTTCAATCTCAAATGAGACTGTATTGTGATCGCTGTTTCCCAAAGGTTGCCCTATTTCAACATTTGATACTATATCAATATTATTTGTGATAACTTAACCTAAGATAGCCTAATTTCTAGTAGGTTCTTGTATAACCTGTGCCAGATAATGATCCCTGAGTGCTGTACTACTGGTCTCATTTATCCAGTTTATTTCAAGGTAATTCAAATCTACCATTATTAGTCCTTGCCCCTGCTTAGCTGCATTTCCGATCTGTAACAATAATTGTATTTCCTCACTATCAGCTATATTTCGGTTTATAGCATACTCCAACTAATATTCCTTTGGAATTTGCTGCTCTGCTATTTAACCCTAACCACAAACGTTATAGGCTTAAATTCAGGCTTATCCCACTTCCTTGTTTACTATTTCCCCTGTCTTTCCTAAATAGGTTATAACCGTCCAGATTAACAGTCCAGTCATGAGATTCATCCCGCCATGTTTCAGTAATGCCTATTAAATCCTATTTTTTATTAACTGCCAATAATTCTAACTCTCCCATTTTTCCTGGCAAGCTTCTGGTAATTAGCGATCATACACCTTATGTTATGCTATTTAATCATAGTAGCATCAGTAGTTCATAGGGACACCCATTAAAGTAGGTAGAGACCCATTGAGGGTCCATAGGGACCCTAATCTGATAGATTATTAAACACCAGCAGGTGAAGGCAACGAGGAAATGATGATTATCAGGTCTTGAGGTGAAAGACTACAGTGTTTAGTTTAGTGATTTTGGAGACTGACATATGCAATGGGGGGTAAAAAAACCCCTGCATTCATTTTATTTTTGGATTAACCCCTTCCCAGCTATGGAAAGAGGTTCTTATATAGAATGAAATAGAGATATTGGGCAGATAGATAGATAGGTAGATAGATAGATAGATAGATAGATAGATAGATAGATAGATAGATAGATAGATAGAAAGTTCACATAATACATGTTGCCCATGTTAAATCCTTATGTGAAAACTTTTATGAGTGATATGCTCCCTGCTCTACATGCAAAACATCCTACACGTCTGTTACATTCCCATCTCCCGCAAGAAAGTTACATGTTCTTGCAATTTGAGAGCACTTGTTGGTACCCAAATCCTACTTGTATGTTAAACACCCACAACAGCTTTAAAACCGTCTGCGTGTGAATGTAAAGGCCCAAAAAGATTACCATTTGTTTACCCTTTCTTGCCACAGCAGGAAAGGGGTTAATAACAATAACATGAATGCAAGGGGTGTATGATCTCGTCTGCCTATTCCCCAATAATCAATAAACTCTGTCAGGGACACCTCAAAACCAAGTAACCATCGGGCCCCCTTTCCCCCACAACCTTGTGATTTGAGGTAGGGGGCACAGCAACCCCTTATGCTCCTCCTTACATATCTCATCTACTAAAAAATAAAGATGAAGTGCACCAAAAGGATCCTAATGGAACCACATATAGATAAATAGATAGATATGGTTGTTAGTGCTAGTGTATAGCGTGTTCATGTTAGATAGTGGGTTGTGTTGTGTTGCTATGGAGCACACATTAGAGACCGCTAATAATGAATACCCCCAATGAATGAATCTGTAAAAGTTTTGAGCGCTTTTTGAGAGGCAATGTAAAAACTTCTCAAACTTGTTTATAAAAACTCTTAAGGCAAAAGCTTTTTCATGTAATCAATTTCTCTAATCCAGCTATTCATGTTTATCTTGTCTAAGCTAATGATGGTTTGTTTTTTGGTACTGTGCTGACCTTGATGACATTATTAATCACATATATAGTTGTGAGCATGCAAAGCTGTTGCTCATGCTTTGGGCTCGCGCAGCGAGCCTGTGGCCCTCACAAAATTTACGACGTTACGCAAGGAAAATACGAGACGCGTTACGACCCATTATGACCTCGCAAAATTCGGCCGCAACACGCGCACATGAAAACATGAAAAATACAACAAAAACACACAACAAATACATAAAAAGCTTATTTACAGGAAGAGGGAGAGGGAGCATCCAGGACCTCGAAAACTAAAGTTACACCTCAATTTAACTCAAATTAAAAGAGTTTAGACACTAAAAAATTCTCTAAGCGAGAGAAAAAATGTCCGCCGAAAAAAACGAAAACGGATTTGCCGAAAAACATCTACGAGATTAAAAAACAAGGAAGCAACCCGCGCAACCCCAAAAACATTGCAATAAAAACACAATAAATACAAACAACAAACACATAAAAAGGTTACTCACAGCAAGGGGAGGCACCCAGGACCTCTGCAAGTGAAGTTACACCTGCATTTAAGCACAAATTTCGGAGTTTAGAGACCCGAAAATCACCTAAGCGAGAGAAAAAATTGCCACCGAACAAAACGAAAACGAGGCTAAAGGTCCCTAAATACGCAAAACATCACCATAAACACGCAAAACACCACAAAACAGCTACGGATATTCCGAAAAAGTTGCACGACATAGAAAACGAAGAACGCACCATTAGCTCACTTACAATTTCATTGCCGTCATTTTTTGACGGACAATTCGCTAGTATTAAATATGCCTGAATCACAGTCACCCAAAATTATTGTCAACAGGCCTCTAGAACATGAGAATGTCAATGTGGTTGGATGATATTAGTGCCTTTTTTACTCTGTCTAGGTTATGGGAGATTATAAAGTATTCTATTTAATACTCTGCTAAAATATATTAAGACTGGGAGGGAAAGGGTTAGCAGTACACAGAAATACAACATGACATTTCCTCATTTTCACATATAGTGCTGCAGAAGACACTGCAATGATGGGCAGGAGATCGAAAACAGCCAAAACCCCCAGTCTGAGAACTTGTGTACTGACAGGTAATGTCCGACCTGCTCTGTATTTATAATTATGCACACAGTGACACACACAGAAAAGCACATACATAGGGACACATGTACACACAAACCAAAAGAAACTGTCACACAACTAGTAAAGCACATAGTGAAATCAAGCAGTTTTCCAGATGGATACAATACACCTTGACACACCTATACACTGCTGCTGACACTGGTGGCCTTATAACACTAACACAATAAGTAACACAAATTTACATGAACTTTATTAACTAGGCTAATAATAGATAATCTATTTTAACTGCATAATAATTTTTTTTTTCATTTTTGTATGCAATAAAAACTTTTCATAGGCATCTAAAAAATTTAAAATTATATTGTATACTGATAGTGACGTCTTCCGAAATTGCCTATATATGGTAATCTCTGAATATCATAATCTAGGAATGCGATTTTTGGTTTTAACTATTATAGCAGTAGTAGGGATTGTTCTTCAATTAATAATATGTATTTCTTGTAAGCTTTTGAAAGAATATCTATAAAATAAAATAGTCTGTTTCCTACAAACACGTAAATTTGTGACACTTAAAAGGAAATACAACTGCGATATATAGGCTAGCAGCCTTATTAAATTGCAACTCGGCAAATTTAAAAGGGTTCTATTCATTTTTTTACAGAAGTTTTTAGTTAGTGAACTTCTATCCAAAAGCCAGGTCTTCACTAACTAAAAACTTCTGTAAAAAAATATGCTATGTACTTAAATAAAGCCCTTTTAAATTTGCTGAATTGCAATTTAATAAGGCTGTAGGTATCTTTTTACCCTAAAATGATATATTACTGCCTATATCACTGAGTATGCTGTTAATGCAAGATGTATTTGTGTTTTGACAATCAGCAGAATAAAGATGACAGATATGTAAGTGTAATCTGAACATTTTGGCCTCTATTCAATTGAGCAATTGTTGGTTACTGGAGCCCCTAATATAGCCCGTAAACGAATTTGCTATTTAATTGGCATCTTAAAGCTACCCGCAAACGATCTGCGGGTTACAGGCTGAAAATCCCTGCAGTTGTCAAAATCGTAACTCCAACCCATCTAAACCTTTGATCTTTCAAGCCTGTAAATGTTGCAATCGCAAATCCCTATTCAGTTGCTACAATACCTCAAGCCCGCAAATGTTTTCACACCTGTAAATGGCAAATGTACCAGATAGGACTTGTAAGGTGGGTTAAACACCTGTTCGGAGCACTGTAAATGCAAATAAAAAATCAATACTGAATTTTTAAAGATGGGGAAAGTGATGTAAGATATTAGAATGAATTGCACAACAGTCTCAAGCTTGCACATCTGCAATAAAAAAATATTTTTTATTACGGTTTATTTTCATGTTATATTTATCCCAGGAATCAAGGCGTTAATACATATCAGACCACCCGCATGGACTAGAACATTTCCTTCATTCATTTTTATTATTTTGTACATTGCCTGATTGTGAATCTGATCACATATCTAACTTCTAAATGCTAATTAATTGATGTTTAACCTCCATGTTTTACTGATGTCATGATGACGGTCTCATTTACTATTGGCTGTTTCTAAATTGGTAGTTATGGCCTTGCTTAATTTATCATGATCACGCTCTGAAATTCTACTTTTGACTGCATATTTTACGGTTTAGGTTTTTGGACTTTAAATTGCGGGCTGTTCAATTGAATCACTCTGTAACTGTAGCAAATTTCAAGCCTGCAGGCCTGAATAACATAAACTGCGGGCTTGCAATTGAATAGGTGTATTTCTCTACTAAACTTTTAGTTCCTCATTTGCCATTGTGTACTGACAATATCTCCCATCCTTCTCCATGGGAATGACAATTAACCCCACTGGAGAACACTATGAATAGCATACAGCTGCCATACGATGATGTCACAAACCAGAGATGGCTTCTTATGACACATGCATGCTGCATGGCTCATTGGAGCTAAGCATTATTACTAAACTGCATGTATGAATGCAGCTTATGCATATTTTTCATAAGTAACCTCTTTACTTTACTTAAGAGACACATAATTCAAACTCTGAAAAAGTAGAGACTCCCAAGAGCCCAGGTTTGAAAGAGGCAATACTTCACTGTGCATTTCAAGAATTTGTTTTTGTATATTTTGTAATTGTGTATGACACAAGTTCAGATGTTCTGCTAAAGTTTAGATATGTCACATATTTTGTTCTGCTTTGTTTGTTTTGTCCATAATTTCATACTTAGAAAGTTAACTAATCTGACATGATCTTGCTGAATTAAATCCATGCTACCATGAATATTGTAATTTGTTTGATTTGATATATTTTGCAACTATTGATGTCAAATTCACTGGGGGCTTTTTTGAAGAGGTATAACATTAGCAATTCACCAGTCACCTAGAAGGTGCTCAGTTTACAATTGGAAGCACAGCATTCTTTTATCAGTTACTAATGATCCTTTGGATGGTTTTCCACTCTCTCCAATGTGAGATGCAAAAACATGGGGCCTCATTCAATTACGATGTGGCCAATTGAATAGGGCTCTATATAAGCACATAGCATCTTTTTTACAGAAGTTTTTAGTTAGTTAACTTCTATACAAAAGCAAGATTTTCACTGACTAAAAACTTCTTTAAAATAAGCATGCTCTGTGCTTATATAGAGCCCTATTCAATTGGCCAAATCGTATTTGAATGAGGCCCATGATACACAGTATGCCATTGTCTCCCACTATATTTTGTAATTGAAACTGAAATTACTAGTGCCTTACACCACATAAATGTTAGGTAGCCAAACCCAGTTCTAGAGGACTAATCTTACACACGTTTTTAAAGGACCACTGCATAATGAAAAAACAGAAGTATGTTTTAAAATGCTGAGACTGCCTAAGAGCATCATTAAGCAGGCAAAAAGTAATATTGCTCCATTCGCCATCACGACTAAGCAGTCACTTCTGCTCAGCGTGTGGAATTGGGCCTCATATCATCCACCTGAAAAGAATCACTGACCAACTGACATCTTACCCAATCCCATTCTCCATCAGAGCTAGGAAGTCACTTCTGCAGGGATCGAGCCAGTGAGACTGGCCTCATACCATCCACATGAACAGAAGCACTGACGATTTGTCTACAGTTTTTACAGCTGCAACAGTCACAAACTAAATCTCTAGTTAACATCTACTCTCCTCTAAATTATTTGCCAAACCCTTGTTTCTCCCTTTTAATTACTTCACTCTTTTAATTTATGAATTCAGTCTGTAAGCTTGCAAACTCTCATTCATTCAAGGCACTTTGCATAAACGTGTCATGTGTATGATTGTTAGCTGAGGGGTAGCGGTCTCAACTTCTTTTGTATTAGTCTGTCAGATCACGAATTGTCATACCCATGTTTTACTGTACCCCAGCAGCGCAAATTTGCTTTTGTATTTGACAAAAAGGTACTGCAGTTTGGTAATTGCATCAGTATCTCTTACACAATATATATTTTTTTTAAATTTTTTCCTTTTTTATTGAATTTTATAAGAAGTTTTATAAAACAGATACATCGTCCCAATTGTCAATACTATATGCAAATTTTAGTCAAACCCCCCCATGAATATTCCTACCATAGGAGAAAAAAAAGAAAAAAAATTGAGAAAAAGACACAATAGATCTTAATATATTTTCCTCAGAGGAGTAACAGAGATGAAAAAAGAGGGAGAAAAAGGGGTAAAGGAGAGGCCACCTCATGGAGATTCACCCTAATTTCATATATATATATATATATATATATATATATATATATAGACAGAGAGAGAACTACAATCAAAATATTAATAGACATGTGGATCTTAACTTTTGGAATATTTTCTTGAAAAAAGTGGAACAGAACAATTTTCTTGCGACAGTTCTAGCTCATGATTTATAATCTTGGAAATTTGGATGATACAATTTGACCAAAATATTTGGATATTCGGGCACGGCCACCACATATGTTTGAGTGTTCCCTTCTCTTTAAAACATCTCCAACAATTCCCTGTGTTATCTTTTGAATTTATTAAAGCCATTTTTTTCTGGTGTAATGTACCATCTTTGTATAAGCTTGAACTGAACTTCTCTAAGCAAGCTAAACTTAATACAAACTTCAGTAATTTTAAATGCTCTTTGCCAAGTTTTCTCATCCCATTCCTTTTGGAACTCTAGTTCCCATTTTTTCTTTCTTGTAGATTTTATATTTTCAGTTAAGGATTTTATACTTTTAAGACAGTTTGTTATGGTTTTCTTCTGCTTAATATCACAGAGGGATATCTAAAAATCTGTAAAATTTCTATTTAACCTGTAATTTATAGTTGGAATTCAAGATAGAAGTATATACCAGTAATAAGTTATCTCCTTTATATAAATCTATTAGAGTTTTTAAGCCCCAATTTGTCCACTCCACTTTCAAAAATGGTAGTAATTCCTTGCAGATCTTATATATTGGTGTAGCAGGCGATGGAAAGGTAACAGGATGTAATCTTCTATTTAACCTAAACCACCAACTTATTAATGCTCTAGGAACCATTAGTAGTTTATCACTACACATGCGCTTTTGGGTTTGCCCCCTATTCTTTATCTTTGAGGAAACTTTGACCCTGCAACTCACAGTCAGCAGACACATTCCAGCCAATCAGCAGCATACACTACCTTCCAGAGCCTTCCATCTGAAGGACAGCAACCCAAAAAGTCCTTTTTAGGGCTAGAACATAATTTATTTTATTTTATAATTTTTTTCTGTGTAATCTAATTGCATATGCCTGCCTGCCAGCGTGTGTGTGTGACAGGCTAACACCTAACAGCATATATTGTGCTCAGTGAAATAAAACAACACTTTTTTGACTGTAATAGATTGAATAGCAATTGCCTGCCTACAGGCGTGTGTGTGAAGCCTATTGCATCTACTCTGCCAACTTTTGCCAGTGCACAGTGATACGTCATATCTGGTGCAACCGTAGTGTACAGTGACATAAAACAACACTTTTTTGACTGTAATAGATTGAATAGCAATTGCCTGCCTACAGGCGTGTGTGTGAAGCCTATTGCATCTACTCTGCCAACTTTTGACAGTGCACAGTGATACGGCATATCTGGTGCAACTGTAGTGTACAGTGACATAAAACAACACTTTTTTGACTGTAATAGATTGAATAGCAATTGCCTGCCTACAGGTGTGTGTGTGAAGCCTATTGCATCTACTCTGCCAACTTTTGCCAGTGCACAGTGATACGTCATATCTGGTGCAACCGTAGTGTACAGTGACATAAAACAACACTTTTTTGACTGTAATAGATTGAATAGCAATTGCCTGCCTACAGGCGTGTGTGTGAAGCCTATTGCATCTACTCTGCCAACTTTTGCCAGTGCCCAGTGATACATCATATCTGGTGCCACCGTAGTGTACAGTGACATAAAACAAAACTTTTTTTGACTGTAATAGATTGAATAGCAATTGCCTGCCTACAGGCGTGTGTGTGAAGCCTACAGCGCCTACTCTGCCAACTTTTGCCAGTGCAAGGTGACACTCATATCTGGTGGCACCTTAGATTGCACGCGCAGTGCCCCAAATTTAAAGTGGGAGGACCGACCAAGCATCTTTTTCCATCTCCCGCTTCCAAAAATCCATGCCATATACACGTCCCCTGATAGTGGACGTAACAGGGATTAAACTGATAGGAATAGTACTACTTAACAGTACACACCTTATAATAACGCAGACAGAGGCAACGCGTATAATCTTCCATGCTGTGCAGTGGAAGCCCCCAGACTCTGACCTGTGTATAATATTCCATGCTGAGCAGTGGAAGCCCCCAGATTCTGACCTGTGTATAATATTCCATGCTGGGCAGTGGAAGCCCCCAGACTCTGGGAGTCTGAAGAAGAGGAGTAAGAGGAGGAAGGTGGCTTTGAGGAGGTGGAAGACCAAACACAGCAGGCGTCCCAGGGGGCTTGTTGTCACCTTTCGGGGACCCTTGGTGGCTGGGTGGAGGAAGAGACCTTCAATGACATTAGTGAGGACAAGGAACGGGACATGGCTAGCTTGGTATCTAACCTTGTGCAAATGGGGAGTTTGCGGTTGTGCAAAGGGACTGTTTGCGGTTGTTTGCGGTGCATTAAACGGGGAGATTGGTCTGTTACTGTGAAGCAGGTGTAACCCTTGCACTACCTGATTGATACAACATCATACCTGATGTTTTAAATCATGTTATTCCAAACAATTTAGGAATGTTAGGTGATTTATGCCCTTTATGGCTTAAAACCAGATTCTGCATCAACTATGTAATTTTCCGTGGCGGTTTTGCCATGGATCCCCCTCCGGCATGCCACAGTCCAGGTGTTAGTCCCCTTGAAACAACTTTCCCATTACTATTGTGGCCAGAAAGAGTCCCTGTGGGTTTTGAAATTCGCCTGCCCATTGAAGTCTATGGCGGTTCGCCGATGTTCGCCCGTTCCCGAACATTTGATGAAGTTCGCGTTCGCTGTTCGCGAACCCCAAAGCTGACTACAGTTTCTACAATTATAGAAGATTAAGACTACTTAAAGTCTTTAGTCAAATTCAGCTCTGTATAGGAAAAATCTCTATCATAGGCTAATATTAGCATACAACATTCATAATATAAATTTAAAAACACTAAGCCTATATACAATTTCCCATTCTCATGAGAAGAGTGAATTCCAGATCCATATTAAGTACAGTATGCTTCATATTAAAACATTTAATCATTTTTAATTCAAGAGTTTTTTGCTCTTGTGAGTTCTGAGTATTTTGACTTTTAGATTTTGGATGGAGTGGTTATTCTGGGTGTAATGGTGTTTCCCTCTGTGGTACAGTAGCTGTTTCATTGTGATTTGTGATGAAGAAGCTGTGTAGATTCATTAACATGTGCAGTCTATGGCTAGTTTCCCCAATGTAAAAGCCCCTCTCACATACAGTACATTGTATTATGTAGACTACATTGGATTTTTGTGAATATGACCCTCTGATGTTATAGCTCTTGTTATTATGTGTGGCTGTGGCCTCTTTACAGATATGTTGAGATTTTTATTGCAAGCTTTGGTGCAAATATGTGCTGTTCATTGACCAATTTTCTGTTCACCAATATCTGTTTCACATTTGGTGGCTGTCTAAATGCATAGAGGGAGGTTTGGGGAATTTATGCTTTAATTCTGCATGCTACGTTAATAGTGACTGTACATCCTTAACTATTTTACGTATATTTCTATATCATGGTGGTATGTGGTTACCAGTGGTGTACGTGAAGTTGTTTCCTTAGTTTAGTATTGTAACAAGTGTTCTCAGGACAGTATCGGAATAATCAGAGTATTGCAGTATATATTGATACCTTTTTTAGTGGACAAACATATTCATAAATAATAAGAGTAGCTTTCAAGAGTTTCCTCTCTTTCTCAAGTCTGGAGCAACACTGATTTAAAACTTCACAAATGAAACACAGGAATTACAGGCTTTTCCATTCTGTCAGCTGTGAAAAAGATAGAGTTGTAAATATTATAACATCATTGGGTGCAAAGATACCATAAAGCTGTGAGGAGCACTAGAAGCAGGTCAGAGAGAAACCAGAGAAAAACAAGGAAAAGAGAAAAACATCATATAAGGAATATAGAAGGTTATAAGTTAAGATAATGCAATAAAAACTCCATATTTACATTAAGTCCTGTATTTATCGTATTAAAGTGTGTTATCATGCTGATTTCATTCTGACCAAATAGAAAATTATTCTGCCTTTTTTTTTTTTTTTTTTTTTAAGCCTGTAATTCCTGTGTTTCATTTGGGAAATCTTATATCAGTGTTGCTCTGGACTTGAGAAATAAGACTAGCTTTCGAGAGCTTCCTTTCTATTTCTGAATATGTTTGTCTAATAATATATATATATAAATATATATATATATATATATATTTATATTTATATATAATGTCTTTAGATCCTTGCCGCTTATCTTCAGTTTCTTTTTCCTTATTGCTGAAAAATAGACAAGGAGAAAAGATGAGAAAAGTTATTTAAAAAGTAGGTAATCTCCTTACATTTATGTCTGGTTATTCAGGCCCTCAGATCCTGTCACTGCTCTCCTTGTGCAGGATTATGTGTGCAGTCATCTTTATGCATGCAGTCATCAGAGAGAGAAAGGTATGGTCAATAAACTTTTAATGTATAGTAAAAAAATAATATAAAAAGCTTACATTAGGTTTAGTAATGTCCATAAATGGAAGATAATTTATTTCAGTCCTCTGTGTCTGTATCTCCACAGGTCAGCAGTAGCAGCACTCCACGTACTGTGGTTCTGTTTCCTGTGGTTGTCACAAGTGGAACTGTTTAATCACTCAACCGGTTTCACACTTGTGCTTCATCTGGAATGAGTGGTTGTGTTAGTCTGTTCTTGTATTTAAGTCATTATGTTAATTAAATTGATAATGCTCAGCATTTACAATTGACTTCTTAATTAGTACATAAATAATAATAAAAATCATTTTTTGCACCATAGTACACTTAAAACAAATATACAACTTTTATAAAATTACAAGGTACACTTAAAACATTATATGTGTTAAAATAGTCTCCTAACACTCGTGATACAATTTATTTAATAACTTAATTATTTGGGTGATTATATCTGCTTGATGATTGAAACTGATAAATGGTATCTTTTTCCCATTGTTTTACTGCTACCTACTGTTACTTCATGGTATTGCAGTTTGATAGTGACTTAGTGGCTGGTTTTATTAGATGAAACAATTTAAGTCAAAATCTACATTTAAACCTTTGTGGGACATGGTGTTTAAATAATATATTATCTCTGCTTCTTTTTGAGATAATGTTTTTTACTGTGTTTCCCCCTCTCCAATTCTGTTTAATCTCTAAAACACCCATCAATTTCATTTCTCCTGGGTTTTGTTTGTGTACTTCCTTAAAGTGTTTTAAAACTGAATGATTTGGAAAACCATTTTTTGATATTTCTAATATGTTCCTCAATTCTTTTGTGAAGATGTCTAGAGGTGCGGCCTATGTATTATTTCTTACAGCTACATTCTAGTATGTAGACCACATTTCTATATTAACATGATATTTTGTTTGACACCTTAATTTGATTTGAATTTGATGTGCTTTCTACTATACTGTCTTTAGGAAATTTATTTTTACAGGTTTTGCATGCATTACATAGCCCACATCTAAGAAATCTCCCTTTCTCTTTTTTTATTAATTAAAGATTAATCAAGAACTCACTAACACTCTGGAAGAAAATAAATATACAGAAATTAAAACAGAGCTAGAAAATAAGATATTTAAATTAGAAAAATATATTACGTTTAGAAAACACCACAAATTTAATAGGGACATCACAAAAAAATAAAAATTGGATGGATTTTAACCATAACCTTTATCGTAAAAACACAAAATCATCAGTGCCAAACAGAAATTAGTCAAACAATGGAAAACTAAAATCCAACTTAGATGAAAATAATAGAGAAAAATATATAGAGCAACCAAGTGAAATAAGTGTACCAAAACAATAAATAGAACCAAAGGATGCTAGAAAGTACAATCAAGTAAATGAAATGAATAAAAAACATAGTCCTAAAATCATGACAGTATCAGCAGAAATTCACCATGAATTACAACCTGCTACCCCCTTAGCACTTAGTAATACATTTGACATACTTAAGGATATAGGGGAAAAATACACTATAATAATAGAACAAGATGTTAATCCAACCACTTCAAATGCTCAAGACTCTATTAACCAACATTTTAACACAACTGATCAATATTTTTTAGATACAGGTATAAAAAACACATCAAAGAAAAACCTTTATCCACAGAAATAAAAAGAAAAAAAGATACAGAGGAACTAGGGGAGTGAAAAAGATCAAAAAGTACCAACTAAATATATCAACACAGGGAATTTATAATCTTAATAGATAAGTACTAAACAAGGTCGAAGTAAAACTACTTAACAAAGGATTACATTTTGCCCCAACATCAAATATAAATAAATTCAAAACTTGTCGACCTCAAAAAAATTGCGGAAATTAAATCTAAAAATATTTTTTGCTAATAAAAATATAGAGAACAACAAAAGCAACTTGGAAGGAATTATACAGATTTCAAAAGAAAATCCACATTTAATCCAAATCAAACTAAAAGCTTTTATATGGAAAACTTTGAAAACCTAGTAATAGAGGATATAGAAAAAATAGAGATAAAGAAAAGAAAAAAACAAGTTATCAAAACTAGAGGAACAAGCACTACAAAACTTAGAAAAGGATAACAGTATAATTATCAAACCAGCAGATAAAGGGGGAGGCATAGTTATACTAAATAAAGACAAATACATTGAAGAATGCCAGAGACAACTAGCAGATAAAGAAACATACCACAAACTAAAATGTGATCCAACTAAAAAATGAAGACATCATGTAAACAATTCCTTAATAAAGGTATAAAAGAAGAAAAAAAATCAAAAAGAATATGAATTTTTGTTTAATCAATATCCAAAAATTCCAGTTTTTTATATATCACCAAAAATTCACAAAAATCTAACAAACCCCCCCTGGCAGACCAATAATTTCAGGTGTTGATTCCATCACTACAAACTTGTGAGAAGATATTGACTACTTCCTCCAGTCTGAGGTAAAAAAAACTTCAGTCATATGTAAAAGACACCACCGCGATAATTAACTTTGTAGCACAACTGAAATGGGAAAACGATTAGTAGTACATTAGTACACCTCCTTATACACCATCATAGATCATGAGCAAGGTTTAAATGCTACAACATATTTCTTAAATCAAGAAAAAGTTAAAAAGGGTACAAATAAACTTAATTCTAGAAGGAATATATTGTATCCTTTATAACAACTATTTTTGGTTTAAAAATTCATTTTTCCTGCAAGACAGAGGGACAGCGATGGGAACTAAAGTTGCACCAAGCTATGCAAATCTATTCATAGGTTGGGGGGGAAGAGACCTTCCTAAAAATGGTACCTTTGAAAAACAACATTATCCCTTGGAAAAGATATGTGGATGATATCCTTTTCATTTGGAAAGTTAGTGAACAAGACCTAAAGGAATTTATTAAGGAAATTAATAACAATAACAATAACTTACAATTTGTAGAACAAATAAGTAAAAAAGAGGTAAGCTTTCTAGATTTAAACATCTATATAGAGGATGGCAACATTAAAACAAAAACATATTTTAAACCCACAGACTGTTCTAACTTCATCTTAAAAAGCTGTCAACATCATGAGCAATGGCTTAGAAATATACCGAGTTCAGAAGACTTAAAAGAAACTGCAGTGATAACAAAATATTTCTCAAACAAGCAGAAAACATTAAGAAGAAATTTGTAGAAAAAAATTACCCAGAACAAGAAATAGATAATGCCTTAGAAGAGATAAAGAAAATTGATATAAAGTCTATGCTAGAATATAAAAGCAAAAATAAGGAATAAAGTAAAGAATATGAAATGTCTATCAGCATGGATTATAACAAAAATCATAAACAGATAAAGAAAGCAATAAGTAAAAACTGGCATATCCTCATGAGGGATAGCTCTTTAAAATACATTTTGCCTAAAAGCCCAAAAATTATATTTAGGATATCAGGTAATCTAAAAAATAGGCTAGTTAAAAGCATGCCTAATACAGAACAGACTATAAATGAAAAAGAGACAGGGAGATTTTTTAGATGTGGGCTATGTAATGCAGGCAAAACCTATAAAAATAAATCTCCTAAAGGCAGTATAATGGAAATCACTTCAAATACAAATCAAATTAAGGTGTCAAACAAAATATCATGTAAAACTAGAAATGTGGTCTACAGCCATTTATATATATATATATATATTCTCAAAACATTCCCTAAACATATACATCAAGAATTAGAACAACTCATCCCCGCCAATCCTACAACTGGGACTTTCTACCTACTGCCAAAAATCCACAAACCAGGCGACCCAGGGAGACCAATTGTTACAGGTATGGACATACTGACTGAACAGATATCTGGATTTGTTGAAAACATCCTTAAACCATTAGTTAGTAACACCAGTAGCTATATACATACAAGACACCACTGACTTTCTCAACAAACTTTACAGCAACATCCCACACAAAGATGGTGCTGAGGCATGCTTTAAGTTTCTTTCAACAAACATGCAATATAATAAATATGGCCTTGATGTTATTGTTAAACTAATAGACTATATCCTTACCCACAACTATTTTACTTTTAACCAAGATACCTACCTACAGATGATGGGGACTGCCATGGGTACCAAAATGGCTCCACAGTACGAACATCTATTTATGGTCAATCTAGAAGAAACATTCTTATCTGTATCCATGTACAAACCATACAAATACTACTGTTACATAGATGATCTGCTCATCATATGGACAGAAGGAGAAAGCAAACTCAGAGACTTTTATAGTTCATTCAACACCTTCCATTCATCTATTAAACTTAAATTGGATTTCTCTACAGAACACATAAACTTTCTAGACACTACTATATCCATTACCAATGGCACTCTCCACTTATCTATAGATAGGAAACCCACAGACAGATGTAATTACCTACACAGCTCTAGTTTTCATCCCTCCCACACCAAAGAAGCCATCATCCATAGTCAAGCTATTAGATACCATCGGATTTGCTCAAACACTGGAGACCGTGATAAAAATGTCAAAACACTGTCTGAATCTTTTGCACAAAAGGGTTACAAACCCCGTATTATTACCCAGAAAATAACCACTGCCATCAAAATACCCCATGAACATCTATTAAAGTACAAAACAAAAGAAACTACTTCACATATACCTCTAGTGACCACATACCATCCAATTTTAGAGAAAATTCAGAAAATAATCAAAGATTTACAACCATTACTAATTGAAGATACTGAATTCAAATATATATTCCCAAAACCTCCCATCCTTGCATTTAAACAACCACCAAACCTGAAGCAAAAACTTGGCAGCAGAAAATTGGCCAATGAACAACTGAATACAAAAAATGGAACTAAACCTTGTAACAAACGTGCCTGTAAATTATGCCAACACATTTGTAATGATGATACGGCCACACATAACAACAAGACCTATAACATCAAAGGATCATATACATGCACATCGTCCAATGTGGTTTATATAATACAATGTACTTTATGTGACACAGGCTGTTACATTGGAGAAACCGGCCAAAAAATGCATTTAAGGATGAATTTACACAGGCATTCAAAAAGAAAACATATTGAAGATCGTTATTGTAGCCCAGTGGGACAACGTTTTAGCCAGAATGATCACTCCATCCAAAACTTAAAAGTCAAAATACTCAGAGGAAAATTTAAAAACATCCAAGAGAGAAAAGCATTTGAAATAAAGAGCATCACATTCTTCAACACTAAAAATACAGGACTTAATATGGACTTGGGTTTTCTAACACATTATCAGAATTTTATGTGATTTTTTCCTCTTATACCATAAGAGACTTAGCACTCTTAGTGAGGTGTTTGTCCAACAGGAAGGATATCACTGTGGACTACAGTGCTCTGCTTTTTCATGTATATATTGAGATATAGGCGTATATATGTTTTATTTGCTATGTTGTGTTTATTCCCCATATATGTATTTACCTGATGATGTCGGATGCTGTTTCCACTCTATCGGCATATGCCGTTATTATTCAAACTGAGGGTTCCATCTCATGTTAGTATTGCTTGAGACTTGAGGTTGAGCCTCTTGAAAGCTCGTCATTATAAATAGTATCAAATTATATTGCAATACTCATTATTAATCTTCATATTTTTTTTATATATATATATATATACAGTATATATAAAATAATATTAACAAAATTAGTAGATTACTATATATATACTAGCGACTTGCCCATCAAAAAATGATGGCAATGAGATGTGTATGTTTGGAAAGTTGTTTAGTTATTAATATACATATTTGACACTTGTAAGTATTGTGATATTAAACATGTTTAGTTTTGTAAAATGTTCTCTTGGTGAACAATAAGTCTTAAAGCATTTTGTATTCAAAGTATTAACATTTGAATGTTAGAACAGTTGAACTTTAAATTAATCAGTATTGTAAACTTGAGGTAATGGTGTTTTAACATGCAATTTGTATCTGAAGAATTGTTAACTTCAATATACATTGAATCCAGAGGAAAGCAAACAGTAAAAACCCTTGTTCAAACGTACACAATTTTAACATGAACTTTGTAATATATGTAAGTAAGAAACTTGAAAGTATATTTTTTTAAACTTGAACTTTATTATCTGTGTAACTTTGGAACTTGACAAAACATTTTTAGAACTTGGAACATTATAAACAGTAACATAGTGAATTGATTTTTTAACATAATTTTGTATTAAAAGTATTAACAGTTGAATGTAAAAACAGTTGAACTTTAAACTAATCAGTATTGTAAACTTGAGGTAATGGTTTTTTAACAGGCAATTTCTATCTGAAGAATTATTAACATCAATATACATTTAATCCAGAGGAAGACAAACAGTAAAAACCCTCCTTGAAACGTACCCAATTTTAACATGAACTTTGTCATATATTTAAGTAAGAAACTTGACATAATATTTTTTGAAACTTGAAGTTTCTTATCTGTGTAACTAAGGAACTTTAAAAAACATTTTTACAACTTGGAACATTATAAACAGTAACATAGTAAATTAATATTTTAACATAATTTTGCATTAAAAGTATTAACATTTGAATGTAAAAACAGTTGAACTTTAAACTAATCAGTATTGTAAACTTGAGGCAATGTTTTTTTAACATGCAATTTCTATCAGAATAATTGTTAACTTCAATATACATTGAATGCAGAGGAAGGCAAACAGTAAAAACTCTCTTTAAAATGTACCCAATTAAATTAATTCCTCCCTGACCCCATGAACTGGCGATAAACAATAATACAGGGAGTAATCTTAACATAACAGACAATATTTACATTGTGTCTTAAAACATGGTTGAGCTCTTAACATGAACTTTGTAATATGTTGAAGTGAAGAACTTGAAAATATTGTTTTCACAGTTGTAACATTAGAAACAGTAACATAGTTAATTAACATTTTAACATAATTTGTAAAAAATAATGCAAGGCAAGTGTTTTGTGAGGCGAATCATCCATAAACAGTACTTCCATTAATTATGACTGAATTGTTTAATGTTTTGTATTTTTGAATGCTTTTAAATTTGGTTTGCATGGGTTTTATTTCTTTAATGAAAAGTTATAGTACTTCATAGTAGACAATGTTTTTAGTAAAAATACGTCCATCTTCTAAAAAATCACCTTGACTTTCATTCTTTTCAATGTAAACTTTAATAGCCTGTGGATTTTTGCACCGTGACAACGCAACGTGCAATTGACCATGTGCAAATACTGGTTCTTCCAAGAAAATACCAACAGATTTGAACGTTTGACCTTGTGATTTATTAATGGTCTTGGCAAATGACAAAATAATGGGAAATTGTCTTCTTTGAAGTATAAAAGGGAGACTACTTTCACTAGGTGCTAAATCTATTCTTGGTATGAAAACTCTCTCTCCTTTATGGGTCCCAGTTAAAATTTCAGCATCTATAAAATTGTCCTTTAATTGTTGAACAATTAATCTTGTGCCATTGCATAGGCCTTTTTTGGGGTTCATATTTCGCAGTAACATGATAATTGCACCTTTCTTTAGCTGCAAAATATGTGGTGGCATTCCAGAAGGAGTTAGATAGTTTATGAATTCAGTTGAAAAGTTTGCCTGACTTTCATTGTCATCAGCACTGTGATAATTTCTTTGTGGTGCATTCATTTTTTTAAAGATTTCATTATTGAGGATTAATGCATCCTTATTTTTACACGTTAGTATGACTTGGTTGGCAAGATCCGAATTATTTCTGGTTATTTATGCTACCTTCAAATATAGCCGATATAATATCTTGTTGACAAATCATATGAGGTGGGATCTCTACAGTGTCGTCAAGTAAATGTGGTATTTTTTCTGTTCTGCCTTCTCCAATTTTAATAAGCCAATCATTGAAATCAGTTTGGCCTTCTGATCTCATATTTTGTTGCAGTTGAAGATGGGTAAAATGTTTCCATAGTGTGCTTGACTTTATACAGGTTTCGATAATGTCAGTTCGATTTCCATGTACAACGACAGGTAATGTTTGTCTTAAATCGCCACCTAACAACATTACCTTTCCACCAAATGAAAAAGTATTATCCATGACTTCACAAAGCAAACGGTCAATACATTGGAGGGCATAGAATGACATCATTGTGGCCTCATCTATTATAATGAATTTACATTTTTTCATTTTCTTTGCTTGTAATGATGTCATGCGAATATCTGACACAGAAGTTTCTAAAACAGGCACTGGCAGTTTAAAGCCACTATGTACAGTTCTTCCACCTTCTAACAAAAGTGCAGCAATTCCAGTAGTGGTAAATGCCATTGCTATTTGACATTGTGCTCGTACAGAACTCATTAATAAATTATATAGATAAGTTTTTCCTGATCCGCCAGGTGCATCAAGATAGAAATAACGCTCAGTCACCATGTCATCATATATTGCATTTTTAATGGCATTAAATGCTTCCAATTGTAACGTATTTAAAGTTGCAAGTCTTTCTTCTGTTCTTTCTACTTGTAGTTGAAGGTCATAGTCTTCAAAGTTTATGTCATCTAAAAGACCTGGATCAGGCAAATTAAAACTTACACAACTTAATCCATGAGTTAAAAATACTTCTTGGATTTCCATTAATGCTTTTAAGTGTGCAATCGGTTGATTGTATCGTCGCATAAAGTCTTCAGCCATATTACTTTTAAATGTCTCCCACAAAGCTAATGCATTTGGAGCATTTGAGAAGATACAAATAAATGCAAATTGTTCTCTCATCTGCCGTGGCATTTGACATTGTGCTGCTTCTTCTAAACATCTTTCCCATTCTGTATCATCAGCTAGTAAGTTTCTATGTCTTGCAGCTAAATGGAAGGATTAATATACTATGTCATTAACAGTTCTAAAGTGTTCAAAACTTTGTGCTCCAGGAACATTTAAAAGTAATATCCGTAAGCAAAAACGTTCAACATCTCTTGGACTGACTGTGTAAATTCTTGGGATTATTTTATTGCCTCTGTTTTTTCTCGGTCTCCATAATCCATTCACAAAAACATAGTGATATGGAATTTCAATATATAAGAGTTGTGTTGCTTCTGAATCTGTGGAATTTAATTCAAACCATGCAGTTAGTGTAGTGTGACGATCTTCACTTTGGGCCAATGCATTACTTTAATTTCCAGCATGGAAATACACTAAATGTCTTTGTGGCAAATGTACTGCTAATCTATATACTGCATGTGATCTATCATGCATTTCAAATTTTAAAAGCCACCACATAGCTTCTGGCGCACTGACATAGCGAGCATCTACATGAGATGCAAGTTCATCATGTACTAACTCACTACTTTCAGTGTTGTCTGCACTTTTGACGACTACAGTAGCTGCATCATAGCCTTTGTAAATATATTTGTAGACATATTTAATGGATTTGATGGAAGTGCAGGCTTCTACATTGATGTGGGCGTCATACTTCATGAGTAAATGTGGATTGAAGGGTACTACATATCTATTGTCAACTTTTTTCCCACGAATAATGGCACTATCTCCTTCTCTTCTTTTATAAAGTGGATAACCATCACAATTGGCATAGGTTTTGTCTCTATAATCTTTTGGAAATTCTTTGGAACATTTATTATTTTCCATACATGGTGATAGTGGATTAAGATCACCACAGGGTCCATGAATCATGCGATGAGTAACAATCTCATATAGTCTACCATATAGTTCTGGATCTGGTAGTTCAGCAACAATGACTGCATCCACTTTGTCAGAAGTATCTAATTTATATTTTTCTTGAAGTATTATCAGAAGATGTGCATGTGGAAGTCCTCTTTTTTGAAATTCAATGGTATATACATAAGCAAGACATTTGCCAAATAAGTTATTTATAGTGATGTCATGTATTAATTCATTTCATTTAATCTTAAAAACTCTGGCTACTAAATCTGGTCTATCGGAAGCACTTTGGCCAAGAAGTAAATTTTGTGTAATTTCTGGCCATTGTGGATTACATGTAAATTTAAGAAATAAATCGGGTTTCCCAAATTTTGTGACAATAGACATAGCATCATTGTATCTTTCTCTCATATTTCGAGGAGATCCTTGAAAGGAAGCTGTCATGTCTCTGCTTGTAGCCACGTCAGCAACATAGTCCATTAGTCCCGAATATTGTTCTACACGTAGTTTATCTTATTGATATTTTATAAAGTTTAAATTATTGGCCTCAACTTGCAAATAGGAATCAATAATCCATTGTTGTGTTAATTTTCCACCACATAAAATGGGATTAAATTCATCTCTAATGGCAATTTGAGCAACTTTAAATTCAAGCATAGAAACATTATTTCGGATTCTGGCTTTAGCATTTGGGTAACTGGGAAGGGTTAATTTTGGTTGCCAACCTGCTTCTCCGTGTGGGAAAAAGATGGGATATGTCATTGGATCTAAATTTGGACTTAAGATACTCATATTAATGAATGGTTGCTCCTCATTTCTGGGATATATTCTAATGTCTCTTTGAAATGGTGGTTCTCCTTCATCATTTTGAAACACCATTGCAACCTAATTTGATGTTGGCAAGTTATAACGACGTTTATCAGTATGTCTGTCTCTTTTAAGCACCATATTAATCTTTGGCATTGGTAATTGATGTCTTTGTGCATGAAGTAGTTGTTCATTTTCAACTTCTGCCAATTTTTTATAAGCTTTACTGTAGGGATTATTGTCTATAATGTTATTTAGCTCTATAAAAAGACTGGGTAAGCATTTTTTATTTTCTTCTAGCTGCATACGTTGGTCAACAGCTTCCATTGTATCTAGGACATATACAGTAGTTGAGAGAATTTTCTTTGCTCTCCTTCCTGTGGATGTAAATGTGAAGTGTGATGGTAAATTTGTCCTTGGACTTTAAAACAGTAAGGACCATGTCCTGGTACATTAGCAGCTAATGTTGCCCCCATAGATGCAAAGGATATGGCACTATTGTAGGATCTTTTGTTTGTCTTAAAATTTTTGTAGTTTGGAAAAGTAGGTTCAGTCATAATGTTTTGTAAATAGATTGGAAATTATTTTCTTTCTGAAAGTTTGAACTTGCCTTTTTGACAGCAACTAATAAATTGGCCATCTCTGGGTCTCTGCTGTTTAAAATAATAAGCCTCACAAAACTGACATTGAGTAGTCATGTCCCCACAACTATGAACCTCTACTGCTAAAGACTTGAGTAAAGGATAATTTGCAAAGCATATAGCAGTTTGACTTTCATATTCATCAGGTGAAATGTCATGTAATATTTCAACAACAGGTTCTAAATGCTTTGTTTTTTTCGTGGCTTTTTTTGGTATCTCTTTTATTTTTTCAGGTAAAATGTCATCTGATGTTTGAGGAACAGGTTGTAAATGCTTTATTTGCTTGGTAGCTTTTGTTGGCGTATCTTAAATTTTTGCAGCTGATAGTCTTTTGCTTTCAAGTCTTTTGCATTCTTTTTCTCGTCTAATTTCTTTCTCCTCTGGTGTCTGCTGGTTGGCCCATCTCTCTTGTCTTTCTCTAGTTTGACGTCTTTTCTTCTCTTGTTTGCTCTCGTTAGTAGCCATGTTAATCTGTAAAAGAAAATAATTTATATTTAGTTTAGTTTGAGATGTTAAGTTTGTTTTGTACATTTTTTATTATCAACAGCCTTAGATGAATAGCACAGGGAAGAAACTGACAGTATACCTTCTTCTACATCTAATAGGTAATTCAAATTAATATTTTAGTTGTTTTGGAAAAAAAAAATTGTTGTACTTTTAACTTACAGACATAGTAGAGGGCAAAAATTAGTCTTTGTAATTTTTAGTACAGGGGATTGTCCTAATAGTATTTTGATCTTTTATTTAAAAGCTTATATGTTGGGTCAATGAAATATTATTATTTTTCTTGCGGTGTTACTACTATTTGTTGTACTATTCTATTTTCTGTGTGTATTTAGGTTTTATGCTTAATATTGTACATTACGACTGGTAATTTAGAATGGCAAATTTTATTAAGTCTATGTTTTGAGACTTTTGTGGACTATTGTGTTCTGTTTTTTTTTGGCTAGATTGAAGTTTGGATTTACTGTTAAACATTATTGTCCATAACAGACAAATAAGAGGTAAATCAGAAATGTGTCAGTTATATTTTGGTAAAAGTTATAGGCCCTCATTGAATTGCGATTTGGCCAATTCAATAGTGCTCTAAATAAGCATATTACATTGTTTTTTTAAATCAGTTTTTAGTTAGTTAAAACCTTCTTTGTGGATAGATGTTTAGCAACTAAAAACTTCTTTAAAAAAATATGTGATGTGCTTATTTAGAACTCTATTGAATTGGCAAAATTGCAATTGAATGAGGGCAACAGTTAGTGATTGTTCTTTTTTTTTTTCTGTTGACATGGATGCAGAACAAACATGGTTATTTAGTTTTCTCATTTTTTACTTGTTATACTGTACCTTGGTTGAAGTGTGATTTCAATCCGAATCTTTGTTGGTCCTCTGTTGAAAGTCTTCATCTGATGGTCTGGTCCTCTGTTGAAAGTCCTCGTCCGATGGTCTGGTCCTCTGCTGAAAGTCCTCGTCCGATGGTCTGGTCCTCTGTTGAAAGTCCTCATCCGATGGTGTGGTCCTCTGTTGAAAATCCTCGTCCGATGGTCTGGTCCTCTGTTGAAAGTCCTCGTCCGATGGTCTGGTCCTCTGTTGAAAGTCCTCGTCCGATGGTCTGGTCCTCTGTTGAAAGTCCTCATCCGATGGTGTGGTCCTCTGTTGAAAATCCTCGTCCGATGGTCTGGTCCTCTGTTGAAAGTCCTCGTCCGATGGTCTGGTCCTCTGTTGAAAGTCCTCATCCGATGGTCTGGTCCTCTGTTGAAAGTCCTCGTCCGATGGTCTTCACGCAGTGTCTGTTGTAAAAGAAAAATGAAAATGTTATTTGATTTTAATGTATTTGTATATGCCTATTGTCTGGAATAGTATTTTACAAACGTTCCTTGAATAAAGCTTATCTGTGGTGAGCTACACAAACTGCTGCTGGGATTAACTATTTGGGAACCATCAATACATCACAATCTGCAGTACCCTCCAGCAGTGAGGGGTCTATTATAATACAATCCCCCCCTCCTCAGAGCCTCAATACTCTATCTCTCATTCAGCTTTGAAAACATGAGAATAGGTCTGACAGCCCCAGCCAGGCTCAACACAGGTCCTTTGCAAACCATTGTAGGTTTTGTTTCACGCTTTCTGTAAAACTGCGTGAACTAAGGATGTAGAGGCTTATAGGTTCTTAAACATTAAAGACCAATATTAATTTACTTTGCTATTTGTTTAGTGGGATTTTTGGTACAATCCTATTTTGTGTCTAGCATATGTTGCATAGTTGATTTGCTTAATTAGTCTTTTTTATGAAGCTCTAATGTTTTTCTACAGTGCAAATTAATGTTTTTTTTTATTTATGATATTCTGGCTATATTTTTAGCATTATCCTCTTTTGTGTTCACCACTTTTTGGTTGCTGCAATTGTTATATTGGCGGCCATTAAACATATATAGTTCCTTTATTTTTTGTACTTGTTATACTTTACCTTGATTGAAGTGTCGAATGACAGAGGGTCCCCTCCTGCCAATCTTAATCCGCCGGTCTTCTTGTAGTGTCTGTTTGAAAAAGAAAGTGAAATGGTTAATTGTATATTTCTTCTTTTTGATTTAGCAAAGCATGGTCTTTTCCAGCATGTAATGTATTTTTCTATTTTACCTCTTCTTCTTTGTTTGTGTTCATTTAAAGGGATTGTGGTTCACAATGCACGGTGCAAATTCTTGAGTGACGCTGTTGATGCAGAGTCTGTTTGAATAGTAAAAAAAAGGGAAAGATTGAGCTTTAGGTTATATATTCAATTACAATAAATTAATGTCATTTAAATATACTTCTTTAATTAGTTTCAATTAACATTAGTTTGTTTTCGGGCCTACACACATAAATGTGTGTGTGACATGTCACTATACATGAATCATATTTTAATAGTTAAAGTTTTTTTTTTTTTTAATGTCATTTAAATATACTTGTTTAATTAGTTTGGGTTAAGATTAGTTTGTTGTAGGGGCTATACACATAAATGTGCGTGCCACATGTCAGTATACATGAATGACATTTTCATAGTTAAAGTTTTTTTTTTTTGTCCTGTCTTGATAATAAAATGTAATATATTATAGCTTACCTCTCAGTTCTAATTTGCACAATGTAAAGTAGGAAATTAGGAAACAATTCTCTTCTCAAGTAACAGCAGCAGTTAACTATCCAGTCACTCCGTTCATCACCTGAGTAGAAATGTAGAATTTTCTGGAAAGTATAAACTTTGAAGTGCCTCAGACCTTTAGAACGCAATACGCATGCGCTATTTGCGTTCCAGCTTACAATTTGCGTTCCATCTGCCATTTTATGAGTAGTAGTTTTCAAAATGGTGGTTAATATCATTGTAGCAAGTGCCGCATAGTATATGTTACGTACCTCGTAAAGTTGACTGTAGCGTTGTTTCAGTTTTGCGAGTCACTGTAGAATAGTTACAGCTGTAGCCTCGTTTTTGTTTTGTTCAGCGGGCATTTTCTCTCTCGCTTAGGTGATTTTCGGCAGTTTAAACTCGTTTTTTTTTACTTAAATGGACGTGTAAATTAACTTTTCGAGATGCCAGATGCCCCCCTTGCTGTAGGTAAGGTTTTTATGTGTTCGTTGTGTTTATTTCTTGTATTTCTGTTGTTTTCATGCGGGCCGTTGTCTTCCGGTTTTGTGTGTTGGGAATGGGTCGTTTCGATGCTGTTATTTTTTTGCGAGGCGGCCATAATTTTTTTGCGAGGGACGCCGTTTTTTTTTTACGTATACGACACAGTGTATTTTTTTCTAAGTCGTGCGTATGTGTGTTAACCGCATGAGAGGCGCCTTTGAGTTTTTTTTTTTAAAGTCTTGCGTGTGTGTGTGTATTTTGCGGGGACGTAGGGATGTTCCACCACCGCAAATGAGGCCCCTCGCTCTGCGAGGGTCCGCATTTGCGGACAAACACAGCCGACGTTGGAGCCTCCACCTCCGCAAATGCGGACCCTCGCTTTGCAAGGATCCGCATTTGCGGGACGTTGGGATGCTCCACCACCGCAAATGAGAGGTTGATAGCTGATTGCAAGTTTACTTTTGAATATTGATTTTCTAAACCATTGTATAAAAAGGTAATTTAGTAATAACATCTACCTAATTTAAACAAAGTACATTTAATCAGCTCTATGTAGGAAGCTGGAGTTAAAAAATATCCTTTCTGATTTAAAGTCATCTTTCTAGTACTGATTTGTTGGTAAATGCTCCGTTATGTGATTTCATCCATAGTCGACTTCACAAGGAAATTATTTTTTTCAGTAGAACTCTACTATAGGACCTTGATTCCACAATTAGACTAGTACATAGTTTGGTTAAAAAAAGATGATAATTTTGAAGCATTTCGAGGTAGCCCACTTGCTCGTAGACATATGTTTTTCTTCTACTTTCGCACTGCTTTTATACTTTTAGTAAAACAATCAGTATTATTTAACCCTGATTTTTCTGGAGAAACATTAATTGCCACTTATCTCTACAATATGCAAAATGGAGATTATATACATTAAATGCTAAGGATGCAAAGGATGGAGAGCCCTGTCTTTGCGCTTAGAATCCAGTGTCCATAGTGATTTTCCCAAAGCACCGTGCAAGATGGAAAACCTGAATCTAAATGTATCATAAGTTATATCATTATATATTACTGTGACCAGATGTCTTAACTAGGAAATGTTTTATATTACATTACAGTGTTCTATACAATTTTTGCCAGAAATAAATAGACCAAGCAGTCGCCAGACAAGGAATCACAGATGTTAAAGCCAGTCGGTAGATATGTATTTTTCGACTAATGAGACGAAAAATGCTCCACACTCGCGTAACACATAGACAATCGTTGCCATTTTACGACACTGACTTGCAACTAATAACATTACCATTCTAAAATGGCTATTTACACAACTCAGCAATTATTTTTTTGACGGTCGTGAATATAAGCCGCACCCTTAACTCGCCAGTTCAAAATCAGAAAAAAGGGGCGGCTTATATTCGGACCAATACAGTATATATATGAAAAAAAAAGGTGCAGGGGAGAGGATCGCAATGAGCTCCAAATGCGCTCATCGCGGGGCTCACAATGAGCACCCAGGGTGCTTAGAGGAGCAAAAGTACATGAGGGGAGAAGCTCGCAATGAGCGCTTTGGGGCTCAACGTGGGGCTTGCAATGAGCGCCAAAGGTGCTCAGACCACCAAAAGGAAACAAGGGGAGAAGCTCTCAATGAGCGCCAAAGGTGCTCATTGCGAGCCACACAATGAGCGCTGAAGGTACTCAGAGGACCAAAAGCCTTACTTTGTGTGGTAAACAGCATTACCTGCCTTATAATTTTATGTCATTTTTTGACGAGCAATTCGCTAGTTAAGATCTAAAGTTGAGTTAGCACATACTACTTTGTCAGTACCAAAAAATCTGAAGCTGAAGTGAGTCACACCCACTGAGCTCATTAGGACTATTTAAGCAATTTTTAGGCAGTCCTCATTTGATTGACATGAGTTCAGTACTACCTGGTTACTGCTCTGCTAGTTTGTTCCTGTTTCATTTGTAATCCTCTGTAGCTTTGGCAACCTTTTGTCTTGTCTTGGATCTCTGTCTGTCTCACCATCATTTGCCTGTTTAGGCCCTCCGTCAGTCCAAATATCCTTGTTAGGTAATTTTGCTTATCTCTACTCATCCCTGACCATTAACCAAGCAATCAGTCCTAACTATACATTATGATTTTTTTCCTGAGTTTGGGACATATCATCATTATAGGTTGATTTCTATTTTAGAGAGTTCACTGTACACCCCATTTCCTCCTGTCTGTATCAAGGAGGTTACTTATTTATATTCCTAATGTCTATTTAAAGAATAAGTTACCAATTGCTCATTCCTTTATTAGATACCTGTATTTCTTATGCTATTGTTTCTCTCTTTCAGTTCTCTTCAGTCTATTGGTGGATTTGACCAGTGAAATTGATATTCAACTGAGTCCGCAGTATCCAGCAGTTGGACAGACTGTAGCCCTTAAAATAATTGGTATTAATGGAACTGTACATGTCTTTTCTTTGTATAAAGATTCAAACACCAATCCTCAAAACCAAGTGCTCACTTATATCCCAAGCCTTGACCAACCAATAATGGAGGGGAATCTATATTTCTCTCGGGCCAGAATGCTTCAAAACTATTCCCTAGTGATCTCAGATCTCAAGAAAACAGACAAAGGAAATTATACAGTGAAAGTACAGACAGAAAAAGAATTACATGTTACTGTATATCTACCTGTTTATGGTGAGTAAAGTGAGTCCAACGTTGACAACTTTTAATCTATTAATAGTGGTGCTAATAAACTAGCTATATTGTCACAATGTAGACAACAATAAAAAATATGGTGTCATTATATACTAAAAATCATATTGTAAGTGCAATGAAGTCTTAGTCTTAAATTAAGTCTTGAATATATTAATTTGAAAATATTCATAAAACTAGATTATTAATCAGAGTATTGCAGCATAAAGTGATGCTTTTTTTTTTTGGAGAAACATATTCATTGGATCTACACATTTTTCAAGTCAAATGCACAAAAAAAATAACTGGGCAGAGATTAGAGTGGGACACAGACAGGCATCATAAATAATGTCATGATAGGTCAAGTATGTGATTCCATAAACTAGGCTTTAGATAAATACACAGCAGAGCCATAACCCTACATATTGAGGGTTAGAAAAACACTGTTTAAACACGTGGAGGATTGTGGAATGTGTCAGAGTTTTAGTAGTGAGACAGAAATCCTCAATCAATATTAAATCTGGTATATTTTCTATTAAAAATATAATCATTTTCATTTCAAAAGTTTTCCTCTCTTGGGTGGTTTTGAAATGTCCTCTGAGTATTTTGATTTTACCATTTTTGGTGGTTATTCTTTTTGATGGAAAGTCTGTGAAGACATTACCTTATACTGCAATACTCTGATTATTCATCTAGATTACTGGACTGGCTTCCTCACTCAATAATTATACACTTTTGTTAAAGATGGTACCACCTTAGCCTTGAAAAAGTAAATAAATTGACCAAAAATGTGGGTGGTGTACAGAAGGGGCTAATATGGGAGATTTTAGTAAAGTCTCAGCCTACACTAAAATCATGGAGCCATATTCTATTCCAGCAGTGCAATCTGTGGTATACCGCAAAATCTTCTGTAGGAGCTTTTTTCCCTACTTTACACGTCGGTTCAAAAGCTCCACAGCCATAATCTTCCTGAGCACAGCCTTATCTCGTAAACCCAACCCGTTGCAGTAAGTTAGAAGGTTCATTTAAATATGTGATGAGGGAATCACCCCCTTCCCTGCTCCAACCCCATCACCCTACCCTGATCACTCAGTCTATAGAGATCCACATGGCAACTCATATGTTAACCCTGTGCAAGGGAGGGTCCTTAAAGGACCTCCCTTGCACCTATATAGTTAACACTATCCACAAGCGTCCCAATTGGACCACTGTAGCACTTAATGTTAACCCTTTTGCTGAGGGGGTCCATCATATATGTGGAAGCGGTTATAGAGGGTGGGAAGATTAGGAGCTCAGTCTTTGACATGTTGTATTTTAGTTGACTGGTGGACACCCAGAAGGATATGTTAGAGAGACAGAGATTCACTTGTGCTAGAATAGATGGGGATAGATCTGGTGCTGAGAGGTAGATTTGAGTGTCATCAGCATATAGATGATACTGAAATCGAAAATATTTTATTAGTGTACCGAGGGAGGAAGCATAGATGGAGAAAAGAAGGAGGAATAGGACGGAACCCTAGGGTATGCCAACAGTCAGAGGGTGAGGTGAAGAAGAGGTGCAAGAGAAGGAGACACTAAATGATTGAACTTCTCACATTAATTATTTTTATTCTTTTTTTATAATTTATACAAAAAAACACAAAGGGCAAGACAATAACAATTAATTAAACTTGCAGTCTCATAAGTAACAAACAAAATTAAACCAACAAACATTCATTTGTACTAAGATTTAACTTGTGTAGTTGAAAAAAGAAAAAGAATAAGTTGACATCCAAGGACCTAGGTTGACCACATAAGACGGAGAAACTGGTTTAAACTTAAGTTCAGTGTAGTATATATTCATCCCACAATTTCCATTTGTTCTTATCAGAGCTTTTTATAGATAATGACTGATCTATGGATTGAAGTTCAATTAATCTATTGCATGCAACAACCTCTTTTATCTCTAACCAAGTTGGAATTACTAAGCTTTTCCATTTTTTTACCTCCAGCCACTTGGCAACCAGAAGAATATGGCAAACTATGGCCATTTCCTTATTTGTCAAGCAGGAGGGGCTAATATGAAAGAAAATATGTTCTGGAGTTAAGGGCAACTCCTTTTTAATAATTTTAGATATATAACAAAGCCATTCTTGCCAAAGAGTTTTTATAGATTGACATGACCACCACATATATAGTCCCTTTCTCCTGGCACCCCTCCAACATAAGTTAGAGAGAGAAACGTTGGTTACAATATCAAAGAATGTTGGTATCAAATAGCATCTTTGATTTAGTTTGAAATATGTTTCCCTAAAATGAGCACATTTAATATTTTTCTCAGTAAACAAGAAGGCTTTATACCATATTTTTTCCTCCCAGCTTTTACCTAGGTCTCTCATTTCGTCATGGAGGAAGTTTTTAGTTCTTCTAAACTGGCTCTAATAGTCTTGAAACAATTAGAAATAGTATAAATGGAACATGAGGTACACATTTCAAAATAAGTAAGGTATCTTAATTTTATTAAGTTAAATTCGGATTTGATAATTTTATTTTATCAAAAGATATAAAGGAGTCCTTATGATACAGATCCATTAGATATTTCAAATCCCAAATATCCCAGCAATTTTTGGATAGAGGTTTTAGATGGAGCTGCAGCATCGATAATGGTGTTGTTAGAGAGCGGAAGGGTAACAAATGTCTCTTTTTGTTTTGTTTCTCCGGTACCAGATATTTAATATAGATTGTGTTACCAGTAGTAGATCTCTCACAACTCTTCGCTCCAAAGTTTTAGACCATGGTAGAAAGGTTAAGTTACAATGATAGGAGAGAGGCCTTTCTATTTGAATAAACTTGATTCTTTGATCTCTATTACTGAAGCTCAATAGATGTGTGATATTTATGGTTCCGTAATATGTCAAGAAAGTCAAACCGCCCCTGGAAAACTTCCTCTCTAAAATTGTTTTACTAATGGAAGAGTTTTTCCCTTTTAAAATGTAAAGGTCCAGCATTCTTTGCCATTTTTTCAATATAAATTAGTGAATATATAACGTAATGCACCTAAGCAAGTAAGTCATTTTTGGTAAAAGTACCATTTTTACTGCGGCAATCCATCTCATCCAAGAGAGATTACGCTTCCTGCAGTTTACTAATATACTTGTTATTTGTAAGAATAATCTTTCAAGATTGCGAGATGGCAATTCTTTTAAGTTTGGGGAAAAATCTACTCCTAAGTTGGTGAAGTTAAACACTGTAATGACAATGTCATCTGCGAAAAGAGTATTTTTGTTCTCTAGTTCTCCAGTTATTATACCAGTGATACAGGCATCAGTTCTAATCAATTCTGCCAGCGGTTCAATAGACAGGGTAAGAGGTAGAGGTGATAACGTGCAACCTTGTCTGGTACCATTACTTATTGGAGACACTGGAGAATCAAAACCTATTCCTGATACTAATGCCCTGACATTAATGTATAATACCTTTACAGCATTTGAGCAAAGATTTGCCCAAGCCATATCTGTCTAACATCATGTCCAGGTAAGCCCAGTTGACCGTGTCAAATGCCTTCTCGGCATCATGGGTCAGGGCTACAACTGGGATACTCCTGGACTTGGAAAAGGCCAAAAAGTCTATCAATTTTCTGGTATTATTGGAATTTTGTCTGCTCATAACGAATCCCCAATTCGTCAAAGGCAATCAAGTTTATGAGTAAAGGTTTTAAACGTAGAGCAAAGATTTTTGCATAAATCTTGATATCAATATTAAGTAATGATATCGGTCTATAATTTTTAAGATTAGTCTTTTGCTGTTTTTGGAATGTTTATAATTCTGGACTCTAACATTTCCACAGAAGCAACCCCACAAGTTTTAATTTTGTTGAATGTATTTTTTAGATGCTTAAGTAACGAAGATGAGAACATTTTATAATAGGTATATAATCGGTATTTGGAAAACCATTCGGCCCCTTGGGATTTATATGGTTTCAAGCTATAAAATTTTGGTCCACTATTTTCTCTATTCTCTTTATTGGCCAGTGGTTTCCCTGATTGATTGCTAAAAAAATATTGATTTTGCTGAAGATGCCAAATTTTTTATCTATTTGTGTCTGTAAAATTGTTTTAATTTGCAAATGAATTATTAAAACCTGTTTAGCCAGATCTTTTGTATGCAAAAGTTTATTTAGATTTTGTAATTTACAAAGTTATATATATAATTCTCTTAAAGAGGATCTGCAAGCTTTTTTTCTAGCTGCAGTCCATGAGATCAAAAGGCCTCTAACTACTACCTTATTTGTATTCGAAATTGAAACTGAGGAGTTTACTGCGCAACAATTTATCTAAAAAAAAACTTCTGTTTCCTTTTTTGAATTTATCTCTGTCTGCAATTGATTTGAAAAGTGTTGAATCCAATTTAAATGTTCTTGTTTTGGTTGCATATTAACATTTATCTATATTAAGAATTATGCTAGCATGGTCAGACCAATTAATTTGTCCTATTTCTATACTATCGACCATTTCCAGAGTTGTTTGAACCAGTAAAAAATTGTAAATTCTTGTATAGGTATTATGGCGTGCTGTAAAGAACGAGTAATCCAGTTTATTCGGATATAACTTTCTACAGCCATCATAGATATTAGAAGATGATAATGTTTTATTAAAATTCGAAGATTTCCTTAATGTCTCCAAATCTGGTAGGGGTTTTATTATTGATTTTCTATCTTTTATGGGGCTTATATATAAGTTCAGGTCTCTGCAGATTACCAATAGACCTTTCATTATTTTCAAGGTCTGATTTAACAATGTATTTATATTTTGATTTTGATTCTGGTTAGGTGCATAGGCATTTACTATTGTATAAAGTTGGTTGTTAATGTTACCAATTCACATAATATACCTATTCTGTAAATCTCTTTCCATAAATTCCTCTCTGATGTTTAATTTATTACTGAATAAAATAGCTACACCTCTTGAATTTGTTTTATAATTAGCAGATATTCTTGAACCATAGATTCTACTTGACAAAATTAATTATTCTGTTTTATCCAGTGTGTTTCTTGGATACATTCCACATCGGCTTTTAGGTTCTCAAAATATTTCACTGCTACATGTCTTTTATACAGAGAATTAAAGCCTTTAGCATTATGAGATACAATTCTAATGTTCATGAATGTAAATCAAAGGCCTCTTGTAAAATCTCACTCTTTGTGGGCAGAATACCGTATATACTCGAGTTTTTCAGCCCTTTTTTAAGGCAAAAAAGGGCCCCCTCGGCTTATACTCGAGTCACTCTCCCCCCCGTGTCTCTCTAACCCCCCGTGTCTCTCTAATCCCCCCATGTCTCTCTAACCCCCCTGTGTATCTCTAACCCCACATGTGTCTCTAACCCCCCCTGTGTGTCTCTAACCCCCGTGTGTCTCTCTACCCTCCGTGTCTCTTTCCCTCCTCAACCTAAACCCCCCTCAACCCCCCTCCTCCACCTAAACCCCCCTAAATACCTCCCCCCTCTCCCCTCACTTACCTGCTTGTGCTCCGGCCTCCGCTCCTTGACCCGGCGCACATGTGATGTCACATGCGTGCCGCGTCATTAGCATATACGGGGTACCCGGTATATGCTAATGACTCTGCGCGCCGGCGCCGGGTCAAGGAGTCAGTATCCAGAAGGCTGCGAGTGTTGTAGTCCCCATGGTGGCTGGATGTCTGCTCTCTGGTGTCTCAGCTCTCTGGTTTGTGGTTTGACCAGAGAATGGATAAGCTTTATAAGGAAGGTCAGTAACACCACCCTCACTGAAGACCTCCCATTTCTTGCGCAACCGTTGCGCAACCTTAGGGGGGAGGTTGAGGGGGGTTGAGGAGAGGGGTTGAGGTTGAGGAGGGAGGTTGGGGATGGGGGATTGAGGATGAGGATGGGGGGTTTGAAGAGGGGGTTCAGGATGGGGGGTTTGAAGATGTGGGGGTTAAAGATGGGGGGGTGAGGATGGGTGGGTTGAGGAGGGGGGGTTGAGGAGAGAGGATGAGGGTGGGGGGGTTGAGGTTGAGGAGGGTTGACATTGAGAAGGGGGTTGAGGATGAGGTTGCGGCGGTTGAGGTGGGAGGATGAGGATGGGGGCTTGAGGAGGGGGTTGAGGATGGGGGGGTTGAGGAGGGAGGTTGAGGATGAGGAGGGAGGTTGAGAATGAGGAGGGAGGTTGAGGATGAGGAGGAGGGGTTGAGGAGGGGGGTTGAGGTTGAGGAGGGGGGTTGAGGTTGAGGAGGGGAGTTGAGGAGGGGGGTTGAGGTTGAGGAGGGGGGTTGAGGATGGGGGTTGAGGAGAGTGGATGAGGATGGGGGGTTGAGTAGGGGGGTTGAGGATGGGGGGGTGAGGAGGGAGGTTGAGGATGAGGAGGGAGGTTGAGGATGAGGAGGGAGGTTAAGGAGGGTGATAAGGGAGGGGGAAGAGACACAGGGAAGGGAGAGGGGAGAAGAGACACAGGGAAGGGAGAGGGGAGAAGAGACACGGAGAGAGAGGGGACACAGAGGGCACAAGAGGGACACAGGGGGCAGCACATTTCCCACCCTCGGCTTATACTCGAGTCACTCATATTACCCAGTATTGTATTGTGGTAAAATGGGTGCCTCGGCTTATACTCGGGTCGGCTTATACTCGAGTATATACAGTAAGTAGGTTCTCGTATGTCAACAACAGGTTAAAGTAACAGAAAACATACTTACAACATAGTACATACACAAGCACATATCCAGTGAAATACATATACCATAGAAGCACAATAAACATATTACATACAAAATTGAGAACATTTTTTCCCAATAGTCTCTCTAGACAGTAGGACTTGTATGTATACTGTCATAAGATGTTAAATTAACCTAGTCAGGTTGAGAGACAATCTCTGGTATTAGTATTCCACAATTTAAGTTCAAATTCTAATAATCAAAAAGAAGGAAGAGAATGAAAAAAAGAAAGAGAGAGAGAGAAAAAAAAGAGGGATCACAGAACAAATTTCTTGCGCTTATAACACAGTCATTGGAGAAAAGGGGGAAAAAAAGATATATAGTAGGGATGTGTATATATTTGATGAGTAAAAAAAAAACAGCTAGTATATTCCCTATACTATAACTAATTATTTTTTATAAAAAGATTTTTCACTCCCCAAAAATAGTAGAGTGAGAATTTTCAATTAAATGTGATATTTTAAGGCTGGATAAATATCCAGCATATGTGTTAAGTTAAATAAATAGTGAATTAATATGCACATGAATATATAACTCTATTCTCCTTTACTCATATTCTCCGTAACCCCATTTCTCCAAGGCAACAATATTAGTCATGGAAAAGTGATATCAAGTATCTTACATCTCAAGCAAAATTAATATTGTGTTTAAACTCCAACTCCCCTATAACTTCTAGCATACTGTTCCTCTTTTCTCTCTGAACCTCTCTCTCTCTCTCTCCCCTTGCTCCCCATTTTTCCTCCCCACTTCTACCCTTCTCTCCTCTCCTTCCTCTCTCCCATCTAATTACATGCCTCCTCTTCATTTTCTCTTGAATCTCCCTTCTTATTCTTTTCAGAATCTTTTTCTCCCAATCCCAATGATTTGGTTTTGGGTGGCTTCAATCTAATCAGAAGCCCATAATATATTTTCCATTTATTTTGAAGGTTCTCTAATTCTAATGGGTACTTAATATGATGCTTTCTGATCTTAAAGCTTTTGTTATATTTTTGTATTCTCTTCCTTTTTCCAATGAAAACTGATACATTTTGATACAGTAGTTCAAATATTTTCATCTCTCTGTCTGCTTTCATAATTGAAACTTTAAAGGAGACATACTGAATCCTAACTATAACATCTCTGGGAACCGAACTTGGAAGGTTTCTCGAGAAAGGAATTCTATAGATTTTTTCTATTAAAAGTTCTGATTGTGGTTTATCCTTGACTAAATAGTCAAGGAAACCCAATATATATATGAATTTAAATCACATATGGGAATAATTTCCGAGATACCTCAGATTCTAATATTTCTCCTTCTCGAGAAGTCCTCCATAATATGTTTCTGCTTAAGGACTCGTACTTCATCACATACCCTTTCCAATTGGGTTTTCAACAGCTGGTTATCTAGCCACATTTATTCTATTCTACTTTTTAATTAATTAGTATTTCTTGTTACATCATTTATTAATTCAGTATTTTTTTGACACAATTGTAAGTAATTCCTCTCTTAATGTACATTGGAAATCTGTTAGCAAAGCTTTCATCCCGGTGAGTGTTAAAGTGTCTTGTGTATCATTATTCGTAGAGACTAGTATTACTTCATTTTGAGAGTTGTTATTCTCTAATGATGGATTTAATAAGTCTAGCACTTAAGTCTTTTGTGAAAGAGAGGTGTTAGTAACATAACTCTTTCCATTGGGAGAAAAGAAATTAGGAGTTGATTTAACTGGTTTTTTTTTTAAATCTTTGCTTCTGTTTTTAGACATTATTGAAGTTTTGATAAGTACAATGAAATTGCTGTGTTACTGTAGTATACAGGTTACTGTAATTAATTAATAAATAGACTACTTAAGTTCTTATTTAAGGCTTAAATGTTAGTTATATCACTTGGGAGTAATTAATAAAAGTCTTAATCCGTCCTATAAGAAACGTAGGCTTAGACACCTTCGGAGCTAAGTAAACCTGTATATTTTGACAGGAACTAAAGTGATGATAAGCCCTCAAAGCTAGTCAGAACGTTTTCTTATTGTTTTCTTTCTTTTTTTTTCACTCTTCTTTCTTTTTATAAGTCAAGGTAGGATCTTATAAGCAGGAAAACCTACTTAAAACCAACAGTGTATAAGGCAGTATACACCAAGAACTTACTGGAATACATCAAGTTGTTAAATTAGTATATAACAAAAGTTATCAGTGACAAACACTTGCACTTGATGTTTATCACTAAGAACCTTAGTAAAAAGTCCAGTATATACAAAACATGCAGTTAATGGCACAGTACAAAGTAGACTTTGGCCTGAAGATGAAATCTCATAGCCCAGTGTATACATTTATTTTATCTCCTTCAATCAAGACAGTCCTTCAATCAAGTGAGTCAGCAGACTAATTTACTTCTTCGGTAGATTGCACTAAAAAACTGTCTCTATAATGTGGCTTCAGTAGCTTAAATCAGCAGTTATTTCTAAAAATGTCATAGCAAAGACCAATTATAAAGAAAATTTCAAAGATCTCTCAAACCTGGGAGTCACCAGACCAATGTTGCCACTTCAAAATAGCCTTCCAATTTTCAGACCTCTGTCTTTGGTCTTTTGGGTACGGCACCATAACCCTGGAAGCCCACACTTTGTGTGGTGTTTCTACAAATACAGCGCCAGAAGCAGGGACACAAATTTTCTACCTGCATTAGAGAGCACCTCTATGAGGCCGTTCAGCAGGAGAGTCTATCTTCCACATCTGAACTTTCTCACTTCCTTTACCCTTCTCTCTCAACCGGCTCGTTCACTGGCCAGGATCAGAGAGTAAGTAGGGTAAAAGGAGAGTAAACTCCTGGCTTCCTGGTCAGCAGGAACTTAGGGTTTCTTCCCCTTCATCTCTATGCAGTGTCTCTCATCTGAAACATGTTGTACGCTAACCCCTTTCAACAGGGGCCCCTTCTCTGCAGCTCACCTCTGCTTCAATACCTTCAGGCAATACTTGGTCCTGTTCCAATAAGCCCAAGCTACAGCTTTCAATGAGGAATGTCCGGAAACACAGCCAGACCAATGGACACCACTCTCACTCAGGGTTCTATGTAGGCAATTAGACAAACCACTGATATCTGTATAGGGAGTTCTCAGATTCGTTGGTGTCTAGGATAATGCTGTTTGTATACGTTATTCCTCCTACTTATTATTGGCTATTCCACAGCTTTCTAACGATAATGCATAAGTTGCCACACAGTAGGAGAGCCCCCACTATGTCTTTGTAGAGGGTTGCTATCCCAGTCAGCAGGGTAGAGTATCAGTGGCAGTATAATATTTGGAAGGGTAGAGAGTTATGTGGAGCTCATATTCATGTATCTCTTTTTCGGTATAAGAGCCCACGCTTACTCGCCTTCCCAACATCTTCCTGGGTGGGGCATCATATAATGAAATAATTGACCTTCAAGGTATGATGTGAACCATGAGAGAGCAGTGTGACAGATGCCAAGAGAGCACAGAATTAGATAAGAAGATGGTGGTCAACTGTTTGCGTGGTCCGTATGATTTGGCGGGCAAGGGCCTCAAACCCTCGCAAAGTTCACGTCGCTACTGAAAAAACACGACACACAAATTACGACACTCGCTAAATTTTACGAGGAACACAAACAACCTACGAAACACGTTACCACACATTACGACCTCGCAAACATCGGACGCAACACGCCGACATACAAACATTTAAAACACAATAAATACACACAACACACACATAAAAAGCTTACCTACAGCAAGAGGAACCATCCAGCACCTGAAAAAAACAAGTTACACCTTCATTTAAATAAAAATAAAACACTTTAGACACTAATAAAATCGCTAAGCGAGAGAAAAAATGGCCGACGGACAAAACGAAAACGAGGCTACAGCACTCTCCACACGTAAAACACCACACCACACTCGCAAAACACCACACAAAACTCGAAAACCACTACAAACCAACAACGGACAATACGCAAAGACGCACAACACACATAAACCGCCATTTAACGCAAATGCGGAAGTACGACACTACGCGCACGGTTTCGCCTCGCGCACGCACAGTATTACACTGCACACATTCACCACGCTTATAGAGCAGCTCCACAACACTAATGCTGCAGCAATGTCAAAACACATTCACAGCTCTTCAACACAATGCTTCCAAATAGGTAAAGTATATTCATTTATTAATGTATTATATCTTTACTATTACACACCAAACAACATTAGCTCACTTACAATAACATTGCTGTCATTTTTTGACGGGCAAGTCGCTAGTTAAATTAGAACAGGCTGCGAGTTACGGTCTTGAGATACTAACCCTTAAACCATTTGTCGACCGTTGGATGCGCGGCCGTAAACATAATCAATTAGTCAAACCCATAGTTACCGGTTTAGATGGAGCCTATGGAAACAGAGATCGTCACCATTGCATCACAGAAAAATGGAGGGTGGATTACAGGGTTTAACTACAAGTTATGATCGGACCCACTTTCCAGATATAATGCAATATTAATAAATCCGTAAATATGATATTCTATTACATGCAAGTTCCATTATATGTAATAACACATTGATTGCCAAATAAAGAATTATATTGGGCCGATTTGCGAGCTTGAGAATGTTGTGCTATTAATTCTAAGACCTAACATCACTTTCCCTGTTGATAAAAGTACAGTAGTGTATGTATATGTGCATTTAAAGTGCTACAAATTGGACTTTACACCCCTCTCTAGCACTCATTGGCTTCTTGGCTCTATTTGCGTGTTACATGGTTGAAGGAAAGTAAAATTGTTGCAATTTAATAGCATGATTGGAAACGTAGTGGTTACAGGCTTGAGAGAACAAAAGATTTGCGGCTGTGAAGTTCCACGTTCCCCATCCCTTAGGCTTTTTTTGCTCCAAACCCGCAGATCGGCAGCGACTTGCTTTACAGGGCCAATGAAATAGCCGTTAGTCTTACTGACTGCATTACGGGTTATGGTTTTACACGTTGGGGGAATTTAATAGGGCTGTTAAATTAGCCTCTGTATTATTCATTTGCTGGTGCTTAGTGAGATGCTTGAATTAGTCTCATATGTTTAAACATTTCTATTTAGAGTGGAAAATGTCATCAGGCATCAACCCGACGCAGCGTTGCATGTGCCATACAGTTGTGTGCTTTATAGTTTCTCTTAATTGGTGGGGTAAAAGTGTTAACCCTTCATATTCATTTGCAATCTTTTTATATTTGTTCTCAGTATCACTAATATAGTTTCCGTAGTGTGTAACGCTGGCTAGCCCATGCGCACTACAGAAACTATATTCAGCACTGCACTGCTCATTGCGCACCAGAGTGAAAGAGACACAGGGGATGGAGGGAGGAGGGGAAAGAGAAACAGGGGATGGAGAGAGGAGGGAAGAGTCACAGGGGAGGGAGGGGGGAAAGAGACACAGAGGGGGGAAACACGAGTGAATGAAGGGAGGAAGAGAAAGAGAGAGAGGGGGAAAGACAGGGGAGGGAGGGGAGAAAGAGACAGGGGAGGGGGAGGTGGAGAAGAGACATGAAATAATATACCTTAATTTATGATGGGCAAACAACTAGTTAACTATATATGGCAGGTGAAGTTATTATGTATTTAGATTGTGCTTTTAAATATATCAAATATCCATATTTGTATTTATAATTCAAAGTGCTAAAATGTACTTTACAATATCTATATTTTTGTAACTAATTTACATAAAGTGTTACGGCTTTCGATTAGTCTTAAAAATATTTATTTAATGAATATTAATAATATGTTGTATTGCTTCAACAGTTAACGAATACAGCTATGTTTACAGTTGAGCACAAACTCAAATGAAGCATGGTGGCAATATAATCCCCCTATCCATTTTCCAATGGGGTAGTTTGTTCTCTATGGTAGCTCACTGGGCTAAAATTCAGGCCCTGGAAAGGGGTCTGTGACATTAATGTTATTATAATTTGTATGATTGTTCAAGCTTGTGTCTGCGTCATTTTGCATTTTTTCTCTGTGTCTATACATAATAAGTATATAAACTATGTGTGTGATATATTGTTACTTAGTGCCTTTCTTTTACTAAACATTTTTGTATAATTTTTTTTGTATCATTAGCTTCAAAGTAGTTATTGTAGGTAGAAGAACTGATTAAAATATAATTATACATTTGAAAATATGTACATGTGTTGATCATGTCACTATGTCTGCTTTCAAGTACAATTATTCAATATGCAACGATTGTACTGCTACTGTTTTCTCAAAAGCACCTTAGGCATTATGTCCAAAGTATTGACTGAAGATAACCTGGCCCCTATTATCAAAGATTATTCAGAAGGTGTAGAAAACCTTAGTGATCTATTCTTTTATGTTTCTTTTTTATTATGTTGCAAAGTGTATGTGCTTTCAATAAAAACTAATGAAGTTACCTATTACATAAACCAGAAAAAAAGAACATAAGAACTGGTTCATGTGTCAATTTAAGAAAGTCTGCTAGTTACTGTATATGATCTTGCATTATTTGGCGCTGTTTGCTTTTGACATATTGCCAACTACTTCTCTTTGTTGTTTGCTCCACAGATGCATGGTACCTGAGACTTGCCAGTGGTTCGAATCGATGTGAGGGAAGAGTGGAAATATTATTAAACAGTATATGGGGCACTGTATGTGATGATAAATGGGATAAAAACGATGCTGCTGTTGTGTGTAGAGAACTGAACTGTGGATCTGCATTAAGTGCTCCAGGATCCGCTTTGTTTGGTCAGGGAGCAGGTATAATCTGGTTGGATGATGTAAATTGTACAGGAGCAGAATCTAGTCTACAACAATGCCAACATCGAGGCTTTGGGATAAATAACTGTAATCATGGTGAAGATGCCAGTGTCATTTGTTCAGGTACACCTACTATATATGAGTATATATATATATGTATATCGTAATACATGGAAAATGTTGAGATTTAGAACACTAAAAGGCTAAACAAAGTATGTGTTTTAACCTATGCAGTTATAAGCAACAGGTGAACTATTGCTGCTGTCTTTTTAAAACAAAAAAACTAATATTTTATTTAAACCTTAGTTTTGCTTTTTATTTATGTCTTTGTATTTAAATTCTGTTCAAGTGGATAATTAAACTTGTATGGTAATAGGTTCTGTGTAAGCAACACAAATTAAGAATAATCTCATTGTCCTTGTGGCAACAATTCAAACAATTCTATGAAATTAATTATATATACACTTCAAGCTGAAAAAGATTAATGACCTCAGCAGATTTGACTAAAGAAAATACATTTGTTTTGTGAGATACTGGCAAGACTAGATATTATTCATGTTTAATGTTTGTATTTTATTGGGAAGATGTGCATGTTATGTTAGAAAATGTATTGTGATAACCCATCCAGTACCCAGTTTGTTAACATGGCATGACAATACCTTGTCAATCATAGGAATATAAATTGTTTAGTGCTAATCTCACTGTACTTTAGTTGCAGCTAAATAATGCTTATTGGTTACCAAGAGATTTTTTCATTTATATTGTTTATTTTGTGTTAGTTAAGGATGACTGGGGAGGATTATTCAATCAAAAACACTAATTCCATCAAGAACATCAGCAGGGGATTTGCCTGATATAATCAGACTGCCTTGTACCTCTCAGTTACTCATAGACTCATAGACATCCTCCACCCAGTCGCACGTTTAGTTGTGTTCTGTATACTTTATAATAACATTATCTGCTCCAGCCGGATACTTTATAATAACATTATCTACCCCGGCAGGATCCCAGTACCTCCCTGCAGCCGTCCAGGAGAAAAGGAGCAAAATAAGAGATACACAATTTCTATGTCTCCAGAAGTGAACTGTTTTATTTAAGAAATGTCAGCAATATTTATAGCAGATAGAGAGGGGGTTTATACAATGTAACAATGAGAAGATGTGGCATACAATTACAGGGGATGACCCCACATGGAGTCTAGCAGTAGTTTCCTTAGAGCAATAGGCTTAACCTCCAATACACATCCTGCCATCTCTAATGCTTTATCTGGCAAACAATGGGATAAAAACAGATCATAATAAAATGGAGGTGTTTATGCAGATAATCCACTGCTGAAGCCAAGCAGTCTGCGCTTTTATGGTGGCTCAGTGGGCCAACACTCAGGCCGAGAAAAAGGGGTATCAAATAATCCAAAGAGTTAGAATCAGGTTCAGCACTAGATCTCCTTGTGATAATCATTTATACAATATTGAGTGAACCAGCTTCCACACCTGGAGGACTTAATTGATAAACCTAATGCAAATGATCAGAAATTAAGTTTCATATATAACTTTTCTAAGGTCACAGCAGTAAATACTGTATTGGAGGTTGCTAGTCATAATCCACAGTTCTTCATTTCAGATATTCCAGAGGTGGGGTCCCTTATAAATTAGAGAAAATGCTCCAGGGAAGCATTATAGAGCATTCTACAAGCATGAGATTTAGAGCATGAAGATATCAAGGAAAAATATCACAAGTTACTTCAAATAGGCCATAAGTATGACTATATTAAACCTTCTGTATAAAGTTAAAAAAGATAATGAGGTATATGATTTAGTTAATAACTAGATACAATACCAACTAAATATAATATCAGGTAGAGTTTTTTTGAAGAAAGTTTTGGAGAATGTTTAGCCAATTTTGACCCTCTGACCTTGGAGATTATAGAGGAAGTGGGTCTTTTCACATCAACTTTGGCACATCATTTTTAGGGATAAGCTGGTTCACTGTTGTTGGCAGAAACCAACACCCAGAACAGCACCCAGCATGTATCCTTACTTATTCCCTCATCCATAATGGACACCTTTAACCCTGTAACTAAGGATGAAGTCTCTAGTCTTTTATCAACCTCTCATCTTACAACTTGGCCACATGATCTCTCCCCTCTCTACCGTACTTATCCCAGTTCTCCCTCATCTATTCAACCTTTCCCTGGGAAGTTTCAATCACCTTTAAAACACACAATAATTTCACCCATTTTTAAGAAACCCTCATTTGATCTAGCTTCTTTGTCTAATTACTGCCTTATCTAGCTACTTCCCCTGGCTGCTTTAACATATCATCTACAATTGCCTCTCCTAGTTTATTTCCTCCAACTCACTACTTGACCCTTTTCAATCTGTCTTCTAGTCCCAACACTCTACAGAGATAGCTCTCATTAAGGTCACTAACGACTTGCTAACCTCCAAGTCAAAAGGTCACTTCTCTATTCTTATTCTCTTGGATCTCTCCTCTGCCTTTGACACTGTTGACCACCCTCTTCTTATGCAAGTCCTCCACTGTATAGGCATCCGTGACACTGTTCTTTCTTGGTTCACATCATATCTATAAAATCAAACATTTAGTGTCTCCTTCTCTGGCTCTTCTTCATTGCCTCACCCATTGACAATGCTATCATCATGCCCACCTCTCAGGCCTGTTGAAATCCTGTCCCTTACATATAAAGCCCTCAATAATAATTCACTCCCCTATATCTCTGCTGTTGTCTCTAAATACTCTCTGAATCATCCTCTTTGCTCTGCTAATGACCGTCTTCTTTCCTCCTCTCTTATCAGCTCCTCTCATCCCCGCTTTCAAGACTTTTGTCATGTTACCCCTATTCTTATGAACTCATTGCCTCACTCCAGCAGACTATCCTCCTGCCTCAAATCCTTCAAAACATTTCTAAAACTCATCTATTTAAAGAAGCGTATACCTTTCAGCCTTAATATGCTCAATATATTCTACCTCACCTTTCTATACCTCACCCATACCATCAATTTAAACTCAATAACAGGACCCTCTGTTCTTTTGTAATTTGTTAAAATTGTTTTTGACTTGTATCTACCCTGTTTAGCTCTACTGAATATGTCAGTGAGTTACAAATAAAGGTTAATAATAATAATAATAATAATAACCATTATGAGAGAACTGGTATAGTAAAAACAGATGTAAAGGATGTATACCATGTAACAGATGTAAAGCCTGCCGGTATGTTATTAAGACAATCTCCTTTCAAAATGAGAAATGCAATAGTTATAATGTTAAATATTTTATTGTAGACATACTTCGGTCATCTACTGTTACAATGGCAATGTAATCTTTCATTTGTAAAAAAAAACGACAGGGAGGTAGGAGAATGTGTGTTGGAACACTGTAGGTATATCTGCAATAATAACCAAAGCAAAAGTGCTACAAAACATAATTCCTCCCCTAAAAAGCTCAGAGTAATGGGAATTCAATGGGTTAATCTGGGCCTGAAAGAAGGAGATCTGAATAGGAAGTTATTAGAAAGAGAGACCAGAGGAATCTAAGGTACTAAGGTAAGACTAAGGTACTAATTGGTCCTAATAAAGAAATAGTATTTTCACCATTGTTTACATGAATATAGCTTGTTAAGTAATGCTGTATATAGTAATACATTTTTTTTAGACAAACATTTTAGAGTGACAACTTTCAAGACTTCACCTCTCTTTATAAAGACATAAACAATAGTGATTAAGGTTTCCCATGGGCACTTGAATGTACAGGAGCTGGTATATACTGTAGATCTACATAATTCACACACTTGATTGTCCAATGAGTTAATGGGGCAGTAAAGGAATCCTGCTAAACTCTAAAAAGATGAAGAGGATGACAAGCAGCAATCTCAGTACCTGGCAAATAGATGGCAAGAAAGTAGAAGCAGTAACAGATTTATTTTTCTTGGCTCCAAGATCTCTGCACATGGTGACCTCACCCATGAAACTAAAAGCTTCTTGCTTATGTTGAAAAAAGCTATGGCAAGTCTAGGCAATCTATTAAAAAGATATTACACTATAAAAAATTTACAACTAATGTATCCCAATTTCTTACATACAGTTGTAAGAGCTGGGCCATAAAGAAGGCTGAGTTCTGGACTGCAAGAAGATCCAGTCAATCAATACTACAGGCAATCAAGTCAAAATGTTCATTAGAAGGTATGATCATTTGATTAAAACTCAAATGTTTTGGCCATATCATGAAAATATAGGATTCCATAGAGAAGACTCTGATGCTGGGAGATTGAAGGCACATGAAAAAGGGGACAGCAGAGACAGAGATGGATAGATGAGGTCATGGGCTGGGCATGCTGCGGTCCACAGGGTCATGGAGGATCATGGAGGATAGAACAACTAAACAACAACAAATGGGAGTTAATGTGGTATAGACAGCATTACATGAGATATAGATTTGAAGTATAGAAAGTGGAATATGGAAGGAAACATATATTCACTGTTGTAATATGTATATTATGCTATCACATATTATAATTGTCCTACTACGAATCGTCGTCACGCTGTTTGCGTGGTCTATATGATTTAGCGGACTTAGCGATGCGCGCCGCAGGCGCTCATCGACGGCGAGCCTCGTGCAGCGCGGCGAGCCGTTAAACCGTAGTACTTTAGCGGACTTAGTGATGAGCGCGGCAGGCGCTCATTGCCCGGCGAGCATCGCGCAGCGACGCGAGCAGTTAAACTGTAGTACTTTGGCAATGAGCACCGCAGGCGCTCATTGCAGGCAAGCCTCACATAGCGAGGCAAGCCATTAAACCGTAGCACTTTGGCAATTAGCGCCACAGGCGCTTATTGCAGGTGAGCCTCGCGTAGCGAGGTGAGCCGTTAATACGTAGCACGCTCCTTGACAGCAACTGAGGCACTCGCGAACTTTACCTTATAATGCAAACAACACGACACACCAACTGCGACCCTCGCAAACTTTACGAGACACCTAAACACTCATTACGATCTGGCAAAAAACGGCCGCAACTCGCGAACATGAAAAAAATCAAAACATAATAAATACACACAGCACATACATAAAAAGCTTACCAACAGCAAGAGGGAGCATCCACGACCTCAAAAAAGCAAGTTACACCTTCATTTAACTCAAAATAAAAGAGTTTAGACACTAAAAAATTCTCTAAGCGAGGGAAAAAATGGCGGACGAACAAAACGAAAACGAGGCTAAACACGCTAAACACCACAAGCAACTCGCAAAACTCCATACGAGACACGTTACCACACATTACGACATCGCAAAAATTGGACGCAACCCGCGGACAGGAAAAAAGCCAAAACACAATAAATACACACAACACATACATAAAAAGCTTACCTACAGCAACACGAAGCATCCAGCACCTAAAAAAAACTACTTACACCTTCACTTAACTAAAAATAAAAGAGTTTAGACACTAAAAAATTCTCTAAGCGAGAGAAAAAATGGCGGCCTAACAAAACGAAAACGAGGCTACAGCACTCTAACCACGGAAAACACTTCCGGATAATCCGCTAAGACGCATACCACACATTACCCGCCATTAAACGACCTACGGATAATCCACTAAGACGCATACCACACATTACCCGCCATTTTACAATAATGCGGAAGTACCCAACTACGCTAACGGTTTCAGCTCGCGCACGCACACTATTACACTGCACACGTTCATCACGCTTACACAGCACATCCACACCACTAATGCTGCAGCAACATCAAACAAGGTTCACAGCTCTTCAACACAATGCATAAAAATAGGTAAAGTATATTCATTTATTAATTTGTATTATATATTTCGGTAGTACACACAAAACACATTAGCTACCTTACAATTCCATAAGTATATTAATAACTAAACAACTTTCCAAACATACACATCTCATTGCCGTCATTTTTTGACGGGCAATTCGCTAGTGGGATATAAATTAGCAGGATATGATTTGATAAGGTTTTGTACCCATCTGATATTTGTCCTGTGTCTGTGGATAATTTAGATAAAATGTTCATTTATAGCAGGAAGCAACCTACTAAGACAGCATAGACTGATATAAAATACTCTGAAGTAGTTTAAATGGTTTTGGTATTCAATCAATAGCTCAGCTATAGCACTGCTAAATTACATATCATTTAGGAATATATTTATCTAGGCTAAATTCAGGGAGGCAAAGAAGGGGCATTTTGTAGAACCTCCCATCGTTACGTCCAATGCTCGTATTGTTAGGCTGGGGGAAACATGTTGGCTTATGATGTTAATATCTGGGGTCAGGCATGGAGACCTGTGGAAACCTGAAGCTTAGTGCCATATAAACTGCTATGTCACATATGGAAGAGGCAATCTCCAAAATGTGCAATTGGTTAAATAAGAAGTTAGTCACAAGGAGGTAGGTATGGAGTCATTTACCTGTGTATTGTCTGTGGTTGAAGATCCCTTAACGTGGACTTAAGGTTACATCACTTCCTGGGAGTTGGTACATGGGGGTTCAGTGGGAGGGAAGGGTGAGGAGGATGAACAGGATGAAGTCAGGAGGCTTTGTTAGATATTTGGAGCAAACTGAAATTGGCTCCACGCCCCTTCACAGGCCCAGAAGCGGTATATTTACATCAATAGATGCAATTACAGTTCTCTATCAATGTAAGCACTGCTCTCTCACATACAGTTTCCAACAATGTATCATTAATGCCCTTATATTATAGCAGAGTGTTCATAATGCATTTTTTATAAATAAAAATGGTTGAATAATGTTCCTCCAGCTTAATTATAATTTTATGTGGATACTGCATGATCTACTTTTATGAATATGATGATTTATTAATATGCACTCTAAGACAGACTGCACAGCTCAAATACTGAATGAGACTGGAGGGGCAATTTTATTAAGTTCACTTTTATCTTCATAGTATGATAATAGGATGGCCATTCCAGCATTGTTTTAGTGACTGGATTTTATTATTCTATGGGAGCTAGTACACTGGGGAAGCCTTACTTAAAATAAAAATGATTTTGATTTATATTGAGGGTGCTTATGTTATGTGCCAGGTCTTACTGTTTTTGTCTCTGTATATATTTCTGTATGAAATCTGAATCATACTATCTCCTATATAGTGCAAGTATTGTCTGAAAACAATATATAAGAAACAAAACAGATTTTCTCATCTGTACATTTCTTGCTTGTTTTGGTTTTGACCAATATGTAACTTACATACTGATTGTTATGTCTTGATAATCTAGTTGTATGTGACAGCCTAACATTTAGAGTCATATTTAAATATAAATATTTTTCCTGTTTTTTTTTTTTTATTATTTAAATCCTATTTCAAATGGTTCATTTTGTTCACATGAAGATGACAGCAAAAACAATATACACACTGTGGATTTGGTGGTTATATATAGTTGTGCTCAAAAGTTGGCATACCCTTGCAGAAATTGTGAAATGTTTGTATTTATTTTTCAAATATGACTGATTATGCAAAAAAACATTTTTATTAAAGGATAGTGATCATATGAAGCCATTTACGGTATTATCACATAGTTGTTTGGCTCCTTTTTAAATCATAATGATAACTGAAATCACTCAAATGGCCCTGATCAAAAGTTTGCATACCCATAGTTCTTATTACTGTGTATTGCCCCTTTTAGCATCAATGACAGTGTGCAGTATTTTGTAATAGTTGTCTATGAGGCCCCTAATTCTTGCAGGTGGTGTAGCTGCCCATTCGTCTTGGCCAAATGCCTCCAGGTCAGGGAAAGTCTTTGGTCGTCTTGCATAAATCACACGTTTGAGATCTCTCCAGAGTGGCTCAATAATATTAAGGTCAGGAGACTGTGATGGCCACTTCACCTTGTTTCTGCTGTAACCAATGGATGGTCAACTTGTCATGCTGGAAAGTCCAAGAGTGTCTCATGCTCAACCTTCATGCAGAAGAATGCAAATTGTCTGCCAGTATTTTCTGATAACATGTTGCATTCATCTTGCCATCAATTTTCACAAGATTCCCTGTGCCTTTAGAGCTCCCCCCCCCCCCACACACACACACACAAAACAGTGGGGATGGTATTCTTTTCACTATAGGCCTTGTTGACCTCACTTCAAACATAGCGCTTATGCTATGCTATTTTGGTCTCATCACTCTAAATTACAGTGTGCCAGAAGCTGTGAGGCATGTCAAGGTGTTGTTGGCCATATTGTAACCTGGCTTTATTTGTGGCATTGGGGCAGTAAAAGCTTCTTTCTGGAACTCAACAATGCAGCTAATTTTTGTTCATTGTATTGTGCTCCTTGAAACAACCACATTGTCTTTCTCCAGAGCAGCCTCTATTTCTTCTGAGGTTACCTGTGAGTTTTTCTTGGTCTACCTAACACTGGCTTGGTATCCAGAGATCCCCCAATTTTCCAGTTCTTAATAAGTGATTGAACAGTATCGTCTGGTTTTTTCAATGCTTTGGATATCTTTTTATATTCTTTTCCATCTTTATGAAGTTCCATTACCTTGTTACGCAGATCTTTTGACAGTTCTTTTCTACTCCCCATGGCTGAGTATCTAGCCTGCTCTGTGCATCCACGTTAGAGCTAACAATCTCTTTGACTATTTATACACAGACACTAATTGCAATTTAAAAAGCCACAGGTGTGGGAAATTAACTTTTAATTGCCATTTTAACCCGTGTGTCTGTAACAACGCCAAACATTTAATGGTATGTAAACTTTTGATCAGGGCCATTTGGGTTATTTCTGTTATTATGATTTAAAAATGATCCAAACAACTATGTGATAATAAAAGGCTTCATATGATCACTATCCTTCAATAAAATACTTTTTTTTTTGCATGATCATTCATATTTTCAAAATAAATTCCAAAATTTCACAATTTCTGTCAGGGTATGCAAACTTTTGAGCACAACTGTATGTAGGTGAATGTAAAATAGAAACATGGAAACATATGTTTGACAGCAAATGAGAACCAATAAAAACCTATCTAGTCTGCCAATTTTATATACCTAAAAGTCTGAATTAATTTAGCCTCAGGATAACCTTGTGCTTATGCCAGACATGCTTAAACTCCTTATCTGTTTGACTAAATTTTCCACCTTGCAACTTCAAATCATGATCTCCTGTTCTTTCATTCCCCTTTTTCTCAAAGACATTTCCTTGTTGAACTGTAAATCATTTGATAAGATTTCTATCATATCACCTCTCTCTCTTCTGTCCTCTCTATGCATATTCAGGAAATTAAGTGTTGTCTTGTGAATTTGGTCTTTTACACCATGCATCATTTTAGTTGACCTTCTTTTAATTGTTTCTAAATAGATAAAATATGCATAGAACAAGACCTATGAGGAAGGACAGGGGACTATATCACTCTATTTTCTTTTCTTGTTCCACAGATGCTTGGTACTTGAGACTAGTCAATGGTTCAGATCGATGTAACGGAAGAGTGGAAATATTAGTGAATGGTACATGGGGCACAGTGTGTGATGATTCCTGGGACATGAGCGACGCTGCTGTGGTGTGCAATGAACTGAACTGTGGAACAGCAGTCAGAGCCCTGGCATCAGCTGCCTTTGGTCGTGGAGAGGGGAAAATCTGGTTGGATGATGTTAAATGCACTGGAACAGAATCAAAGCTAAAGGAATGCGGACACAATGGCTATGGAAAACATAACTGTCAGCATTCTGAAGATGCCGGTGTTATTTGCTCAGGTGCTATAATTTATTTTAAATGAATACACACACATATATATAAATACAGTGTGCGTGTATATAAATATATATATATATATACACACATATATGACTGAGGTAGCCGTGAATGTCCAGTAATCTAGATGAATAATCAGAGTATTGCAGTATATAGTGATACCTTTTTTTATTGGACAGACATATTCATATTTTTCATGACAAGCTTTCGACTGAAGATCCTCTCTTTATCAAGTCAAAAGCAATACTGATAAGATATGAGAAAGTAAACAAAGTGGACAGAATTAAAGAGGAAAAAAATGAATTGGACAGAGATTAGTGAGAAACAGACCAGCATAGTAAATCATGTCCTGATAGGTCAATATGTGAGTCTGTATATCAGGTTTTAGATAAGAGCACAGCAGAGTCATAATTAAGAGCAATACATGTCCCCACAGTTTGTGGATTAGAACAGCAATTGAACAGGGGAGATATGTGGAACGTGTATGAGTTATAAGGCATTTAAATAGTGGGATAGAAAACCTAAATCAATAGATTTTGATGGAGCTCCACCAAAAAGCGCAATGAGGAAAGTCACTGTACCCCAGTTGGGCACCATTTCACCCAGAAGAATCACTCCATCCAGGACCTCAAAATAAAAATACTCAAAGGGAATTTCTGAACTTCCCAATATTGGAAAAATTTCAAATGAAAAACTATTCTATTTTTTAATACGAAGGATACTGGTCTTAATATTGATTTAGGTTTTCTATCCCACTATCTAAATGCCTTATAACACATTCCACATACCAACCCCCTTCAATTGCTGTTCTAATCCACAAACTGTGGTGACATTTATTGCTCTTAATTAGGACTCTGCTGTGCTCTTATCTAAAACCTAAGCGTCTGTGGGGCATCCTCAAACGGAAGGTGGGGGAATGCAAGGTCTCTAACATCCACCAGCTCTGTGATGTCCTCATGGAGGAGTGGAAGAGGACTCCAGTGGCAACCTGTGAAGCTCTGGTGAACTCCATGCCCATGAGGGTTAAGGCAGTGCTGGAAAATAATGGTGACCACATAAAATATTGAAAACTTTGGGCCCAATTTGGACATGTACTCACTTTTGTTGCCAATGGTTTAGACATTAATGGCTGAGTTATTTTGAGGGAACAGCGAATTTACACTGTTATACAGGGTGTACACTTCTACTTTACATTGTAGCAGAGTGTCATTTCTTCAGTGTTGTCACATGAAAAGATATAATAAAATATTTACAAAAATGTGAGGGTGTACTCACTTTTGTGAGATACTATATATATATATATATATATATTTGACGCGTGAAGCCGCCATGAATGTCCAGTAATCCAGTAATTTAGTAATTATTAATCTACTAGCGACTTCCCGTCAAAAATGACGGCAATAAAATCTGAAGCCTGCCAATGCTGTTTTCCACTCAATGCACCTTCGGCACTCATTGCGAGCTTCTCCTCCCATCTACTTCACCACTCATTACAGGACTCAGCAACTTGCAACTTGCCATGTGTCTCTTTCCACCATCTCCCCTTGTCCCTTCCCTGTGTCAGTCTCCTCTGTGTCTTTGCTGAATCTTTGCATAGCGCGCGCTGACTGCCGTTGGTTTTATTTCAAAGTCCAGCATGCCTGGCATCGTTGGTGTAAGTGTTACTGTCTTTGCCGTCATGTATTTTCTAAGTCCCACGTGCCTGGCGTTATTGGTGTGTTACTGTCTTTTGCATCGTGTATTTTCTAACTTCTTCTTGTCTGGCCTGGCAGAACCTCGTTTTCATCTGGTTTCATAATTTTTATGTTTTTTTGGGCACCATTTTTTTTCCCGCTTTGGCGATTTCTGATTGTTAAAAAAGACCAAATATGCAGCAAATTAGCTTGCATCCTCACTCACCTGGTCCCTGGCTCTCCCACTGTGCTGTGTGTGAGTGTGTAAGTGAATTTGAGGCATATTTGTGTGTTTTCGTCATCTTTTCCAGTTCAGTGGTTCGGCCGTTTAAAGTCTCGTATTTTTTGTGAGTTCGTGACACAATGGCTCGCCTCGCTATGCGAGTCTCGCAAGCATGACAACAACTCGCAGTTTGACAACTATTATATGTGATATATATATATATAGATTAAAAATGAGTATTGCAGTATATTATGATACTTTTTGTATTGGACAAACGCCTTATTTATATTAACAAGCTTTTGAGAGGTTTAACCTCTCTTTATCAAGTCTCAAGCACTATGGACATGAGCTGGAACCCTCATTTTGAATGTAAACAGAGATGCAGAGAGAGTGAAGACAGCATCTGACATTATGGGGTAAATACATCTAGGGGAATCAACACAACATAGTTTAGGGAACATAAATACACATACTATATACACATTTATATCAATATATATATATGAAAAACAGCATTGTAGCCCACAGTGATATCTTTCCTGTTGGACAAACAACTCCCTAAGAGTGACAAGCCTGTTATTGTAAAATAAGAAAAAAATCACAAGAAATTGTGAGAATGTGCTAGAGTCTTGTATTCTTAGTGTTGAAGAATTTCATCATCTTTATTTCAAATGCTTTTCTCTCTTGAATGTCTTTAAATTTTCATCTGAGTATTTAGATTTTTAGGTTTTGGATGGAGTGATCATTCTGGCTAAAATTGTGTCCCACTGGGTTACAATAACTTTCTTCATTATGCTATTGAATGTCTATGTCGATTCATCCTTAAGTGCATTTTTTGGCCGGTTTCTCCATGCATGAATATGATTCTTTGATGTTATAAATCTTGTTGTTATGTATGGCTGTGACATCATTACGAATATGTAAGTTACAAACTAACAATATTAGCCATTTATGTAAGCCTTAGGCATAAAAACATTTTTAGAAAAAATCTTAATTTCATAATGTTAAAAAGAGGAATTTAAGATTCACGTACAATTGGATTAATATACAAACAGTATTCTCTTCTGTTAAATAAGGTATATACTATCATACAGATGGGTATTTTTTCTAAGATCACAGCAGCAAATACTTTATTGGAGGTTGGTAGTCATATTTCATGGTTCCTGGTTTCATGTATTCTGGTGTTGGGGGATCCTCAAATTTGGAGAACATGCTCCAGAGATTTAGAGCAAGAACAGAATCCAGGAATAGGATCACAGTGTGCTTCAATCAGGCTTGCAGTATGAACAGATTAAACCTTCTGTATAAGGATTGAAAAAGAGAATGATGTATATGATTCCTTTAAAAACTAAATACAGCACCAACTAAATATAACACCAGTTGGAATTATTTGAAGAAAGTTTTGGAAATGCTTTGACACATTTTGGCTCTCAAACTTTGATGATTATAGAGGAAGTGGGTGGTTTTCCGGCAACTTAGGCACCTACTTTTGAGGGATAAGCTGGTTCACCATTTTTGGACCATCATTTGAAAACTGGCTTGGTAAAAGCAGGTTTAAAGGATGTGTACTATGTGGCAGATGTAAACTCTGTGAGTATGCTATTAAGGTAACCACCTTTCAAGAGTGGAGGGCAGTAGATACAATATTAATTGTTTTTTAATTTTAGAACTATTACTGTCATTTTCTTGTTACAATTTCAGTGAATCTTTCATAAACAAAAAATTAAAAACAAAATAGAGGTGCTCAATCAGAGAATTAACTAATCTTAATAGGTTAGTTCTATGGACATGATAAACTACTCTTTTATCTCACTTGTGCCCTTCACAGGGAGAAATATCCTGTAGTATATCAATCTGGTATCACCCAGTAGAGTGATCCAGCCCTGAAATACCAGGCATTTGTACCCTGAACAGGAGAAACAACAAACTCCAGATGCATGTTTTGTCCTTGATTGGGCTCATGAGTGTAGCTGAACTCCCTAAGATACAATAAGCAAGAGGTCCATGTTTGGAGTCCCCATCACCTTTAGGGAGACTAAACCCTAAAGATCATTTGAAAGAACAAATAAAAAATAGAGGCGCTCAAACAGAGAGCAAACTACTACTCTGAGATAAACGGGGAGGGAGACGGGGGTGAAGAGACAAAGGAGAGGGGAAGAGACACAGGGGAGGGAGAGGGGGGAAAGAGACAGAGAGGGAAAGAGACACAGGGGAGTGAGAGGGAAGAAAGAGACACAGGGGAGGGAGAGGGGGAAAGAGACACAGGGTAGGGAGAGAAAGGGGAAAGAAACACATTGCAAGGCAGGCAGATTAGAGGGGGGAAGAGCGTTGCAATGTGTGGCAAACACCATTGCCAGGCTTCAAATTTTATTGCCGTCATTTTTGACACGCAAGTCTCTAGTTTTAATATAAAACAAAACAAAATAGAAGTCCTCAATCAGAGAACAAACTAACCTTAATAGGTTAGTTCTATAAACATAATCATCTTTCATATGTAGAAAAAAAAGCTTACAGGGAATGTGTGTATCTGCAATAATAAACAAACCAAAAGTGTAGCAATGTATTTTGCCACCAAACATAATTCATCCCTTACAAAGCTCAGGGAAATGGGAATTGAATGGTTTAATCTGGGCCTGAAAGGAGGGGATTGTTAATATTTTATCTTACTGATTCCTTGTCCCTTTGGGCTATATTTGTTGTTATTTAGTAGTTCAGTTGTGTCCAACTCTATGTGACCTTATGGACCACAACCTGCCAGGAATATCTGTTAGCCACTGCCCCATTAAGCTCATGTTCGTTGCTTCAATTATCTCACATATCCATCTCTGCCTCTGCCTCTGCCTCGCCATTCCTCAAGTGCCTTCAATCTTTCCCAACCTCAGAGTCTTTTCTGGGGAAACCTGTTGTCTCATGATATTGCCCAAATATTTGAGCTTCAGCTTCATGACCAGACCTTCCAGTAGACGGTTTATCTTGATTTACTGTATTACTGATTTATTGGATCTTCTTGCAGCCCAAGGGACTCTAGCAGTCTTCTCCAACATCACAATTCAAACACATCAATTCTATGGTGCTCATGTGCTCATCTTTCTTTATGGTCCAGCTCTCACATACTGTATGTATGTTACTACTGGGAATACCATAATTTGTACTATGCAGACCTTTGTTGATAATGTAATATCTTTATTTTTTACTAGCTTGTCCAAACTTGCCAACGCCTTCCTCCCTAGAAGCAAACATCTTTTAATTTCATGGCCACAATCACCATCATAGATGCCAGGAAAATAAAATCTGTCACTGCCTCCACTTCCCCATATATTTGCCAGGAAATTAAATTGCCATTTGCCATGATCTTCATATTTTTAATGTTGAGCAGTAGGCCAGCTTTTGCGCTCTCTTCTTTTACCCTCATCAATAAATCCTTTAGTGCCTCTTTGCTTTCAGCCATTCCTTCGAGCAATATCGATTCTGTCTTTAGGTTCATCTAGCCTGGTAGTACGCATTATGTACTTGGCGTATAAGTTAAATAAATAAGGTTACAATATACAACCTTTTTGTACTGCTTTTCCAATCTTGAACCATTGTTTGGTTCTGGCTTGCACATCTGGTAGCTCCCGGTCCATATATTATTGGAAATGAGCTTGTAGGATGTTAAGCATTATCTTGCTGGCATGTGAAATTGTTAAATAACTGGATCACTCTTTGGCATTATCTTGTAGAATTTTGAATAGTTCAATTGGGATCTCATCAACTCCCGCAGCCTTGTTATCAGCAAGGCATCCTAGGGCGCATCTCACTACGCTCTCCAAGATGTCTGGTTCCAGCTCATTGGACAAATAATTGAGGTCATCACTGTTATTAAGATCCTTCCTGTGTAGATCTTCAGTGTATTCCTACCACCTCTTCTTTATCTGAACTACTGTTAAGCCCCTACCATTTTTGTCTTTTTTCATGCCTTTAGCATGAAAGGAGCCTTTGAGATACCCAATTTTCTTGAATCGATCTCTTGACTTACCCATTCTGTTATCTTCTTCTTTCTCTTTACATCAATCATGGTTTCTTCTTGTTATCCTCTGGAATTCTGCAACTGGAAAAATCGTTTCCTATCTTTCTCTTTCCTTCTTTCCCGGGTTACTTTCAAAGCCTCATCAGATTTGCCTTCTTAGTTTTGTTTCTTTTGGGGATATTCTTTTTTGCTGTTTCCTGGATTATGTCGCAATCTTCGGTCCAAAGTTCTTCAGGCATTCTTTCTCCCATGTCTAGTCCCTTACATCTATTCTTTACTTTTACTGCATATTCACAAGGGATACTATTTATTTCATATTTGCGTGGCCTGATGATTTTCCCTCTTTTCTTCATTTTAATTCTGAACTTTGCAATAAGAAGCTCATGGTCTGACCCTCAGTCAGCTCCAGGTCTTGTTCTTGCTGGTTGTGTAGAACTCCTCCATCTTTTGCTGCAAAGTATGTAGTCAATCTGATTTCTATATTGTCCATCCGGTGATGTCTATGTGTAGCGTTGTCTCAGAGGCTGTTGGAAAAGAGTGTTTGCTACGACCAGAATATTATCTTGACAGAATTCTACTAATCTCTGACCTTAATTTTGTGCTCCAAGGCCAAACTTGCCAGTTACTCCAGGTGTCTTTTGGTTCCCTACTTTAGCATTCCAATCTCCTAGGATGATATTAACATATTTTCTTGGTATTAGTTCTGATGTGTTGAATATCTTGGGGAAAAAAAGAGAAAGAAAAGCTTTCACTTTTTAACCAGAAAATCTCCCCCGAGGTGTTAAATATAATTTTCTGGGGTACATAATACTAAGCATGCTTAACTATAAGGTAACAGTGCTTGTCACGTGGGAAATGATCATATATGCCCCAAATGTCCCATACATAGTATTAGAAGCGATTGGTTTACTTTTTTTTATATAATACTTAACTTTTATTGGAGAAAAAGACTAAGAAATGTGTAACACACACTAATACATCATTTAAAATCTGACAATTAAAAAAATGATTTAATTATCTCCACATACTGCTGTAGTTGACTATAGAGTAAGTCGCATGGAGAGTTTCTACAAATCGAAGTATGTAGTGGCAGATATTATTAAAAAAATATCTGTCTGTTTTACAATATAACAAATAGGGTAGGTTTATGATATACAGGACATTACTGTGCATCTCTGGAAATAGAGTCGCAGCACTCTCAATAAAGCCATATATGTCTCATATCCACAACAATATCTATAATAAAAGTACCTATAGGCTGTAATGTATTCTTTTGTAGCAGAATTTCCTACCAATTAGCATAGACTAGGCTTGTAGGACCCAGTATTTATCCTCTGGCTTTTAGTGATACTATCTGCACTTTCTAATATGCCAATCAGAGTGTGCACTGGTAGATATGATTCCCAAAATCAACTGTTATACAGTTTAACCAACAGGATATTTTGGTGATATACAGAGTATTATTATGTGTCTCTGAATGAGAGTCTCAGCACTCTCAAAAAAGCCATAAATGTCCAAAATAAGCAAAATATCTCATATCCACATCACTGTCTTAAGATGAGAGTGCCTATGCGCTATAATATATTATTCTATAGTGGAGTTCCCTACCAATTAGCATAGACTAGGCCTGTAGGACCGCTATTTATCCTCTGGCTAAAAGTGATACTATCTGCTCTTTCTAATATGCAAATCATTGTGTGCACTGGCAGATAAGATTCTAAAAATCATTTGTCTGTTGTACAATTTATCCAACAGGATAACTTAGTGATATACAGAATATTCTTGTGTGTAGCTAAATGAGAGCCTCAGCACTCTCAATAAAGTCACAAATGGCCAAAGTAGACAAGATATCTCATACTGTATCCACAGCAATATTTTATGACGAGAGTACCTATAGGCTGTAATAATAATATAACCAATGTCTGTAGCCCAAATAGAAATAAATGGTGCTTCTATAATTTAGAATATGCAGACATTGGGATAGTTAATTTAAAAAGCTTATCATATATATCCATGCCGTTTATAATAAGACTTTGTGGATATGCCACTCACATTAGCTTTAAGAGTTTCATGAGAATTTGACCTTTAAACAGTTAAATGTGTCATCCTTTGACCCCGCCCAGGATTCTGCTTTATTAGGCTCCTTCTCTTTCTGACCCATTTCAGCCTCCGTAGAAGCATTGCCATGCGAAACATGCACATCAGGCTCTTTGTCCTGTCATCTTTTGATGACATCACTACTGCTGTTCATGTAGTTTGCGGCACTCTGCTGCGATTGTCGTCTATATAACATTTCAGGTATGCTAGATAGTCCAGACAGTACTTTTATTATCCAGAGGATAAATCGCAGGTCCTACAAGCCTAGTCCATGCAAATAGGTAGGGAACGCAGCTATAACAGAATATATTATCGCCTATAGGTACTCTCATCATAAGACATTGCTGTGGATATGAGATATCTCGTCTACTTTAGCCATTTGTGGCACACAAGAATATTCTGTATATCACTGTTATCCTGTACAAGAGGCACATGATTTTTGGAATCTTATCTGCCAGTGCACACTCTGATTTGCATATTACAAAGGGCAGATAGTATCACTTTTAGCCAGAGGATAAATAGTGGGTCCTACAGGCCTAGTCTATGCTAATTGATAGGGATCTCTGCTATAAAAGAATATATTATAGCTTATAGGCACTCATCATAAGACAGTGATGTGTATATGAGATAGTTTGCCTATTTTGGACATTTATGGCTTTATTGAGAGCGCTGAGACTCTCTTTCAGAGACAATTAAGAATACTATGTATATCACCAAATTATCCTGATGGTTAAGCTGTATAACAGATATAGAAAAAAAAATGGTGATCTATATAGCTGGTATCCTAGGTGCTTCACACCCCTTGTTGTATCAAAAAAGAATATATAAAGAAAAAAACTTTAATTGGATACTCTGGATCCGGAAACTACGCCGTTTAAAATGTATAAAAAAGGGACTGTATAAAGATACTTAGATAAATGATGTGTATGAATTGTGGAATATTTTCATATTTCCTAATCATACCATGAAATATGGTGCACAATCCTCATAAATCAGAATATACTGATCCTCCTGTTAATACAGGATATACTGTATAACAGATAGTTGATTTTGGGAATCATATTGCACACTCTGATTGGCATATTAAGTGCAGATAGTATCACTACCAGCCAGAGGATAAATAGCAGGTCCTAGTTTATGCTAATTAGTAGGGAATACAGCTATAAAAGAATACATTACAGCCTAATTTTCATTTTAAGGACAATTATTTTATGGGTAGAACATGTTTCAGGGTGTAAATATTGCATTAAGCCAATAAATGTTTTTTTGAATGGTAGTATCACTTTAAGGGTGACTAGTATTCACTTCCAGTAGCCAACAGAGATACCAAGTTTACTCCCAGGACCAGGCTAGGCAAGCCTCTTTGATCGTTTGTTTCATTGTTAAGCACAAATCAGGAAATACTTGACCTTTGTTGTCATTGTTCCTGACCTCCCAGGCAATCTAATAGAGAGCCCAAATTGTTTGAAATGTTATGGTCCTGATTGACCACTAAAAGTGCTCCTCCTGTAGCCGATTGCCCTCCAACCCAATAAAGGTCTCTCTACCCAAGAGGAGGTTGGCTAGGGCATGGATATAACCAACCGCCAGTTCCCCTAAGCACACTAGGCCCTAGAGATATCCCTTCCCATCTCACATGGCACCCTGGGATAACTAACCAGTTCCACCTCTCTACTCTAGGTTCCCCACTTAGTGGGAGACCTTCTTTCCCAGAGAGAGTGGGTACTTATGTCAAGCGCCAAAGTCTATCTTACTGCTTTATTTTTAATTCTATCTATATAGTTCGATAATAAGACCTGAATCATACTATCTCCTATATATTGTCTGAAAACAATATATAACCAAAAACATAGCTGTTCTCCTGTCTGCATTTCTTGTTTTAGTAATATAACCATATATAGGTCTTAACAATGAAATTGTTGGCAACAGTCTAAATAGATGACATATGCCTAGAGCAAGACCTATGGGTAGGGACAGTTGACTATATCACTCTATTTTCTTTTCTTGTTCTTTTTTTCCACAGATGCTTGGAATTTGAGGCTTATCAATGGTTCAGATCGATGTAACGGAAGAGTGGAAATAATAGTGAATGGTACATGGGGCACAGTGTGTGATGATTCCTGGGACATGAGAGATGCTGCTGTGGTGTGCAATGAACTGAACTGTGGAACAGCAATAAGAGCCCCGGGATTAGCTGCCTTTGGTCGTGGAGAGGGGGAAATCTGGTTGGATGAAGTAAAATGCACTGGAACAGAATCAAAGCTAAAGGAATGCGGACACAGTGGCTATGGAAAACATAACTGTCAGCATTCTGAAGATGCTGGTGTTATTTGCTCAGGTGCTATAATTTAATAATTAAATAATTTATTTTCAATGAATACACAATGAATACGCACACACACATGTTCTGTTATTCTATATAGTTAGAAAACATCCATTTTGTATTTCTCCCAATGATATACTGTATATATATATATATATATATATATATATATATATATATATAAATATAAATAAATAAATAAATATATATATATATATATATATATATATATGATTCTGAATTACAATTTAATATTAAATCAATTTACTGAGCATTTATTCATCTTTATCTTAAAGGACCAATGCAGTTATAAATGTCACATGTTTGTGAAGTATGTTACAAACTAATAATATTTCCTGTAATACTCATTCTTTAAATTTAAGAAACCCTAACCTGTTTTCTCCAACACCAAGAAGTAAATACATGGTTAAAAAAAGCAATTCAAGAACAGTTTTTTGCAGTTTTAGGGCAATTCATGAGGTGTTTTTTTGTTATTTTTTAAGATCACTGGCTGTATTCTTACTTGGGTACAATCTATAGAGCAGTAATGATTGCACCTTAATGGCGAGGGAGCTTGTGTTCTGAGGGAGAGAATGGTACAAAGGCTGGGGGAGTTTTTAGCATGTGGGGGAGGGACTTGATATGGGTAATGGATAGAAAGTGTAGAGGAGTAAGGGTTAGAGTCACAACTGGATTTGGGGAGACCCTTTGCCATCCCATTTCTTAATGACCAGAGCTTTACTGGACTATTGTGGACTGTGTATTGGCCCTGAGATTTGGGAACTTCCCTGGGTTAACATATGATTACAATATTATATGTATTGTGGTTTATGAGTATACTGGGTTTTATATAGTTTAGAATGCCAGGGTATCTATGCTACTTGTAGTCATGCCCAGAGCCTAAATGGTTTGCTAGAGTAATGTGCCTAAGCCTGAGATGATACTGTAAGTTTCTGCCCTGCGAAACCCAGTGGGACATATATTGTTTATATTGTGTATGATTAGATGTAAATTGTGTTCATTTTACAGGTATTGTTGTAAATAACATTGTTTATTGTTTACCCTGTATGTGATTAAGGTGTGCACATGTTAGAAGTAAACCCTAAGTTCTGGGGAAATGAACAGAAAACATCCCACAAGTTAGTGCAATGCTGACTAAATCTTGAGCTAAGCTTTTATGCAAGCACAAACAGGTGTTCTGGGATGCACCCCTGTAAGGGCTATAGTAAAAACTATATAAGATGCTCTGCAGATGGACAGCTCTACATAACATTGCAATTAAATACATAGCTCACACCTGCCAAGCCCAGCCAGCTGGCTTTTCATTCAGTCAAGTGCTAAGTCAACACTCTTGAGACAGTGATCCTGGCTATTACAGAGCATATGTTGTCTTGCACATACATCTAAGATGCTCTTTTAGACATGCAGGCATCGGTTCCTAAGGAAACTAAGAATGCACCTTGGCCTGATTGGTGGCTACTAGATGTCCCGTCTCACACATAGACATGTCTTTATTGGTTACTTAGGAATGCACATTGTCCTGATTGGGGAATCTTAATTTACTTGTAGGTTTGCACCCATTGGTTTAAAAAAATGCACAATTCTCTGAATGGTTGTTCTCCACTGTATCAATATGTCCATAGCTCATACTAAAATGTGTCAGTTTTGGTTTTCACACAAACAAGGTGTGAAACTATTTACTTGTGCCTGTATCCTGAGATCAGTATTCTGAGCCTGGTCCTGTTCTCAGACCACCGGTATCCTTCCTGCATTATCATCTGCAAATATTCTTGGGCATTGTCCATATCTTGAAGACATCTTTTTGTGGCAGAGGTAACAAGAACTATGCTGGGGTAGGTTGGTACTAGATTCTTATCAAGCTCCATTGAAGAAGCAGGTTGTGACAGTTAGTATAGTAAATAAATAGGTCATGGTATTTAACTCAAATACAGTAGCTAGTACTTCAAACCTGCAAAGCAATAGCAACCTAAAATTTTTGCTTGCAAATGCAAGAAACTGGCCAGGGAGAAGGCAGGATTTTGCTTATTGCTGTGGAAAATGTATTTTTAATTGTGACTACATAAAAACTCTTTTGTGAGGAGACTAGGTCAAACAGGTTAAGTCTGTAAATAAAACAAAATAAACAATGTTTGGTCCCAAACATATTTTATTAATGTTCGGCTCCACAAGGTTGCAATAAGTTTCCCTTGGAAGGCAAGAAATGATGCTATGGTTGGCTGAAACTGCTTAATCAAGAGCATCATCGGAAATTCTGCTGGAAAGGAGCATAGCCCGGGGCAGTTGTTGCATTAGGGCAGTGAGGCATCCTCCTCACCAAAGATAGCAGTATAAACTATAAATATAATGTACTTTAATATGACATGTTTTATTATGTAACATTGGATGCCCCTCTTCCTCCAGTTCCTGTCTGTTGATAAAGTATGTATCTATACATCTACTTTAAGAGACTAGTATTCTGCACCTTCCATTCCCTCTCCCTCTTGAATCTTCTGACTGCACAGCTGTCTCACACACAGTAACATCCTTCCTCTTAGTGTACTCATAAGACTGTAGGTATACACTGCAGTGCACATGAGCATTTTGACAAGGAGGGCAAGTGCACTTGGAGCTCCAAAAGGAGGAGTGCTGACTCTCTCAGTGCTACTCACCATAAGCAGCTGAGTGTCTGGAGCTAACGTCCCAGTCCAATGAGGAGGCTGCAACAGTCCATGTGGGCTCATTGTTCTTGTTTTTTAATCTTTACTCATGCTAGGTGGATATAGAGCTTTACTTTCGGTGGAAAAAAACACTCTTATCTCTGAGCTACTAAATACGGTGTCCTATGTTACCTTGAAAACAACGTACTGTGAGAACAAGCTATATTAAATGTGTATATTATTTATTGCTATAGTCTTCTAAATAATTATTCTCATCCAGAGGTATGATCAAATAATTGTATTAACAAAATAATGTCTGAAAATGTTCAGACATTTAAAAATATGCCTTTGAGGATTATATTAAAATATTCTTTTAATATTTAACTTTTATTAAGCACTAAAAATATATAAAATCTTTATAGTTAAAACTTGAATTAAAACCAAACAACTATTATGTACCACCAAATGTATATTATTTTACAGGACTATCTCTGCCTTATTGCTTAGCATGTAGAGCCTTATAATACTCATCAATGTCCTGAGCCTAAAGTAAAATAGAAACATTATAGCTATACAGTAATTGTAGAGATCAGAAATACCAATCATGAGGAAATATTGGAAAACTGATAGTGGCTGACTATCCATTTTGATAAAGGATAATGAATGAAGCTAAATGAATTGTAGTGGTCAATGTAATTAATTACAACTAAGAAAGTAGAGTAAATATTGATAAACTGTAGAGATAGTGGCAGTGGCCAGATAAACTGACCGCGAGGTAATGAATTTACAACTTTTATAAAGAATATACTGATCCAAATAGTCCAGGCTTTATAGTGCAATCCTGTAGAACAATATAAACCATGGCTTTCCTGAAAATAAACACAGCAATTGGGATTATTGGCTGTGAGGTAATTGATTGTAATATGTGCAAAAATAGAATAAAAGCTGAATAGATAAATAGGCTTTGAATTAAGAGTGAATGGTAGGCCTTACAGTGAAATTGAAGGGTGAAAAGCCAACATCTCAAAGGCTAAAGTATACTATTGATCAAAGTCAATGAAGTGTCAGTGTTTAAAAATCACAATCTTTATTATCAATATAATACACGTCTACTTATTTGAAATTTAAAGAAAACCATCATTGAAAATGTAGTACATTTTTATACTTACTGGCCTATTATAACAAAATGAACCAACTGCAAAGTAAACATAAAATGCAGTGAGTTAGTAACTATTTCTTTTTTTTTTTTAATACTTTTATTTATTAACAAAATACATTACGTTGTATCAAACAAACATAAAAACACATTCAAAGCAATACTAATGTGATTACAGAGAATTTCCAATTTGCTAATATTTACTAAAACAAGTATTAATCTTACAATTTTAATCCTTTTCCAGCCGATTTAAACATAATGAGAAAAAGGGAAGAAACAACCAATCTTTATTTAATTTACAAGAAGAAAAAAGAAATTCAGCCTATATAAGGATCTAACACCACATATACTTAATCGAACCCCAAATTAGGTGTTTATATAATTATAGAAACACAAACAAAGATCCTTTTTACTTCGCTAATAAGAGAAGACAGAATTATTGCATCATGCATAAACTAGGAGAAAAAAAGTGGGAACAAAAAAAAAAAGGTAAAAAAACCCCCATCAAACTTAACACTTAAATCTCTTGGCGAGAGCAGTGGAAAAATGGAGGTGAATGACCCAAGCCCCAGCAATTCGTCGGAGTAAATTAATCACCTTGCGATCCCATAATTTCCATTTATATCGAGAGACTGGAACAATTCCGATATCCTCAAGATCTGTTTCAAATAATCGTTTTTAGCTATTTTATCAAATATTTCTCTCATGGAGGGAGTTTCTTTTTTGTTTCCATTTTTGAGCAATACTACTTTTTAGCCACAACAAAGATTTGAATAAGCAGTGCCTTAGTCTTCATATCCATTGTGTCTGGGAATATATGGAATAATATAACTTCAGGCTCAAGACTGAGTGAAATTCCAAAACTGTTATTAATATAAACCAAACACTCCTCCCAGAACTCTTTTATAATCGGACAATTCCACCATATGTGGAGATGAGTACCTATTTATTTACACTCTCTCCAACAGAGTTTCTGAGAATTTATTTTGCTAATCTGAAACATACCATTTGGAACAAGATACCACCTGTTAGTGAACTTAAAATAATTCTCTCTATAAGAGGCATTCTTAATACATTTTCAGTAAGTGCAAACGCTAAATGCCATGCTTCAATTGACCATTCTTGTTTCAAATCTAATTCCCAGGATTTAATTTTCAGACATTTCCTAGGAACTTGTTATTTCTTAAGTATGTTATGGCATTAAGCCATTAAGTGTGATTTATCATAGGATAGAATCAGTTTTTCGCATTCAGTGAAGCCTTATTGGTTAATTTTACTAAAACCTATTTTTTTTGGAAGCTACTTAGCTTTATATATTCCAATCAACATGTTGGAGGTAGGGCAAACTTTATAAGCAAATCTTCAAAGGGAAATAGAAAATAATTTTGAAAAAGTTCATATACATGCTTAATCCCCTTCTCTATCAATCTCTTTAATAAAAGGAGAAGAAGAGGTTCTATACAAAAGTGACACATGAGTAATTTTACTTGGAAGGGTCATAAGAGAATATTTATAATTGATCTTAAGCCAGGCATTGCTACATTTCTTTAAGGTATTAGCTAAAACTGTTATTTCTCCCCAATCTTTTTGTTGCAAGAAAAGAAGCAAACTAAGATCTCCATTTTTCACGTGATCACTTTTGATTTGTAACCAGTGATTATGAACCACTGGATCAGCACATCTCAGAAAATGAGATACCATAATGGCTTCTTGAAAGTTTATCAATAGGGGTATGCCTCTTTTTTAAAAGTACTCATCATCTGCTGAGCTTTGATTCTCATTTTTCTTGCATTGGGAATAAATGTATCCATTAAAGTTTGCAGTTTACTTATCCTAAATCCGGGCAACTAATACAGGATACACCTCATAATATAGGTAATTTTGGTACCAAAAACATCTTAGTTGCTGTAAAGCGGCCGGACCATGAAATATGGAACCTTTTCCAATTTGAAATTGTCTCTAATACATTTTCATATACTGTTTTAAAGTTTTGAGACACACTTTGCTTGATGTATGATTGCCATTTATATGGAAAGTTAGATTTCAATAATACATTAACATTATCTTGTATGTTTATTTGCAATGCTTCGGATTTAATCACATTGAGTTTATAGTTTGATATTTTAGCGAAGTCTGAAATACACTCCTGTAAACCTCTTAAAGACTCCATTGGGTCTACTAGTGATAAAACCACAGTCAGTAAATAGGGTGTGCTTATATTCACTATGGCCAATTTTTATTCCCATTATGTCTTTAGATTCACGGATTGCTATTACCAACGGCTCAATCATTAATGCGAAAATCAATAGGGACAAGGGAGAACCCTGCCTTGTGCTGTTAGATATCAAACCCTTGAGATCTAAACCCTAGGCCGACGACAGAGGCGGATGGGGCCACATATAACGCTTTAATGGCCTTAGAGCCAAAATCCCCAAAACCAAACCTGGATAAAACCTGGTCCATGTAGCCCCAGCCGACCCTGTCAAAGGCCTTTCCCGAGTGAAAAGAAAAAAAAAACGATGACAATTCTTTATTATTCTTTGCAACGGAAAACAAGTTTAACAATTTTCTTACGTTATCTGTTCCCTGACGGTGAACCATAAAGCCTCTCTGGTCTTCACCAATCAATAACCTCATAATCCAATTCATCCTATTCGCCAACACTTTAGCATATATTTTGAGGTCAGAGTTCAAGAGCGAGATAGCATGGAAATCGGGGCATTCCATCTGAGCCTTCTCTTTTTTTGGAATGTTGATAAGAAATGCCTTAAGCGTTTCTTTTGGAGAAACACTTGTATTGTTGATCTCATTGCATGCATCTTTTAAATCTCTACTAAACTCCTTTGGAAAGTTTTAAAATACTGATTGGTGAAGCCATCTGGCCCTGGCACTGATGACATTTTGAGTTGTGAAATTGCTTCCTTGATTTCTTTTTCAGAAAGTTCTCTATTTAATAGCTCTAATTCTGCTGTAGGAATTGTAGGAATTTCTTTTTTGTCCAAGAACTGTTGAATTTCCTTTGTATTTTGTTCAATCACCTCTTTACAATCTGCCAGATTATAAAGTTTGCTATTTCAATTGGGTCAGTTATAAGTTTGTTATTGAACATTATCCCATGATACATATGTTTTTGTAAATTCCAAAGCCTATTATCTATACGTTGTTGTTCGGTTTTTTTATCTGTAGTTGGCAGTTCTTTATTAACTAGCGAATTGCCCGTCAAAAAATGATAGCAATGAAATTGTAGGTGAGCTAATGCTGTTTGGTGTATAATAATAAAATAAATAATAGATTAATAAAGTAATATACTTTACCTATTTTGAAGTAATATATGCAGGAAGCATTCTGTTGAAGAGCTGGCAATGTGTTTTGATGTTGCTGCAGCATTAGTGGTGTGGAGCTGCTGTGTAAGCGTGATGAATGTGTGCAGAGTAATAGTGTGCGTGCGCGAGGCAAATCCGTTAGCGTAGCTGTGTACTTCCACATTGTATAAGTTATTGATCTAAAATGGCGGCTAATGTGTGGTATGCGGCTGTGGCTGATTTAGCGTCCTTCGTTTTGGATGTCGTCTGACTTTTTTGGAATATCCGTAGCTGTTTGATGGTGTTTTGCGTGTTTATGGTGGTGTTTTGCGTGTTTAGGGGCCTTTAGCCTCATTTTTGTTTTGTTCGGCGTCCATTTTTTCTCTCGCTTAGGTGATTTTCAGGTGTCTATACTTCAAAATGTGTACTTAAATCGAGGTGTAACTTCACTTGCAGAGGTCCAGGGTGCACCACCTTGCTGTGGGTAACCTTTTTATGTGTTCTTTGTGTATATTTATTGTGTTTCTAATGTTTTTCAGGTCGTGCGGGTTGCGTCCTTGTTTTCGAATCTCGTATGTCTTTTTCAGGAAATTCATAGTTGTTTGGTGGTGTTTTGCGTGTTTAGACTGCTGTAGCCTCGTTTTCGTTTTTTTTCGGCGGCCTTTTTTTCTCTCGCTTAGAGAAGTTTTCAGCGTCTAAACTCTTTTATTTTGAGTTAAATTGAGCTGTAACTTCGGTTTTCGAGGTACTGGATGCCCCCTCTTCCTGTAGGTAAGCTTATTATGTATTTGTTGTGTGTATTTCTTGTATTTTTCATTTTTTGATGTGCGCGGGTTGCGGACGATTTTTGCGAGGTCGTAATGGGTCGTAACGTGTCTTGTATTTTCCTTTCGGAACTACGTAAATTTTGTGAGGTCCGCAGTTGCTGGCAACTGTGGCCCTCGCTGCGCGAGCCCGCAAGCGATAGCAACAGCTTGCATGCTTACAACTATATATGTGATTCTTTGGTCATTTTGAGAGGAGTTCTTTCATTTTCTTTATCTAGTTTGGCTAGCTCAACATATGACTCTCTAATGGTTGCCCCTGCTGTTTCTTTATCTGTGCTTTTAAGCCCATACATACCCCCCTTTCCCTTTTTACTGCCTTATGGGCATTCCATAGAGAAACCTTTGAATTAGTTTCTATTAATTTCTAAAAACATTTCCAGCTCTTTTTTATCTTATTTCTAATTCCCTGATCTTTAAGATTTTTGTCCCTCAGTTTCCAATTTGGGAGTGGGCTGTGTATGAAGACTCACTTTTTAAGTGTATTAAAACTAGACCATGATCCAATTTAATTATCGGGTCAATATCCGCTCTCACCTTTTTTTTGAATGCACTATCATTTACTAAGATATAGTCAAGTCTTTCATGCATATGATATCTGGCTGATAAAAAGGAGTAATCCCTGTCTATGGAATGGAAGCATCTCCATGAATCAAATAACCCGTGATTATAGAGCATTTTTTTAAACCCATTTGATCTCTGCAAAGTTGCCTTGTCAGCCTTAACTGGCTTGAAAGATTTTCTATCCATTACTGGATTTGAGCACACATTAAAATCGCCACACACTAACAGTAGACCAGAAAAATATTTTTTACATTGTTTCTACGTTCTATTAATGAACTTTATTTGTCCTTTGTTGGGCGCATATATATTTAAGATTGAAAACTTTTCCTGGTTAATATAACCAACCCAAAGTGCAAAACGACCTTCAGTCAAGGCTAATTCCTCTTTACAAGTTAAATTCCTACAAAAAAAAATTGCAGCGCCCCTGGTCATTTTTTTTATAATAAGTTGAATTACACACAGTCAAGTATTGATTATCAACATAAGTATGGGATTTACTGGTCTGCCAATGTGTCTCTCGTAAGCATATTATCTCAGCTCTTCCTTTACAGAATCCATTAAAAAATAATGCTCTTTTACCAGGTGAATGATGGGCAGGTCAAGATGGGCAGGTCAAAGCAGATAGGTCAGACAAATTGCGGTCCACTGGAGAAGGGACTGGCAACCCACTCCAGTATATTGTCAAGATAACTTTATGGATAGGCACAACCAGAGACATAACAATATGGCCCTGGAAGATGAACCCCTCGGGTCAGAAGGTGACCTCCACATTAATGGGAAAGAGCAAAAAGCAAGTATAAGTTGCATCAGATCTAATGAAATGGTTGGGCCAAAGTCAAGAGGATGTCCTGCTGAGGATGTGTCTGGAGGGGAAAGGAAAGTTTGCTGTTGCAAAGAACAATTCACCATAGGAACCTGGAATGTTAGAACTATGAACCAAGGCAAACCTGACAGGGTGAATCATTAGATTAAACATTGATATGCTGGGAATTAGTAGACTCAAATGGACTGAAATTGGACATTTCATATGAGACAACCTTGAGATCTTCTATTGTGGTAAAGAATCTTGCAGAAGAGTAACCCTCATAATCAGTCATAGGGTGGCCAAAGCAGTGAATAGTTACAACCCAAGGCAAGCCATTAAACCTCACAGTAATCCATGTCTATGCTTCATCCATTGATGCTGAAGAGCTGAAGTTGTCCAAATCTATGGGGATATCCCATAGCTCATAGATATAACACCAATAAATCATGTTACTATCATCTTAGGAAATTTAAAGGCTAAAGTAGAAAAACAAACAATACCTGGAATACGGCCTTGCAGTACAAATTGAAGCAGGTCAGAGATTATTAGAATTCTGTAAAGATAATTCTCTGGTCAACACCCTCTTCCAACAGCCTCAGAGATTACTCTATATATGGACACCACCATATGAACAATATATAAATCAGATTGACTATATATTATGGAACCAAGGATGGAGAAGCTCTATACAGTCAGCAAAAACAAGACCTGGAGCTAACTGAATATCAGATCATAATTTTTTTATTGCAAAGTTCAGAAGTAAATGTAGGCAAAGAAGGAAAAATATCAGACCAAGCAGATATGAAATAAATAATACCCCTTGTAAAAATGCAGTGGAGGTAAAGAAAAGACTTAAGGGACTAGATAGAATGCCTGAAGAACTTTGGGCAGAAGTTTGTGATATTATGCAGCAAAAATATCCCTAAAAGAAAGCACTCTAAGAAGGCAAATTGGCTTTCTGGTAAGGCTTTGAAAGCAGCCTGGGAAAGAAGGAAAGTGAAAGATAATGTAAATAGTAAAATATTTGTCGAGCTGAGTGCAGAATTCAAGTGGATAGCAAGAATAGACAATGAGACATTCTATAATGAGAGTTGTAAAGAGATAGGAGAAGATAACGGAATGGGAAAGCCAATAGAACTCTTCAAACAAATTGGGGATCTCAAATGTCATCAGTAGCAGCATCTGCCTATTTGGTTTTTATACTGTATCTATAGGGCCAATTAGCCTTCTTTCCCATCTCTGTGCCTGTGCAACTATTTTGTGATTATTTTACTTAGAGAATATACCATCCATTCTATGCTAGGCATTTTGATGGCCTTACCTCTTCTTGGATGCAGTTGTGGTGCATCCTTTTCTGCAAGCTCCACATTTTTTATCATACCTTACCATTCAAGATGATCTTATTTATCTCCGATTTGTTTCTCTCTTTCTTATATGAGGCGATTTAATACCTCTTTCTGTAGAGGAGATTCACAGGAAGGCAATTCTCAGGCGATATATATTAGAATAATAGCAGACTCTTGTAAGTAACCCATGTTTTATCACTTTTGAATGCACTCTCTCTGATTTTTTCACAGTACTGATATGGATTATTTTGACCCACTGATAGTGTGAATTAATAACTTTTCTTGTGATTGTCCTTATTTATCCACAGGATTAGTCAAAAAACCTATGATCAGAGCTTCCAGTTCCAAGCCCCTGGAAAATGAGAGTATTACACTCACATGTGACACAGCCAATGCTGAGAGCATCCACTGGATCAAGGACAATGCCCCCCTTTCCTCTGGAGTCATTCTATCCACAGACAACAGGACTGTCAATATGTCTAATGTCAGACTCTCAGAATCAGGACAATATAAGTGTGAGGCTGTGAATCCAGGCAGTAAAGGCACAAGTGACCCCTACACATTGATTATATACTGTGAGTACCTACGTGCTGCACTGAACGAAAATTACAACATACATTTAATACTTAAACTGTAAGCAACAGCATATTGTGCTGAATGTGGATTAGGTAACTATATATTGTACAGTGAGTGCTAATACCTACTATAAACTCATATACTATTTTTGCTGAATTGGAATGAATGACTAAATTGGTGGTATGTGGGTTCTGATAATATTGCATACAACATCATGTATGGACTGTGAAGTTTAAGTACAGTGAAAATACTTAGTACTAAATAAATACTGACATCTGGGTATTTCTTGATTACAGATGGTCCTATAAACTTGTCTATTGAGGGTTCATTAAATGTTATTGCTAGTTCCCAGCTGTCATTGCAATGTGCTGTAGACTCTGTTCCCTCACCCATCTACCGTTGGAGGCACAATGGATCGGACTTAAACTTACAGCAGAAGACACTCATTATTAAATATGTCAAACCACAGGATGAAGGGAATTATACATGTGAAGTCTATAACCCTGTGACAAATCACTCCACCGTCACCTATGTGTATGTGATTGTTAATGGTAAGTTATTTCCTCTTTCTTTCACAGGTTAACAGAGGAACTGGAAAAGTTATCAACGTTTTCTCCGAGTATTATACCTTAGAGCCCCATTAAATTGCAACGATTTTATAAATCATAGCCCGTAAAGGAGCCCGCCAGAGTTACGGCTATTGAATTGGCCATGTTCAGCTACCCGTCAGCGATCTGCAGGTTACAGGTGGCAAAACCCCAAGGGAAGTGAAAATCTGAACTCATTCCCAGCTAAGCCTTTGATCTGTCAAGCCCGTAAATGTTACTATCGCAAATCGCTATTAAATTGCTACGAATCCCCAATGACGCACTGGCTTTCAAACCCGTAAACGGCAAATGGAGCCAAAAATCCAATGGGTACTACAGAGAACCCTAAGGGGGTAAAATGCCTGTCCGTAGCACTGTAAAAGCAAAAATAAGCACACTACTGTATTTCAAATTAAAGGGTAATTTATGTAAGATATTAATAGCAAAATATTCTCAAGCCCACAAATCAGCAATAAAAAATAATTTATTTTATGTTTAATTTCCATGTTATATCGATCCCGGCAATCAAGGTGTTAATACATATAATTGAACTTGCAGTAGAACATCATATGTATTGATTATTTTATATTGTATTATTTCTGGAATGTGGATACGATCGCAACTCTTACTTCAAAGCCATAAGTGATTGAAATCCTCCATTTTCTTTGTGACGTAATGATGACGATCTCTGTTACTATTGGCTCTGTCTAAACCCTCAACCACGGGTTTGACTAATTGATCATGTTCACGGCCGCAAATGTAACCAGCAGAAACATGGTTTACGGATTTTGGATGTCTGCCACATACTGTATGTTGCGGGCTTGTCTAATTTAATCGATATGTAACTTTGCCGGCATTGCCCCTGTACCACAGCCACTGCAGGCTTCGACTTTAATGGGGCTCATGGTATATCTGGCCAGCTTCCTGAATCCGAGACTCTGAGTTTATGTGCAGTAAACACACCATCCTACTGATCTTCAATAGACCTACACATCTTCCAGTCCCCAACCATTGTCCTTTAGTAGACAAACAGCACAAGGAATCTTGTGTTCTACCCCCTTAAGAAAAAGTGCACACTGATATCTAGAATATTTTAAATTGATATGTAAGAAAATATTAAAATTTACTTTGGAAAAGCGAAATGGGATTAACATGGTAATGAGGAATAGGTGAATATTGTGCTGTGTGACAACACCTACCAACCATGGGCGTAGGAGCTCCAAAAAATCTGGGGTGGATAAAGTTTAAATAGACAAAAAAGAAAAGAAAAACTGTGGCCCTGAGTGGTGCAGTTCAAAGCTACTCCAAGGACAGGCAACAGGGGTGCCCCTCAAAAAACTTTTTATTTTACATTCTTTGTTTATATTTTCAATGCCCCTGTCCTATGGGTCAAAGTTTTTCTGGGAAAGACATACTGCTCCATAGCCCTTCTGGCCTCGTCTGGTAATGCATAATTATGTTTAATTTTGCTATTTTGTTTGTGTCCCCTGTCCATATAACCTGAGGGGGATTTGTATCCCCCCCCCCCATCCCCACAGTTACTACGCCCCTGCTACCAACCCAGAGAAAAGTATTGGGAGTGCAGGGAGACTTTTTGAGGGGGGTTCTTACTTCCCCACCTGTGCTGCTATCACTCATTGGACATAATTATATGATGAGATTATCAAATAAGCAAAATATAATAAACTCTAAAATTACATCTCTAAGGATTACTCTATATCGCCAAATACACAAAAATGATCCATGCGATTCTCCTATTTCATAAGACCAATGCAGCTTCTCTACTGTTCTATTATCCTCATGTGGGGAAAAAGTTAATTCCTTCTAATCAGTGATGAGATTTAGTGCTTAATTAAAGCACCACTGTGGTAAACTTTTCTATACAGTCTTTTGAAAAACAAAACTTGATAAGGTGGTTAGAAAATCTTTAAAACATTTTTTTATTTTATATGCAATTATTCTTTACTGCAGTCTTCCATTTTTTAATAATCCTGCTTTTTCATATTGTACTCAACAGGGTATTAACTAATGAGCTTTCATTAGAGATAATTCAAGCACTGTCAGTTGAATATGCTCCTGTCCCATTGTTCAGATATAAAATTCCTGTTTAATTAAAGTATCTTCACATCCCAGGAAGTTGATCACTGGGAACATAGGGCCATAGCAGCACTGTAAATCCTACCTAGCTATGTTAATCCCCCTCCCCTAAAACTTTGCGAGCAAACTGCTATGACACAGCCGAAAAGCAAGGCATAAATCTCCACTGAGTTTTGCCCTGACAAGAAATTACAAGTTACTCCGTGACACCTAAATCCTATGCGAATTAAAAAAAAGTTTCCTCTCACTCCCGAAATAGAGCACTTTCCTAACTCACCAGAACTGAACAAATAGTTACGGGTATTAAAGACCACTCGTAAAGGCTTTAAAAGCCTTTTTCTGGGTGCCACAGCAGCACTTAAATAGACAGGACACTGTCTTTGCCCAACTACCCCTGCCCCTGAAAAAACAACTCCTGCAAGGAGAGATCCTTAAAGGAACCGCCCTTGATCCTACAATTAACCCCCATGAGAAAAATAAAAAACCTACATTATCAACAAAAAAAAAAGATTAACAGAAAATAAAAAAACATTACAGTAAAGATATTAAAGTGACATATCAAAAATAAACACTATCAAAATTAAAAAAAAGAATTAAACCTGTAAAAATAGAAAGGGTTAATTGTCCACTGATGACCCTCCAGCAGTGGTCACCGATGCCCTGCCCCTCACTTTTCTGCCCTGGACTAGACGAGCTATCAATGTTGATTGTAGTGTCTAGTCCTCTTTTTCTTGATTGATGCTCTCAAAAAAAATTGACTCTCTCTAAAAAAAAAAAACTCTAAACTAACGGAGCTCCTCCTAGGAGGAGCTCCCCACCACAATTGGAGATTCACACGCTTTCTCCAGCATAAAAAATGCATTGGAGCATTCTGATTTAAGGATTTGCACTTCATGTGGGGATTAATGTTAGGTGCCAGGGAGTCCCTAATTTTACTTTATTTTTAATGAGGTCTGTGTAGACTCCACGGTTGCATAGATTGGCTGATAGGGCAGTGAGTGGGGGTAGAGGATGCCAGAGGATTACTTCCAGGGGGAATTTAATGGAAGGGAACCCCAGGGCATAAAGTTAGATATCTCTATTGCCTCCTAGAGCCGATTCTTATCCGTAAAGTTTGGTTTGGGCTCCCCCCACACTGAAATATCTTACTTTCAATAGCAAGGGTTTAGGGATGTAAGCTGAGTGCCTCAATGTAAAGGAGCAAAATATCTAGAAACTGTTTTAGAAAGGCTCCCTCAGCCAATTTACGACAGTCTCCTAACTTAGAGCACCTGATTTACCTAGGGCTCTTAAAGCATAGATTCCACAGCAGCATAATTTCATAAAAAAATTAACACATTTCCATTATGCTTATTTTCAAGTGTAGTTCTTCAAAAGGATCTATTTTGAATTTATGGCCATTTTATATCATTCTATCTTAAGCAATGGCACATTAGGAGTTAAAGTTAGTTTACCATGGGGTCATATAGACCCCCATGGTAGATAGGGGACATACCTTTAGGTTTAATTTTTACATTGTTATTTTTATGGGGTTAATTTTTACATGGCAAGAGTTAAATAGGAGAGCCACAGAAGCCCTTTATCAACCTCAGTGGCATAGGGGGTTAATAATAGGTGCTTGAGGACCTTAGCTGCATTAAAACAGTTCTGGTGCATGGTCCCACATTGACGGTTCTGTTTGCAGGAGTTTGGATTGGAAAAGATGTTTAGCTTGCGCAAAAAAATGCTCATACAGTTAAGTTGGAGCCTTTTTACGCAGTTATGTATCCAATTGTAATGAGACCCTACATTTTGTAGACTCAAAAGCAGCATGTTTGCATTATGTTTCACATTCTAACAATATGTTGCTCAATCTCAAGGGAGCTAATCAAACCAGGACAGTTTGATGGCCGGGTGCTCCTCTGCATTCATGTGGAGTTTCTGGCATCTTTGGGAAGTTTTTTCCTGGATCTTACTGTTGTATCTTGGATAGGTGTTGGGTTGAAGATATCCACCCGTATTTAATGATATGGATATCTTCTGTAAAGCAATCTATTTATTAATATTGCTATCTGTAATAAAATGTAATAAAGTAGCCTGATAAAAATTGGATAAAAATAATGGCACAAGACAAAAAAAGTTAAAATAAAAATTACAAAAGTAATCATACACTTTGTTTCCATAGGACCCTGTAATTCCCCGGCACAGTGTGTTGCAGTTACAACTGGAATGATTTGTGCATCCATTCTGGGATTTGTACTGATAACTAGTGCAAGTTTCCTACTGTACATGAGATACAGCTTCAGCAGCAAAGATGTGAAAAAGCAGAAAGGTGAGTATAGGACTTTGAGAGGCAAGACAAATAAGGAGGGAGGCAAAAGATTATGTGGAAGAAAGATGAGATAATAGAAAGCTAGGTGGAAAGGATGGGACTAAAGTATATTTAAAGAAGAGAGAAAATTATATTTATGCACAGGACAGGATAGTGTATATATAAAGCTTTACTTATGTTACACATCCATATACACAAAATGACTCCCATGAATATTTTCTTAATTTGTATTCTAGTTCTAGAACCATGCCCTGATGTACAGGACGAACTTCCAGTCTATGAAAACCTGCAGTTTGCTCAAAGGGTTAGTGATGTGTGTGTGTGTCTTTTAAAAGAGACTTTTTATTCACACTTCACGGAATACATATATGTCACACCCACACTGGACTTTGGGGACTAAGGACTACTATGGACCCTGGTGAGTTGTCAACTACCGCTTCTTAAATTGAGCTTGCCCAGAACATAGTTTTGACCTACCCAGGGGTTCTTGTAGATATCCCTGCTAGCAGGAATAAACACAGCCCAGGATTTGACCACCAAATAGGACCAAGGGACCACTAGAATCAGGATATCAGATATCAGGATAGTAGAGTCACTGACTATAACTCTAGTGAATCAGATGCAGAATCAATAACCCCAATGTATAGCAGAGTTAAAAGGTGGAGTTACACATTTTATCTCCACTTTTTAACTCTGCTTTCTAGCAACTCATCTCCCATTGGAGCTTTGTTACTAAGCTTTTTTTTTGCCCTCTATCCCCTCCTGCACCATTTCTCATATCAATAACAGTGGTGGACATAGAGAATTGAGGGCCCTGGTGCAAAAAAGAATGTTTCAAAAAAGAAAGTCGCAAAAATGTTTTGCTATGCCTCCCCCCTGGTACCAACTCACTTATGGCCCTTCCCCAAGACCACTTCCCAAAACAGCTTCCCTCCCTAAGACCCCTTCCCATAATAGCACCCCTCTCCAAGACTATTTCTCATAGCTGGTCCCCCAATACACCTTTCCATAGCTGCTCCCCTTCCCTTATCCCTTACCTCCTGCTTGTGCAAAGCTCATCTGCCTTCATCACAGCTCCACTTTCCAGCCACATCCTCTACTGGGTGGGAGCTGTTGCGGCCGAGGAAGCCCAGGGTAGGGGGGGCCGTAGACTAGACTACAGAAATACATGTATATGTATATACACCTATATAAATTTGTTGTTTAGTTGTTCTGTCAAGTCCGACTTTCTATGACCGTAAGGACCAAAGAATACAGGCACATCTTGTGTCTGGTTGTGCCAATCCATAAGGTTTTCATGGCAAAGATACTGGAGTGAGTTTCCAGTTGCCTTCTCTAGTGGATGGTGATTTGCCTGACCTTTCTGCTATGGCCTGTCCATCTTGGTTAACCCTACATGGTATAGCTTACAGCTTCATTGAGCTACACAAGCCGCTTCACCATGACAAGGTAGCAATCCAGAAGGGCCATATATACTTACTTAGCATCCATACTTAGCATCCATGCTTAGCATCCATCACCCAGTCTTTGTCAGCAGCCATCCCCTTAGCAGCCATTGGAACACAGTACCCAACCCCTCTCAGCACCCAACTTACATCCCCCCTGTACTTTCCTGTGATCCAGTCCTTGCTCGCTCTCACCTCTTCCTTGATACACATCCTCAGCTTGCTGAACGGCTCCACACTGACACCTCATTTTAAACAGGCATGGACCATAAACGGGCTTTGAAGCCCATGGAACTTTGGAAGGATATATATTTATTTTCACAAATCGAAATGACTTTGCTATTGATTGGCCTATATTCAAACAAGAATTTCTGAAAGTCATGTTTGAGTAGCATTGGGTTTTAATCATGTTCCATTGAGTTGCTTCCTATGTATTTTGTTTACTACTGAGTTATTTCAGTAGCTTTTAATCTTTATATGTTTGCTGGTGTCAAGGGGGTGTATATATAGGCCTGAAATATATCTTCACAATTCTCTAGATTCCCTAAGTTTCGGAGGGGCTTGCATTGTTTCACTGAAGGTCATGATGTCATTTTTTTCCATAGAAAATAGTAAAACATTTTTCATTACTTGTTCTTATATAGCCTATGAGGAAAATGGCACTAAATATCACTTGACTGTATTTCACTTCACTGTACATCACTGTTCTACATACTTTATGCAGATTCAGACAGCTAATTTCCAAGTTGTCTTTTTGTCTTGCAGGAGGAACTATATGATGTGCCAGATAGATACACCGAGCTGCACAGGAGAAATCAAGGCAATGAATAAATTATATTTGTGGGAATCTTTTCTGCTACTTCAACTCTTTATTATGTTCTGATATAAAAAAAAGCAGTGCATTAAAAATAAGAAAAATGTAATCTACATTGTAATCTATGGGAACATGAATATATGCCCACAAAGGCTTTGCTGTTGCAATCCATAACCATTTCAAACATGGCTTCCCTTAAGCATTTGCCTACTGTATCACACAGCTTTGAGCAAAGCTCAGGTTGGATTATACACAAGCTTGCAATTGTGTGTTTGTGTCATGAGTTCCCCTATCCCTATCTTCCCCAGGGCCGCAGTTGCAGGCAAGGAGCACCAAAGGAGCTCCTTGTGATGAGCGCCATAGGCGCTCATCCCTACGACCCGCTGGACTACAGATCAACAGAAATCTCAATGATACAATTCACAATGCGAGAAAAAATTGCACAGAAAAATTACAGCCCGTAACACTTTGCAAAGAAAATCGTGAAAAAAATTACGAGCCGCAGGACGAAGTTAACGGCCGAACCGCGCACATCCAAACACAACAAAAACACAAAGAAAATAAAAAAAAATAAAAAACATCACACACAGCATGGGGGGACAGCCAGGACGTCGAAAATCGCCTAAGCGATAAAAAAAATAGCAGCAGAAAAATACTTAAATGTGGCTACACGATTTGTAACCACGCAAAACACCGCCAGGCACATAAGACTTTTACCCAGGAACGTACGAGATACAAAATACACCATTAGGAAGGACGGAATATGCTCGAGAGCCACCTAACACATAGGCAATCTCCCCCATTTTACAAAACTGACTTGCAACTAATAACATTACCATTCTAAAATGGAGCTTTAGCCAAACGGTTTGGACTCGCGTATGCAGCCTATTTATACTGCACACTTGCCACATTGCTGACACTTTTTCCTCAGGTCAGAAACAGTCCAAATGTACATTGTAAGCTGCAGCAAAATCAAAACAGATTGTTAGCTCTTCAGGATATTGATTGCTGGATATTTTCATTAATTAATTATTTGAAAAATAAATATATATATATAGATATATATATATATATATATATATATATAACCTAAAAATAGCAGAGGAGAGGCATGCAATGAGTACCAAAAGGGTCATGGCGAGCCACGAGATGATCGCCGAAGGCACTCAGCGTGGAGGTTACAATGAACGCACAGGGTGCTCAGAGGAGCAAAAGTACACAAGGAGAAAGGCTTGCAATGAGCGCTGAAGGTGGTCAGATGAGCAAAAGTACACCAGGGGAGAGGCTCGCAATGAGCACCAAAGGCGCTAATTGCGAGCCACGCGATGAGCGCCATAGACGCCTTGCGCGAGGCTCGCAATGAGCCCCAACGGTAGATAGGGGACATACCTTTAAGTTTAATTTTTACATCGTTATTTTTATGGGGTTAATTTTTACATGGCTAGAGTTAAATAGGAGAGCCACGGAAGTCCTTTATCAACCTCAGTGGCATAGGGGTTTAACAATAGGTGCTTGAGGACCTTAGCTGCATTAAAACAGTTCATATCCACCTGTATTTAATGATATGGATATCTTCTGTAAAGCAATATATTTCATAATATTGCTCTCTGTAATAAAATGTAATAAAACAGTAGCCTGATAAAGATTGAATGAAAATAATGGCACAAGACAAAAAAAGTTTAAATAAGAATTACAAAAGTAACCATACACTTTGTTTCCACAGGCCCCTGTAATTCCCCGGAGGAACTATACGATGTGCCAGATAGATACACCGAATAGATACCGAGCTGCACACGAGAAATCAAAGCAATGAATAAATTATATTTGTGGGACTCTTTTCAGCTACTTTGGCTCTTTATTATGTTTTAACTAGCGACTTGCCCATCAAAAAATGACAGCAATAAGATTGTAAGGCAGGTAATGTTGTTTGTGTACGACATTAATTTTGTTGGTGTACCAAGATCCTTCGGCGCTCATTGCGAGCCTCGCGCTGAGCGCCTTCGGCACTCATCGTGTGGCTCGCAATGAGCGCCTTCAGGGCTCATTGAGAGGCTCTTGGTTGTTTGTGTGCTATGAGCAGCATTGTGCTATTTATTTTGTATGCCAATGAATAATTAATAAAATCAGAAATGAATATACTTTACCTATTGTGAAGTAATATATGCAGGAAGCATTGTGTTGAAGAGCTGGCAATCTGTTTTCATGTTGCTGCAGCATCAGTGCTGTGGAGCTGCTGTGTAAGTGTCATGAATGTGTGCAGTGTGTAGTGTACTAGTGTGCGTGCGTGAGGCAAATCCGTTAGGGTAGCTGTGTACTTCCGGATTGTGTAAGTTAGTGTTCTAAAATGGCGCCTAATGTGTGGTACGCGGCTGTGGCTGATTTTGTGTCCTTGTTTTAGGATGTTGTCCGACTTTTTTGGGAAAATCCGTATGTGTTTGGTGGTGTTTTGCGTGTTTAGGGTCCTTTAGCTTCGTTTTCGTTTTGTCCGGCGTCCATTTCTTCTGGATTTTCGGGTGTCTAAATTCTGTAATTTGGGCTTAAATGGAGATGTAACTTCACTTACAGAGGTCCTGGGTGCCTCTTCTTGCTGTGGGTAATGTTTGTATGTGTTTGTTGTGTGTATTTATTGTGTTTCTAATGTTTTTAGGGTCGCGCGGGTTGCGTCCTTGTTTTCGGATGTTGTACGTCTTTTTCGGAAAATCCGTAGGTGTTTGGTGGTGTTTTGTGTCTTTAGTGTCCTGTAGCCTCGTTTTCGTTTTTTTCGGCGGCCATTTTTTCTCTCGCTTAGGGGATTTTCGGGTGTCTAAACTCTTTTCTTTCAAGTGAAATTGAGGTGTAACTTCAGTTTTCGAGGTCCTGGCTGCCTCCCCTTGCTGTAGGTAAGCTTTTTATGTATTTGTTGTGTGTATTTATTGTGTTTTTAATGTTTTCATGTGCGCAGGTTTCGGGCGGTAAGGTTGTGTTTTTTGAGGGTCGTAATGTCTTTTTTTCTAAGTCCTGCGTCTCGTATTTGTTTGTCGTAAGTCCGTAAATCTTGCGAGGTCCGCTCGTATTTGTTTGTCGTAAGTCCGTAAAATGTTGCGAGGTCCACAGCTGCTGGCAAGGAGCGCCTTCGGGCCGCAGGCTCACTACGCGAACTCGCAGCGTTAGCAACAACCTGCCTGCTCACAACTATATATGTGATATAAAAAAAAGCAGTGCATTAACAACAAGAAAAATGTTATCTACATTGTAATCTACGGGAACTTGAATATATGCCCCCAAAGGCTTTGCTGTTGCAATCCATAACCATTTCAAACATGGCTTCCCTTAAGCATATGCCTACTGTATCACACAGCTTTGAGCAAAGCTCAGGTTGGATTATACACAAGCTTGCAATTGTGTGTTTTTGTCATGAGTTCCCCTATCCCTATCTTCCCCATGTTAAACTGCCACATTTAGAGCTGTTTCGTTTAACACTTCAATTGCCTGGAAACTATCTACAGCGCAATGTATTATAGTCACATATTTAGTTGTGAGCATTGCGGGTTGTTGATAATGCTTGCAGGCTTGCGCAGAGCGAGGGACGCAGTTGCAGGCAAGGAGCACCAAAGGAGCTCCTTGTGATGAGCGCCATAGGCGCTCATCCCTACGACCCGCTGGACTACAGGTCAACAGAAATCTCAATGATACAATTCACAATGCGAGAAAAAATTGCATGGAAAAATGACGGCCCGTAACAGTTTGCAAAGGAAATCGGGAAAAGAATTACGAGCCGCAGGACGAAGTTAACAGCCGAACCGCGCACATCCAAACACAACAAAAACCTAAAGAAAATGTAAAAAACTAAATCATCACACCCAGCATGGGGGGACAGCCAGGAAGTCGAAAATTGCCTAAGCGATAAAAAAAATGGCAGCAGAAAAAAAACGTAAACGAGGCTACACGATTTGTAACCACGCAAAACACCGTCAGGCACATAAGACTTTTACCCAGGAACGTACGAGGTACAAAATACTCTATTAGAAAGGACGGAAAATGCTTGAGAGCCGCCTAACACATAGGCAATCGCCGCCATTTTACAAAACTAACTTGCAACTAATAACATTACCATTCTAAAATGGTGCTTTAGCCAAACGGTTTGGACTCGCGTATGCAGCCTATTTATACTGCACACTTGCCACTTTGCTGACACTTTCTCCTCAGGTCAGAAACAGTCCAAATGTACATTGTATGCTGCAGGAAAATCAAAACAGATTGTTAGCTCTTAAGGATATTGATTGCTGGATATATTAATTAATTAATTATTTAAAAAAAAAAATATATATATATATATATATAAAACATAAAAATAGCAGAGGAGAGACAATGAGTACCAAAGGCGCTAATTGCGAGCCACAAGACGATCGCGAAGGCACTCAGCGTGGAGCTCACAATGAACGCACAGGGTGCTCAGAGGAGCAAAAGTACACAAGGGGAAAGGCTTGCAATGAGCGCTGAAGGTGCTCAGACGAGCAAAAGTACACCAGGGGAGAGGCTCGAAATGAGCACCAAAGGCACTCATTGCGAGCCATGCGATGAGCGTCAAAGATGCCTTGTGCGAGGACCAAAAGCCTTACTTTGTGTGTCAAACAGCATTACCTGCATTACAATTTTATGACCGTCATTTTTTGATGGGCAATTCACTAGTTTATTATAAAAGGTAGGTTTGATGGTGCAGTACTGTTGTAATACCTCTCATTATCTGTTTTCCACTTTATTAAAAATAATTTCCTTGTACCTTATACCTTGTCTCTTTTAATATATTAAATGCCAGGCTATTGCAAAAGCATTCCTAATAAGCAAGATTGTATGTTTATCAAGTGAGTCTATACAATTGTATATGGGAAGATAATGCAAAAAATATGTTAAATGATTCTGCTCTTATAGTAAAATATTGCTTTGAATTTTGGTACAAATGTAATAAAAGACATAACTGAGTCCTGTGCCGGCTCAAACAATCCCACTTAGGTGGTCAGTAAGAAAACTAGAGATCCCTTTTTATTTAGATTGGGATTAATGGAATATTTGTTATCTGGATGATTTATATTTGAAGGGTGTTTATAAATCATTTGAATCTTGTTGTATTGAATATAAATTACCAAAAAGTAAATGGCTGGAATTTGAAATTATGAAATAAAAAATCACAAAATCCATATATAATTTGAAAGGAGAAAGCGTTACATCAGATTTGGAGAGACTGTGTTCCTCAAAGAACAACAGTAACTTAATTTCAAAATATTATACATTATTAAGGAAGGAACATAGAATTAATAAATGGGCTATATGGGATGATTGTAAAGATACAACGATAAATTAACATCTGATATAATGATCTATGGCAATAGTATCTCTTATATTCCTTGTTCTCCTTTACGAATGTATCTATTATCCACCTACTTCCATTTTGCTATGTCGATAAGTTTACATGTATTGTGATTTATAATGTGATAAATGGATTTTAAGCATTTTTTATTTTTTTTATGTTATGTTTAAATGTTTTGTATAAAAAAGCTTTATAAATAAATGAACAAAAAAAAGTGAATCTATATACTGTATCTATATCTGATATAAATATAGATGATAACCAACAAAAATGCAAATGGAACACATAAAGTGGAAATGTATCCTTAAAAATGTATTCTTATTATATTTAGTGGAAAAATGTAATCCATATTGCCACACTTCTGCCACTTGAAATTGTTAGAAAAAAAGTTTTTTTTTTTGGTAAAGGTGATGAGATTAAAAATTAACCTTTATTAGTAACATTAAAATAACAAAATCCTGGAATAAAATAATGCTAAAATTATATCAATGAACTATATAATATAACCAGGTGTCTCCCCTAGAAATCCTCCAATCTTGGGACCACAATGCTAAATGAACTGCAAAAAGGGATTAAAATATCCCTTACTTTCTGAACTAATTTCGTGGCCCTAATGATACATTCTAAGAGAGGAGTGCTTAGAATGCATCATTAGGGCCACAGCGTTATGCCCGCCAGATTTGGGGACTACGCTCACCCCAATTCTCTCACTCTATGGGTCGCAAATTTTTATTCAAATCTCCGCACCCAGTCAGGACCCCTTCTTAGGGGAACTCAGGACAGTATAAGTTAATAACTCACCCCAGAAGGAGACACATGCAGAATGGTTCACACAGCAGACTCAGATCACCATCGCTTAGTGTCCAAATCAGACTGCCACTTTATTTTTCTAGATCTCAACTTACAGGGTTATAAACTAAACTCCCCCTTCCAGACTCAATACTGGCTGTCTCTCAAAGCCATATAAATTAATTAGAATCTTTAACCCTTTGTATATCCCAGATATGACTGCATTAACTTTATATTATCTAAGCATAGCCTACTATGCTACTTCTAACAAAGATACATTATTTTAATGTTAACCAATGACAGTACTATATGCACTTATTACATCCATGAGATAACTACATGTATGCATCACACCCATGATATAACTGTTAAGCAAGTCGCTAGCACCTTCTAAACACACATATAATAACTGTTTAACCCCAAACATTCCAATGGGGCCCTTCTGTTCATAACACACAGTATTAGGTCCGAAAGAACGGGGTAATTTAATCCCTCTTTGCAGTTCATTTAGAATTGGGGTCCCAAGATTAGGGGATTTGTAGGGGAGACACCTGGTTATATTATAGCGCGTTGATATAATTTTAGGATTATTTTATTTAAGGATCTTATTATTTTAATGTTACTAATAAAGGTTCATTTTTAATCTCACCATCTTTACCAAAAAAATCCTATTGAAGAAAGGGTGTTACACACCAAGGAATGAGATTATCATTTTTAAGGTTGTGTGACAAAGAAAGGGTGGTGCAGTCTTACTACTTAACATTATATATAAATTACGTTCTTTGATCAAGTACTGAAATATGGGCATTGGAGAAAGTCTTATACTATCCTTACTGCTGAACTGATCCTGGTGGCTTTCTGCTCTAGACAACTTACTGGTAATCCTTGCAAATGCACGAGGAACCTTGGAGAGGTTTTTGACCTTACCGTTAATTTCCACACAGTTGGCACCATGTAGGTTCTGGGCTCTCTCATAGCTCTGAGGCCTTCAAGTCACGTGGCATGTTCTTCTTTTACTCATAACTTCTGACTGGACAAATTAATGGTATGTATGCAAGAACTACACATTTGACTGCTCTTAGGAAGCTATAATGATTTTGGCATTACACAATATACTTGTTCTAGTACATGATATTGCATAGCCATAAGCTTATTATTATCAAATTATATAAAAAAAGGCCCAAAAATTATAATTTAACATTTTCAGTTATCTCTATGTTCTCTCTCTCTCTATATATATATATATATACACACATACACAGTATCTCACAAGTGAGTACACCCCTCAAATTTTTGAAATATGTTATTATATCTTTTCATGTGACAACACTGAAGAAATTACACTCTGCTACAATGTTAATGTGAGGGGTGTACTCACTTTTGTGAGATACTGTGTGTATATATATATATATATATATATATAACTATTTACGACCCCAATTTACTTACTCTGGTCTGCACCCCCACACACTTGCACGGCTGGCTGATCAGAACATTAGTTGTTAATCCTGGAATTTTTTTCTGTATTTGTGAATCTATAATCAGTATTGGCTCTGACTCACAAAGAGAGGAACGCTCTCGAAAGCTCGTCATGAAACCTATGAATATGTTTGTCCAATAAAAAAAGGTATCAATATATACTGCAATACTCTGATTATTCATCTGGATTACTGGACATTCACGGCAACCTCACTCTTCATATATATATATATATATATATATATATATATATATATATATATATATATATATAATAATCAGAATACTGCTAATTATAGTGATAACTTCTTTATTAAACAAACTTTCATAATAATGATAAGCTTTCGAGAGCAACGTCTCTTTATCAAGTCCAAACCAATACTGATTTTTAGGTTAGCAGATAGAGAAATAAATTCAAAGTGACGGGCAGGGCCGGATCTACCTTTTTGGAGGCCCTAGGCAGTGAAGTGGAGGAGCCCCTGCGAGTGAGTATGCAAGGTATACACAGACCCATTTTTGCCTTCTCTGTGCGTGTAAGTTCCTTTTCCCGTTGTGACTCTCTTGTTCTAGGTGGTTACCCCCTAGTAGCCAGTCTATGAACTGCAGTATTTCCTTTTATTAAGCCAGGGACTAATCTTTTTTTTTTTTTTTAAGTAGCACCCCTAACAGACAAGTGCCCCTGGGCGGCTGCCTAGTTGGCCTAATGTGTAAGCTGGCCATGGTGACAGGCATCATGAATAATGGTTTGTGCTGCCAACTGTGTATGTCGGCATAAGGTTTAATTTACGTGAAACCCAGAGTAATAAATAGGGTCATAAATATCCTCACATCTTAAGAAGTAGAGGAATAGCAATAAAACAGAAAGGAAAAGGAAAAAAACATGACCAGGAATATTGTAGGGTCAAAGGAAACCATTATACACTCATGGCTACCTCACTCCATATATAATAGCATGGTTTAGAAACCAGCCCCACACTGATCAAAAGGGTTAAACAAATACTGCTTCTGGGTAGGTTACGTAACGAGTGCATCTTTTCTGTGCTATACGCAACAGGCATATTCCTCAAAGCTAACAGGGGTAATGGATTAAAGAGTGTAACATATTGTGAGCTCCTTTGCATGTCCCTGCCCAGTATCCCAGAGTGCAGTGCATACCCTTATTTTCTTGGAGTTTTGAAACAAGTTTTTTACTTGTTTTTAGACTTGCAAATGTACACGCTTATGTACTATTGATACTATCCCATTTGATAAATATAGTGTATAATATCTAATATTTAATATGTTCATGAGCGTATTATAAAGAACTGCAGAAATCTGTGAAAATAAAGCTTTTTCTGTCAGACATTGTCTCTGTTTTCTGATTAGTGTTAGAACATACCATCTTCTTTGGTAGATTTGTATACATATTGCTGGCCAAATCAAATCAAACTTTATTTCAACATTTCATGAAAGCGTTTCAACAGATCTTTGTTTAGAAAATGTCACATTTTTATACAGTGGCAGAGCTATTAAATGGAGGCTCAGTGAAAATTATTTTGGGGCCTGTAACGACCAGGGGCAAGGAGACCAGGTACACCCCAAAACCTGCTGCTTTCAGCTTAAAGGACACCCCTTTGATTGTGATGATTTGGGTTTATGTCAGCTTGCAGCATGACAATTCAGGAGCATCTCTCAGAAGAACTCGGGAAAGTACAGGTTACAAGCTTAGTCCAGTCACTGTCAACTGGAACGTAATCCCTTTAATTAAGATAGCACATAATACAAGAAATAGACATACACCATTGATAAGTGTACCAGACAAACTCAGTTTATTCCTCTTACACAGATATTTAACAGTCTCCAAAAAAACTAATTTTGATGGACAGGTTAGTATATTTCTGTTGTCAAGAGGTCAGAGGGGCCAGGGCTTTTCTCCAGACCTTATCTGTTTTGTATGGTTCACCTTTTACAAGCCTGTCCTGAGAAATACCCTTTAACCTCTGAAGTGACTCAATATAATAGTAGCATATCCAAGGGCCTACTTCTGAGGGCAAATGCATTATTTAAACATTATACAATTCTGAACACACATAAATTCAGACAAACAGTTCTTAGATCACATCTCTTGTACATTTTGATAGCCTTTTGATGTTATCACATGGGCTAGTGTGCCAAGGACAGGGTCCATGACTTCAGGGGTGGTGTCAGTGCAGCTTTGGGCCATAAAGTGCCTTTGCTTGTGGGGTTCAGGGGAATCCCATCCTTGCCTCAACAGTCAGTCATGACAGGGCCCCTCACAAGTAATGTTTAGCCATGACTGCTTTGTCTCTACATGATAGATGTAACTTTGCTACAGTACTGAACTGGATGTGCTTTTCTGTCTATGAACATTTTCTCTGCTTTAGCTCTCTAGTGACTCTCAAAATACATTGAGCCTCATTCAATTGAGGCATCGTAAGTTACCTAATGTAGGACTTACATTTGCTGGCCTGCTGCAGCCCACAGCATCCTCAAGTTAAGGTGCTATTCAATTGGCCGTGGCCGCAAGCTAGTGGCCGATAGCAAAAATCGGAAACCATTGCCCTCGGACGTAGCATTTGCAGGCTTGAACATGTTATGGGAGCAAGCCCGTAACTCCCAATTCAGAAACAGCCAATGGAAACAGAGATCGTTATCATGACCAACCTCCAAGCCCATAACTCGTAAGTGAAGGCTGCAGGACTTTGAAATCCATCCTCCATGAAGTAGGACTTTGGAAAATGCGGGTTGGAGGTTGAAGCCCGTAGGACTTCACATTGATTGCCGTGATCAATATAACATGAAAAGTGAACATAAAATAAAGTATTGGAGACTGTTGTGCTATTAATGCTAAGACCTAACATCACTTTTACTCTTAATAAAAGTACAGTTTTGCTTTTTTATTTGCTTTTAAAGTGATCCCATTTGTCATTAAGCCCTTTGCGAGACCTCCTTGGTACCATTAACTTGTGGTTAGATATTTGACATTTGCGGGCTTGATGGAGCGGTTAGCGAGGGGGAATCGGAGCAATTGAATAGAGTTTTGCTATTTTATCGTTCAAGACTCTTGCTGCCGTAAAAGATCAAAGGCTTGGAGGGCATTAACTTGAGATTATACAAATCGCAATGAATCGCAGCTCGGAGCCTGTAACTCAATCAGAGCCCGCAAACATAAGCCAATAGAATAGCAAAATAACTTCCGACCTCCACTTGCGAGTCCTGATCTCCTGAACAGCTCAATAGAATGAGGGTCATTGTCTCATTCTGACTCTCTGACAGAATATGGAGATAAAGAGATCAATGGCTGCCCACACTAAATCATAACTGCATATAATAGTTAATAAATTGAAGACTGGTTTTATGTATTTTCAGTTTTTTTAAATAATTTGCCCATTATCGAGTCAAATTCTTCAAAAGAGAGCATACTAAAACTTTATAGCTTGAGTTCATTTAATTACAACCACACCCAATCAACTCTCACCAATCTTGCTGTACCTCTGATCTCTACTTTCACATAGAATTACAGCATACTTTGTATTAATGCAGCATCAAATAGTTGGGGTATCCATTAAAATGAATTAATTCCACACTACTATAACATTTAGAAAAAATTAAATATAAAACTCCTGCCCTTAATTTTACACTGTAATAAATTAAAATATAGCTAATATTGATGGATCTTTAAATTATAGTTTAACATTAGAATATCCTATCTCTTCTGATTGTCTCTGTATTAATTAAAGCTATTACACAGGATTGTAGGAAAGTGTCTGACTGTGATACTTTGCTGGAAAGGAGATAAATGGGACCAGTAATTTAATCACCATAATTCTGCCCAAACTCTCACATTACATCTCTTCACCAACAATCCTTATTGAACTGCATCATATGCCTACCTTCATCTTTCTGAATTGTTTCAGAGAGAAATAACAACCTCAGATAAGCAAATTAAACTATTCTGATGAATATGAACTAAAGGGCCTATTGATGATGTTGCAGGAAGAGAGTGCAAAAGCTGGCCTGCTGCTCAATGTTAAAAAGATGAAGATCATAGCAACCGGCAATCTTAACTCCTAATAGATGGGGAAGAAGTAGAGGCAGTGACAGTTTTTATTTTCCTAGGCTCCAAGCACTGTTCAGATAGTGACAGCAGCCACATACATTTGCTTCTGGAAGGGAAAGCTATGGCAAGTCTGGATAAGCTATTAAAAAGTAAAGATCTGCATAGTTGGAGCTATGTTATTCCTAGTAGTAACTTACGGATGTGAGAGCTGGACCATAAAGAAGGCTGAGCGCCATAGAACTGAATTCATACTACAGGAAATCAAGCCAAACGATTCACTGGAATGGAAACTATGATCATAAAGTTAAAGCTCAAATATTTTGACCGTATCATGAAAAGACATACAGCCTCATTCAATTCGGTGCCCTAATTTAATCGCAAGTAGCCGATTTCCTGCGATCAAGGTCTACTTTTACTCTGCTACTCAATTGGCCGGGCCCGCGAGAATCGGAAACCATGCTCTTGGCAGTAGCATTTGCGGGCGTAAGCCCGTAACTCGTGGTTCAAGGCGGTAAAATCGGAGCACTTTAAATGCATATATAAATTGAATACAGCACTGTAAATTATTGGGAACACAATGGGTGACATTAGAATTAAACGCACAACTTTCTCAAGCTCGCACATCGCCAATATATAATACACTAGCGAATTGCCCGTCAAAAAATGACGGCAATGAAATAGTAAGGTAGCTAAATTAGTAAATGAATATATTGTACGTATTTTGAAGCATTGTGATGAAGAGCTGGCAATCTGTGTTGATGCTGCTGCAGCATTAGTGGTGTGGAGCTGCTGTATAAGCATGCTGAATGTGTGCAGTGTAACACTGTGCGTGCGCGAGACCAAACCGTTAGCGTAGTCGTGTACTTCCGCATTGGTGTAAAATGGCGAGTAATGTGTGGTATAGGTCTGTATCGGAATATCCGTAGGTGTTTTGTGGTGTTTTGCGAGTTTCTTGTGGTGTTTTGCGAGTTTAGAGTGCTGTAGCCTCGTTTTCGTTTTGTTCGGCGGCCATTTTTTCTCTCGCTTCGTTTTTTTTTTAGTCTCTAAACTGTTTTATTTCGAGTAAAATCGAGGTGTAAGTTGCATTTTTGAGGTCCTGGGTGCTCCCTCTTGGTGTAGGTAAGTTTTTTATGTATGTGCTGTGTGTATGTATTGTGTTTTAAATGTTTGTATGTCGGCGTGTTGCGTCCGATGTTTGCGAGGTCGTAATGTGTGGTAACGTGTTTCGTACGTTGTTTGCGTGCCTCGTAAAATTTAGCGAGTGTCGTAATTTGTGTGTCGTGTTTTTTGAGTAGCGACGTGAATTTTGCGAGGGTTTGAGGCCCTTGCCCAGTGACCTCGCCAGCAACTGAGTCCCTCGCTTCGCGAGGGGCCTCAGTTGCTGGCATGGAGCGCCTTCGGCGCTCCATGCCAGCAACTGAGGCCCTTGCCCAGTGACCTCGCCAGCAACTGAGTCCCTCGCTTCGCGAGGGGCCTCAGTTGCTGGCATGGAGCGCCTTCGGCGCTCCATGCCAGCAACTGAGACCCGTGCCCAGTGACCTCGCCAGCAACTGAGGCCCTCGCTTCGCGAGGGGCCTCAGTTGCTGGCATGGAGCGCCTTCGGCGCTCCATGCCAGCAACTGAGGCCCTTGCCCAGTGACCTCGCTACGCGAGGGCCGCGGCTCGCTACGCGAGGGCCGCGGCTCGCTTCGCGAGCCACGGCCCTCGCTTCGCGAGGGCCGCGGGCTCGCTACGCGAGCCCGCAAGCGTGAGCAACGACTCGTACGCTCACAACTATATATGTGATTATTTCATGTTTAATTTTCGTCCAAAGTCCTAAGGGCTTGGAGGTCATTCAAGCCCATAGTATTTCAATTAAATATGGAGGTTGGATTCCAAAGTCCTACGGGATTGGAGGTTGAAGCCCGTAGGACATTGGAGAGAAAATAAACATGAAATAAAGTATTTTATTTGGCCGATGTGTGAGCTTGAGAATGTTGTGCTTTTAATTCTAATGTCACCCATTGTGTTTTCCATCATTTACAGTGCTTTATTGATTTTTTATTTGCTTTTAAAGTGCACCGATTTGTCAGTAAGCCCTTTGCGAGACTCCCTTGGTCCCAGTAACCTGTGGTTCGATTTTTGCCATTTTAAGGCTTGACAGATGGGAAATCTGAGCAATTGAATAGTGATTTGTGATTTTAGCGGCCGCAACTCTTGCAGCCGTAAAAGATCAAAGGCTTGGAGGGAAGTAACTTGCGGTTTTACTAATCACAATGGATTGCAGCTCATAGCAAGTAACCCGATCGGAGCCTGCAAACGGAAGGCAATTGAATAGCAAAGTAGATTGCGACCTCCATTTGCGAGCCCGGCTCTCAAAATCGCTGCAATTGAATGAGGCTGATAATTCCCTGGAGAATACTCTGATGCTGCAAAAAAAGTGCCCAATTTCTGAATTGTCATTCTCAAATAACTAACAACCAAGCCAAAATACAAGTGATTAAAAAACCTAAGGCACAGGAAGAAGGGGTCAGCAGAGGTGGAGATGGATAGATGAGGTAATTGATGCAATGAAAATGAACTTGATGGATCTCAGAGGGGTAGTAGTTGACAGATGTGCCTGGAGTGCTGCAGAATATTACAAGTTAGATGATGTGCCACATAATAGGGATCATTTTATTTGTTAAGTACCTACTTGATTAACTTTGTCATTAACCTGTCATGTTGTTATTTTGCTACTTCCCATATGCCAGTTTTTGCAGATATGTAATGAGTCTAATGTTACCAGACCGTCCAGGAGCTGCATTCATATGAATTCCTGTTATTGTGATACGAAGTAATAAATGCATGAGATTATTTGTACTCTGTGTCCCCCTTGTGCTTTATTCATAGTATTATTTTTATACGCATTTACTGCAAGTTATCATATATGAAAAGATTGGCTATTTATGGGAGAAATGAGGCCCAATAAATACGCTGTCACCACCGCTGTCAATGTCCTTAATGTCCAAAAAGTGTTATGACTATCGTTGAGTGGAGATATGTTTTTTCATGTTTCCTACAAATTGCCTTACCTTCAAAATGTGGTTGTAGATGTGCCTTGCATAAAAATACAGCGTGTAGTCTTTGATGTTTAAGCTGTGTACCTCCATTAGACGTAAATGTATCTGTTCATCATGCCTTTTTAGTACTGATGTTGATTATTTCCCATTTCTGTGAGTGATTGTCCTGATATGACCATCAAAAATGTCTCAATAGGAATATGAATTGGGAGACACTTTCAAAATAAGGCATGCATATATTCAGAGTGTGTATAGATTTCCTTTTAGTGGCAGTAGCTTCCTCTCCAAAACAGGGGTTGTGTTTGTGATTTTTAATTGGTAGTGTTTACAAATTAGGACCGATACTCCCTTATATTTATGTGATAGACAAGGTAAATGCTTGAGCATAGTGGTAGAAGGTCTTTTGTATGTGCCTTTTCAAAGCCCGTCTATGGTGGCCTCATCCAGAAGATCTACATACTCTGCCTCCATATGTATTTCCTGTCGGATCACGGGCAAAAGCAAAATAGCCTCATCGGACCACGGCTCTAGTCCCACTAAGCGACAGCATTTCTTTATCAAGTTTAGCTGTCTAGAGTCCCCAAACAACATTCCGGATTGCCATACACAAGCTCCCAGAGTGCTTCCTCCAGCTCCAATGGAAAATAGCTCAACACAGAGAACCCCAACAGGTCCTATCCATGCCTCATACTGATCAGGTCAGTCTCTTGTCACACAAGGTCGGCCCGCCAGTCCGTTATCTCATAACTTGGCCATAAACCCAGGAATCCCTCCCATTGAGCTAGAAGGGACAATTTCTGGCAGTGTTTGGTGGTTATCTTGCTAAACCACAGCTATACTCTCCGGTTGGTCACCTGGATCGCTTTCTCCTTGCCTCTACCAGGCATACAGATTACTTCTTGCCTCCTCTCGGATAGAGGTTCCACATCCAAGCTGCTGCTGGTTACCACTGCCAAGATCCCACTGCTGCCACCATGCTGTCACGACCCAGGGGTGAGTGGACCCAGCACCCCAAAAACTTTCCTGCTCTCAGCTTACATTACCACTCCTTGATTGGTTTAGAAATCTCAGCACCCAGCTTACATCACCAGGTCAGGATACCAGAACACAGGAGCAGGTGTAGGTAACTTTAAGATAGGACCCAGTAAGAGTGTCAGGATAGCAGCACTGAAGCTTGGAGATTCCCCAGACTCCAAAGTAAGCCAATCATAGGAAATTTGAACAGGCCAAACAAGCAACAGGTTTACAGCCTATGGGATTTAACATGGGGATATCTTCCCCATAGGCTTTAATTACAACAGTCCCATATGATGTAATACAGTTATTACTGAACTTAGCCTGCATTGGCAGGTATGTGGCCAGCACGAAGCCCAGCAGCAGAGAGACGGAGACCAGAAGGAGGTGGCAGCTGTGTCATACAGCTGGAGCCAGATGGCGGCGAAGCATGGGTATGGCAGATAGTGCAGAAGACACCAGCAGCTGTCATTTCCCAGAGGACCGGACTCAGGGGTCTAGAGGAGCATTGCAGAGAGCTAGGCCAGGGGAAAAAAGCTGGGGCCCTAGTGGCAAAATCTCCATCTAAAGTAAAAGTGGAAATAGAGTTAAAGGTGGAGGTGAAAACAGGACACAGACCACGGGGGCCCTACTGACAGCAACCTAGACTTCTTCCCATCACCACTTTACAAAAGCCCCAGCTAAACTCCCCAAATAAACCCAACAGCTGCAAGGAGATTTGAAAAGTGGCTAAGAAGAAGGAGAGGCCTAACCAACAAATAGGGACAGTGAAGAGAGAGAGGCCCTTCAGCTCAGCAAGAGGTGTTTAAAACCTATATGAAGCCACTCACTTCGTCTATTTGTTAAAGCATATTTACTACATCAGTGAAATATATTTAAGAGACGAAAATATTAACCAACTCTAAAGGTTTAACTATGAAGCCGTCATTTTGCACAGCAAAAAAAGGTGTGTCCCACTAAAGCAAATGGACACTCAGTTCTTGAAGTCAGGAAGCCTGTGTGTACAAATAGCAAAAGTGTCAGTACACACAGATGAAGGCTACCCCTTACTGGACTTACTTTGCATGATTATTTCAATCTTTCTGAAAAGGACAGGATCCTTTAACAATTTAGAGAATAAAAATCAATAATGTACAGATTTGGATTTGCCCAAGTGAGCCTACACAAAAACAGTGCAACACTGCCACCTTTTGGCCAACTAAGCCTCCCACAGCAGTGTATCCATAATCAAGCTTAACTGCAGAGCTTATCAAGTGAATACAGAGGTGTTTAAACTGCACTTCCCAAAACACTACATATATCATCCTGTGGGCTACAAAAAACTAAGAAATAACTAACTAACAAAGAAATAAATACATTTTGCAGGCCACAGCTCCACAAACTCACAATGTTATAGAGACTATTACCTGAGAGGCACAATACCCTCAGGAGAATAAGCAATAAAATAAAAAGATCACATGGCCATACGATAAATAAACAACATAATATGTACATACTGTAATATCCCTGAACTCATCCTAGAAGTACTTCAACTGAATCAGAACAACATGGGGCTACAACCACTCAGCTGAGAAGAAATGGGTAAATCAAGGTAAAGCACAACAGACAGAACTATTCCTGAGCATTTCAAGGTATCGTAAGCAAGTCATTCCCTGTTCCAAGACTCTATATCTGGCATTTCAAACACCTCAGATATCAAAGGTGACCAATGAGAAATTCATCAAGATATGGATCTCTCAGAGAGAACCATGGCTAGGTTTGAGTCACGTCTGAAGCACCAACTCAAAATGGCAGTGAATGACCTCAGAAAAGAGCTGCAAGACCTTGGACAGAGATCCCACACCCTTGAGTCTATCCTGGACACTCAAATTGTAGATAGATCTGACATCAATTGCAACACCACAAAGATAACCTAATTGGAGCTTAAACTTGAAGATCTGGAAAACAGATCCCGGAGAAACAATATTCGTTTACACAGAAAATTAAAGACCTAACTCCATACCTAAGGGATGTCATAAAAAACATCCTGCCAGACACAAAGGACAGCAAAATGGAAATTGAAAGAGCGCACAGAGCGCTGGGAGCAGCTACTAATCCAAATCTTCCCAAGGATGTTATTGCCAGATTTCTCCACTGGAGTACAAGAGATCAGATCCTATCTGCATCCAGGAAAATTACCAGAATTGAAGGCCCAGATGGTTCTTGCATTAAAATTTTCCCAGATCTCGCCCCATCGACTCTGATGAAACGCAGAGAAATGAGACCAGCTTTGGACATTCTGTTGAAGCACAAAATCCCTTATAGATAGGGTTTCAAATTCAGCCTATTACATCTGTGAGAATCTCAGAACTGCATTCAGAACACCTCAGCAGGTATGGAGGAGACTATGGAAACTGCGCCATTCCTGGAGCCAATATGTTTATTAATATCACTACTGTATGAATGTTATTATATCTTGGCAGATAAAAATATTTCTGACATTTTGTTTTCAATTTTTAACTGTTTCCTATACCCTGCCTTGCTGTCCCCACCTTCCCCCATTTATGGCTGGCATAATTACCTCAAATCTCCTCCCCCCCTCCTCACATACATTCCTTCTAAGGTCTCTCTCCCATTTGTTTCTTACTCCCCTATCTTCCTGTACTGTCTGACCACAATCCATTCTCTCTCTTTCTTTCAGTGCAAATTCACTCTGGTTTTAAGGCCTATTACATCTGTGAGAATCTCAGAATATTGCCCTCCCTCCCTCCCCCTTCACCCACCCACCCCAACTCAGATTAAATTTATAGAGCCATGGAAATCACCTGACTTCCTACTTGCAGATATATCATCTCAACACTAGGGGTCAGCCAACATACTAGTCTTTCACCTCATATCCCTCCCCTCTTCCTCTAAAATAAAACTCATTCTATCTTTCACCTGCTTCCTGACCCTTGCTGTTCCTATTTGTTACTCTTCCCCAGTTCTCTGCCCTTTAATTCCCTTTAGATTGTAAGTAGCGAGTTTCCAGTCTTGTAGGGTGCTTTGGGATAAAGCACTTTCTGCTAAGATTCGGAGCTCAAAACAGGGCCCTTCAACTTTGAATTTGTTAAACGTGTATTTCCCCTGTTCTTATCCCCTGTACAGCGCTACGGAATATGTTGGCGCAATACAAATAAAAGATAATAATAATAATAATAATAATGAAGAGTGCTAAAATCACCTAATCTCTTTGAAGATGATCCCAGAGGAGAGTGCCATAAACCAAGAGATCTAGGCCTAAAGGTCAGACCAACAAGGCAGTGGACTAAAGTCCCTTCCACTAAACGTCAAAAAAGAATGTCAAGCCCTGGGTCTCAGACTCTTCTGGTCAGTGAGGTCTCCCTTTCTTCATCCAAAGATTTACAGGCACCCCAGACCCTGAGCTGAAGATAACTACCTGTCTAAAGAGATGCATAAATATAACAAAAGAACTAAAGTCGATCTCAGGAAACTTTATATAGAATAGAATTCAATGTATTCTTAACTTATTCTCCATACCTCTCAGAGGGATTGAGCCCTGTGAGAGGCTAAGGTTTCCAGTATAATTAACATCTTGAAAAAATTATACAAATTGTCTTCCTCATTCTAGGGGTAACTTGAGGGTAATTTTTTCCACATCCCTAGGCACTCACGTGCAAAGTAAAGTAATATGATAATTTGTTACAATGCATTTGTTTTGGTTATTGTTAAATATTGTCTTGTTTTCCAGTCACTGACCTATATTTATCTTGCTCCACCCAATAATGATACCCTTCTGATGAGTTCTTCCAGTTCTTCCTTTTTCTTCAAAATGTTCCCCTCTCCGGAACCCCTGGCTTCATCCATGGTTCTCATCTTAGACATATTGTATGCCTCAGGGGTAAGTGGCTAACACCAGCTCCGCTCAAATACACCCAAACCAATGACTATGTCAGACTTTATCTTTTTGTCACATAATGTCATAGGTTTCAATTTCCCTTTCAAGAGACGCAACTTATAAAGACCATCATTCCTCATTCCTGTTTTTTTGCAGGAAATACACTTTAAACAAAACAAAATTCCAAAATTCCTTCACAAGCATTACCCGACAATTCCTACAACTAGCCAATCTTCCAAAAAAAGCAGGGGCTGCTATACTCCTACATAAGGACTTTCCTTTTTCTCTGCTAAATAGCAATATAAAATTTCTAGCAAAGATCATAGCAGACAGAATTTCCAACTTTCTTCCCAAACTAATCCATAATTTCAGGTGGGGTTCATCCCATTAGGACAGGCAGGAGATAATATAAGAAAGTTTCTTAACTTAATTCATAACACAAGAAAAACAAAAAATACAGCCTGCTTCCTAGCCCTCAACGTAGAGAAAGCCTTCGATTCCCTGGAATTACCTTACTTATATGACTCACTTATGAAATGTGGCTTAAAGGACAATTTATAAACCTAATAAAATATTTTTATTACTCCCCCAAGGCCCTATTAAAACTCCAAAGTTGAGAAAAACAACCATAAATATACAGAGAGGCACAAGACAGGGTTGCTCACTCTCACCCCTCCTCTTCGATACAGCAATGGACCCTTTGGCACAAGCGATTATGGCAAATGCAAATATTAAACGCATACAAGTAGGCAACCATCAACTCAAAATATGCTTGTTCGAAGATGACCTGCTCTGCACCCTCTCAGAACCTGTTCAATCCATTTCAATCTTAATGCAAACCATAGATAACTTTAGCCACCTATCAGGCCTAAAACTAAATCTAGAAAAGACAGAAACCTTAGCTTTTGACCTCCCAGATAAGAAGAATGAAACCCTTGGCAGTAGATATAAATTATACTCCCATAATGTCTCTAATGTATTATATGTTGCAGACCAAATGTGCTTAATTTTGGGACAGTCCCACAACATGTGTCTTAGAGTTTCTGTTGTGTTACATCCTCTGAGGCAGAGTCCATCTGCAAGTTTAAGTCTACCATCTCATGCCAATTTTTTTTCATTTCCTACAATGTAATATTTAACAAGGTGTTTGCTGCATTTTTGATCATTTGACACCATTGCAAAGCATTGTTATATTCTTCTTACCCTTTTAATTATGCAAGCAACATTGTTCCAAGGGAATCTTTTTTAGCTAACTAATTGTCTTTTGTAATTTGACCTATTCTAGTGTTTATCAACATCAAGTTATCCCATTCTTTGTGTGGCAGTTGGTGACGTGTATTAAATTCCAACGGGGACCAATGTTGACAATCCAAGAGGATATCTGCTACAATTGTTATCCGGTTTCTAACCCACCAGGCTAATAGGGATTTTTTATTTATTGATAGATTTTTATAGGGTAACCATAGTGGCAATAGCCACGATCCTTCCTCTAGCAATCTATTTTTTTTATGAATCTGTTTCCACAACGTAATGGAGTAATTTATACACAATGGTAATGATTTCATTCTAATCGAATGATGTACAATGAGCCATGGCAACTGGTACAGTATTACATTATGTTCCTTAAGCACTTGTTGTTCTATTTCGCCCCACACTGGTGGGGAGTCCTTAATACTGTATACCATTTGGACATTTGCGACAATCTTGCTGCTTTATAATATTTCAGTAAATCCGGTATGGCTAACCCACCTCCATTTTTTTATACTATCATGGTTGCTTTATTTATCCTGGCTTCTTATTGCCCCAAGCTAAACTTGATATTGCCTTGTGTAAGGTAGCTATGTCTTTTAATTTAATTGTCCAATAAAGTATATAGTCCAATAAAGATATAATAATTTAGGAAGTGTGTTCATTTTAATGGCATTCATTTTATCAAACCACAATATCTTAAGGGAAGACCAATTATGGAGTTCTTTGTAAAAAATAATTAAAATGTTGGGATAATTGACATCATAGATTAATTTAGAAGTTCTGGGGATATGAATTCCCAGATATTTAATATCATTCAGAAACCATTTAAAAGTTAAAAAAAATTTGACAACAGACTTTCTAACTGTTTAGGTAGGGAAATATTAAGAGCCTCAATTTTTTTTGCGTTTACTTTAAAACCTCATATTTGCCCAAATGTATTCAGTAATTGAAATAAACTAGAAAGGCTAATTAACGGATCTGTAATGGTAATTATGATATCATCAGCAAAGAGGCTGAGTTTGTATTCTGTACCTCCCAGTTTGATTGCATTAACTAACTTCTGGGGATTCCCTTAGTGCTATCGCCAAAGGTTCAAGACACAGTGCGAATAGTAAGAGAGATAGTGTCTTGTACCTCTAGCTATATTAAATAGTTGTGATCTGAATCCCTGGTATGATATATATGCTCTTGGGGCTGAGTACAATGTCATAATAATTTTTAGGAAGATTTTGCTTCAGCCAAATTATAGTAAAACCTCTTTCATATAAATCCAATGGATTCTATCGAATGCCTTCTCGGCATCTTAAGATAATAACTTTAGAAGTAACTTTTTATTGGAGGGTATGTCCATTAGGTTCAAATCCTTGTATTGTCAGGAGCTTCCCTACCTGGTATAAAGCCCACCTGGTCTAGGTGGATCACAGACGTCAGTAAACAACTCAGTGTATTTGCTAGAATCTTAGAGTGCAGTTTAATATCATTGTTGATTAAAGACCTGTAACTGCCACACTGCATAGGATATTTGTTTTCTTTATGCAACACAATGATTTTTGCTTCCAGAAATTCCCTTTCATGGTTTTCCCTGAAAGAAACTCATTGAATAGAAGTTGGAGATGAGGTAAAAGAGTCTCCATATATTGCTTGTAATAATAATTAGTAAAGCCATCCAGACCAGGGGCCTTGTGGGACTTAGTATCCTTGATTGCTATTCTAATTTCTTCTGCCTAAATCGTGTATACTAACAATTCTATATCAGCTAGTTTGAATTGAGGGAATATAAATGTCGCTAACAACTCATTGATATGGGGTTTATGACTTTGTGGCCCAGAGTCCAATATAATTTGGTGTAAAATTGTTGAAAAGTCTTTGCAATTTGATCTGGCTGGTGTACTATATCGTTTTCTTTAGTTAACATTATAGAAGTAAATGAATTTGCCCTCTGTTGTTGGAGTCTCTTAGCTAAAATTGTGTCTGGCTTATTCGAGTGTCTAAAGAATTTAGATTGGGTACGCTGCAAGTCACCATTTTATTTCTCAGAATCACATTTAAGTCGTGTTTGCACCTAAGAATCTCCTCTTTTATTTGAGGCGACCGATGGGTAGAGATCAATTTATGAAGGTCTGAAATGTTCTTGTTCAATTTATCTATCTCACCTTGATCCTATTTTTTTTGCAGCTAACCCTAGCTGAATACAGACCCCTCTTATTTCTGCCTTATTTGCTGCCCAACCCCTATCCCAACGACTTCACCACCACTATTCAATGAGAAACAATCCACTAAAGCTTGATTCATTTATCCTTTAGTTAGAGATTAGGGGCCGAACCAAAAACCCGAAAAACACACTAACTACACCTAAAAAAATTGGAAAAACATCACAGACAGCATGGAGCAACCGCAAGGACTTGTGTGAGTGAGCTGGAACGCAAATTTAACTTGATTTAGACAATTTTCGCCACACAAAAATCGCCTAAACGAGGAAAAAAATGGCATCCGAAAAAAATGAAAACGAGGCTACACAACCCTGGACTGCGTAAAACACTGCAAAATGCATAGCACTTTACACACCACACTACGACCTACAAAATACACTATTACAAAAGCCGGAAAATGCTCACAAGACGTGTAACACATTAATAATAGTGATGTCCCGAACAGTTCGCCCGCGGACTATTCGCATCGATTTTGGCATCATTCAGAAGCGACATTCGTTGAGAGAGGACAGATATTGTAGCTGCTGCTGATTTAATAGGGAAATAGATAGCCAGGCTGTGTATTTAGCTTCCACTACAGACCTGAAGGACTCATCTGATATCTGCTGCTAGGACAGCAACCCAAAAAGCCCTTTTTAGGGCTAGAACATCATTTATTTTATTTTATTATTTTTTTCTGTGTAATCTAATTGCATATGCCTGCCTGCCAGCGTGTGTGTGTGACAGGCTAACACCTAACAGCTTATACTGTGCTCAGTGAAATAAAACAACACTTTTTTGACTGTAATAGATTGAATAGCAATTGCCTGCCTACAGGCTTGTGTGTGAAGCCTATTGCATCTACTCTGCCAACTTTTGCCAGTGCACAGTGATACGTCATATCTGGTGCAACCGTAGTGTACAGTGACATAAAACAACACTTTTTTGACTGTAATCGATTGAATATCAGTTGTCTGCCTACAGGCGTGTGTGTGAGGCCTACAGCGCCTACTCTGCCAACTTTTGCCAGTGCACAGTGACACTCATATCTGGTGGCACCTTAGATTGCACGCGCAGTGCCCCAAATTTGAAGGATCTTTTTCCATCTCCCGCTTCCAAAAATCCATGCCACATACACGTCCCCTGATAGGTGACGTAACAGGTATCAAACTGATTGGAATAAATAGTACAACTTAATATACCACTCCTATCTGGTGGCACATTACATTGCACGTGCAGTGCCCCAAATTCGAAGTAGGAGGTCCGACCAAGCATCTTTTTCCATCTCCCTGTTCCAAAAATCAATGCCATATACCCGTCCCCTAATAGTGAACGTAACAGGGATTAAACCGATAGGAATAGTAGAGAGAGGAGTCTGAAGAAGAGGAGTCAGAGGAGGAAGGTGGCTTTGAGGAGGTGGAAGACCAAACACAGCAGGCGTCCCGGGGGGCTTGTTGTCACCTTTCGGGGACCCTTGGTGGCTGGGTGGAGGAAGAGACCTTCAATGACATCAGTGAGTACAAGGAACGGGACATGGCTAGCTTGGTGCATTAAACTGGGAGATTGGTCTGTTACTGTGAAGCGGATGTAACCCTTACACTACCTGATCGATACAACATCATACCTGATGTTTTAAAGCATGTTATTCCAAACAATTTAGGAATGGAATTTAGGAATGTTAGGTGATTTATGCCCATTATGGCTTAAAACCAGACTCTGCATCAACTATGTAATTTTCCGTGGGAGTTTTGCCATGGATCCCCCTCCGGCATGCCACAGTCCAGGTGTTAGTCCCCTTGAAACAACTTTCCCATCACTATTGTGGCCAGAAAGAGTCCCTGTGGGTTTTGAAATTCACCTGCCCATTGAAGTCTATGGCGGTTTGCCCATTTGCGAACATTTGATGAAATTTGCGTCCGCGGTTCGCGAACTGAAAATTTGATGTTCGCGACATCACTAATTAATAACATTACGACTATACAATGCCGCTTTACACAATAAACCAATGGCTTTAACTCGTGCACACAGCTTTTTTAGAATGCACAGTTCAAACATTCATTACACTTTATAAGCAGGGCACTAACACTCACAATGTATATTCTATGCAGACGCAAAATACAAACAGATTGTTAGCTCTTCAGCCTATTGTTTGTTGCATATATATCAAATATAAATAATTAAAGTATATTTATTTATTTCAGAAATAATTAATTATTACTTAACTACATATACATAGAAATATATATCTCTCTCAGAGGACCAAAAGTACACGACATGAGAGGCTTGCAATGAGCGCCAAAGGCACTCATTGCGAGGCATGTGGTCCTCACAGTATAAAATGGTTTCAATTATGTTTCAAACAGCATTCCCATGGCTTAAAATTGTATTGACATTTTTTGATGGGCAAGTCTCTAGTTAGAATATAGTTAATGTGTTAATGAGATTTATGTCTGGCTGAGTAAAAGGTATAGCCCCTCATTTTTCGTGCATACCCCTCCATGTTAAAATTTTACTTTAAGACAGCCCAACTTTGCATCCATATACGTGGGACACAATCATCTGGCTAGGCGGCTTTCCAATAACATTAAAAAAGACTCTCAAACCCCATGATTAAACATAATAGCCCTCATTCAATTGCAATTTGGTCAATTGAATAGGGTTCTAAATAAGCACATAACATATTTTTTTTAAAGAAGTTTTTAGCTAGTAAACATCGGACCAAAAGCAAGGTTTTCACTGACTAAAAACTTCTTTAAAAAAATATGCTATGTGCTTATTTAGAGCCCTATTCAATTGGCCAAATTGCAATTGAATGAGGCCCACTGTTTCTTGCTGGAAGTGGACATGCCAAAATAACACAATTTGTCCAACCTCTTCCCACCTGACCTCAATCCTATCTCACCCACTTGCCCCAAAAGTTTTGTCCATCACTTCTTTCAACCAGGAACCTACCCTGTCCAATATTTTTGTCTTCCCCCAGTGGAGAGATGGCCAAATCCTCTCTTCTGATGAGCTTAGAGATAATTTTGACTTACCTGTGAGCGAGCATTCTAACTATTGTTGAGTAAAACACTTTGTAAACTCAATTGTCAATACTAAAGGCAAACCTGAAATAAACTGGTTATCTAGAGTCTGTAGGGACCTACTAAAGGAATCATAGGCGAACTAAGACTGGGATAGGGACCTGGCCTTCCAATGGTAAGAGTCTTGGGGCCAAATTAAATTTGAAGCACCGTACAGGCCGGTACACCTGCAAAGCCTGCAGGCTTGAAATTCTATGGAGTTACAGAGCTATTACATTAGCCAAGCCTGCAACAGACGTGGCCGACATCGAAACCCGTAAACCGCTCTTGTGCACATTGCATGTGCGGCCGTGAACATGATTGATTAGTCACACCCGTAGTTAGGTTTAGATGGAGCCAATAGTAAAAGAGATCATCGTCATTATGTCACTGAAAAATGGAGGTTAGATTTCAATCCCTTACGGGTTTGAAGTATGAGTTACAAGCAGACCAGCATTCCAGAAATAATGCAATATTAATAAATCAGTAAATATGATATTCATGCGAGTTTCACATTGATTGCCAGGATCGATATAACATGGAAATTAAACATTAAAAAAAGCATTTTATATTGCAGATTTGCGAGCTTGAGAATGTTGTGCTATTAATTTATATACTTAACATCACTTTCACTTTAATTTTAAGTACAGTAGTGTGTTGATATTTGCATTTACAGTGCTATGGATAGGACTGTATCTCTAGTACCCATAGGCTTTTTGGATCCATTTGCGGGTTACGGATTTGAATGCCAGTGGATTTGTAATAATTTAATAGCAATTTGTGAACGTAACATTTACAGGCTTGACAGATCAAAGGCTTTGCAGCAACAGAGTTCCGATTTCAACAGCCCATAGGGTTTTTCCGGCATGTAATCCACAGATCGTTTGCAGGTAGCTGTATGAGTTTCAATTATAATGAATAGCGTCCCGGCTTTAGAGTTGCACAGTCTCATTAGGATCTGCTAATTCAAACCAGTAGATATACATGCGTTCATCTAACATTTCATCCTGTTAACAGTATGAAAGCGGATTAATGTATGTCATCCACAAACAAAATGGATCATTTCCTCGGATTGACATCAGGATCAATGTGCATGTGTTTATAGGTAATGTGAACAGTGTAATCTGTCTGGCCTTGGTACCACCCATATACCAGTGAGATGTGATATCAGCATGGCACAACGTTTCCATGTAGATAGTGATAGTACTTTTTGCTGCAATATTGTGTTCACAGTGACGCATGCCTTGTTGTATTACATATCCTCAACATATTCTGGGAATGCTGATTGAGCAGGACAGAATCAATATGGTTATTACTGCTCGTAAGATGACGTTCATGTTAATTGGTTTATTGAAGTGTGCAGAGCAGAAACAATGTACTATAATTAAAGCTTACGATTGTTCTAACACCTCCTCTTTATGTTTTCCAGATTCCTATCATCTATTTGGGAATCATCATTAATATATGAAAACATACTGTGTGTGGAAATGATTAGTATAACATGATCCATGATTTCTAGCAAATGTTTAATATAGCAGATGGAGACCATATGGTTGCTGTATGCACATTAATGGTTATTTCTATGAAATGAAGTGTTATATGATGTTCCAATGTCACATCCGAATTTGGTTACTGTGGTGTCCTGACCACATGTGACCCTAGTAGATGCTATGCTTTATGATGTATAATGTTGTCTAACAGTTAACCCTTTAGGTGTCCTTTGATTGCCCACAGCATCTTGCCCTTCCCGTATCCACCCACACCACACCCATGATATTAATACGCAGTCTTGTCCATTGCTGATTGTGCTTTGTGTATGAAATAAAACTTTGTTATACCGTTCTCACCATGTCAGTGTGTTTTCAATGGTTGGGGTTATGGGACATCCACATACATCACATTTGTGTCACATTCCTATATATGTAAACTAATGAACCCTAGTTACTATGCAATAGATCAATACATCACATATATAGTTGTGAGCGTACGAGTTGTTGCTAACGCTGCGGGCTCGCTACGCGAGCCGCAACCCTCGCTACGCGAGGCCCGCGACTCGCTACGCGAGCGCCGCGGCTCGCGCAGCGAGCCGAGGCCCTCGCTTCGCGAGGGCACTGCCCGAGGGTCTCAGTTGCTGGCATGGAGCGCCGAAGGCGCTCCATGCCAGCAACTGAGGACCCTCGCGAAGCGAGGGCCTCAGTTGCTGGCATGGAGCGCCGTAGGCGCTCCATGCCAGCACCTGAGGACCTCGCAAAGCGAGGGCCGCAGTTGCTGGCATGGAGCGCCGAAGGCGCTCCTTGCCAGCAACTGCGACCCTCGCAAACTTCACGTCGCAACCCAAACAGTACGACACACACATTACGACACTCGCAAACAACATACGACACACGTTCACACACATTACGGACTCGCAACACTCGGACGCAACTCGCGAACATTACAAAATCTAAAACACAATACATACACACACCACATACATAAAAAACTTACCTACACCAAGAGGGAGCACCCAGCACCTCAAAAATACAACTTACACCTCGATTTTACTTCAAATAAAACAGTTTAGAGACTAAAAAAAAAACGAAGCGAGAGAAAAAATGGCCGCCGAACAAAACGAAAACGAGGCTACAGCACTCTAAACTCGCAAAACACCACAAGAAACTCGCAAAACACCACAAAACACCGACGGATATTCCGATACAAACGTATAACACACATTACTCGCCATTTGACGCCAATGCGGAAGTACACGACAACGGTTTGGGCTCGCGCACGCACAGTGTTACACTGCACACATTCAGCACGCTTACACAGCAGATCCACACCACTAATGCTGCAGCAACATCAAAACACATTCACAGCTCTTCCACACAATGCTTTAAAATAGGTAAAGTATATTCATTTATTAATGTATTATATATTTCATTATTACACACTAAACAGCATTAGCTACCTTACAATTTCATTGCCGTCATTTTTTGACGGGCAATTCGCTAGTTTAATAATAATAATAATAATATTAATAGTAATAATAGTAATAATAGCATTAGATATCATATATTAATATATATATCATATCACATATAATAGTTGTCAAACTACGATTCGTCATCACACTTTGCGAGCTCGACGCGAGGGTCCGCATTTGCGGAGGTGGTGGCTCAAAGGTGCCTCACACGCGGTTAAAAACACACACACACACGCACGACTTAGAAAAAAAAACGACCTCGGAACCAACCTTAATGGCACAAACACCTACACGCACGAAAAATATGACCATAATGGCCGAACCTCGCACACCTAAAAACAGTCAAAACACACCAAATACAAAATATACATAAAAAGCTTACCCATAGCAAGGGGGGGGGGGGGGCATCCAGGACCTCTGAAAGTGAAGTTACACCTCCATTTAAGTCTAAATTTCCGAGTTCAGACACACAAAAATCCCCTAAGCAAGAGAAAAAATGGCCGCAGAAAAAAACGAAAACGAGGCTCAAAGCCCAGGCACGTACAACTTACCCAAGAAGGGATCCGAGATAAGCTCGGAAACCTGCATTAACCCCACGGGATCCGAGATAAGCTCGGAGACCTGCATTAACCACACATTAAACATCGCAGTGGGGGTCCCGATCTCACGCGATCGGGGACCCCTGCTGCAATGAAAATTCTAAATTCCCACGTTACGGGTCCTTAAAGGACAGTAAAGGTCCTTAAAGAACCCGTTATAAAAGAAAACAAATATACACTATCACCCTGTCACTCATGGGGGTCAATACAGACCCCCATAAGCCCCTAATTTACCCTGTCACTCATGGGGGTCAATATAGACCCCCATAAGCCCTTCATTAATCCTGTCACTCATGGGGGTCAATACAGACCCCTATAAGCCCTTCATTAACCCTGTCTCTCATGGGGGTCAATACAGGCCCCCATAAGCACTTCATTAACCCTGTCACTCATGGGGGTCAGTACAGACCCCCATAAGCACTTCATTAACCCGCTCACTCATGGGGGTCAATATAGACCCCCAAAGCCCTTCATTAACCCTGTCACTCATGGGGATCAATACAGACTTCCATAAGCACTTAATTAACCCTCTCACTCATGGGGGTCAATACAGACAACCATAAACCCCTAATTAACCCTGTCATTCATGGGGGTGAATATAGACCCCCATAAGCCCTTCATTAACCCTGTCACTCATGGGGGTCAATACAGACTCCCATAAGCACTTAATTAACCCCCTCACTCATGGGGGTCAATACAGCCCCCCATAAACCACTAATTAACCCTGTCACTCATGCAGGTCAATATAAACTCCCATAAGCCCTTCATTATCCCTGTCACTCATGGGGGTCAATAGAGACCCCCATAAGCACTTAATTAATCCCCTCACTCATGGGGGTCAATACAGACCTTCCTAAACCCTTAATTAACCCCGTCACTCAGGAGGGTCAATACAGCACACCATAAGCCCTTAATTAACCCTGTCACTCATTGGGGGTCAATACAGACATCCAGAAACCGCTAATTAACCCTGTCACTCAAGGGACGTACATACGGATCCTCATAAGCCTCTATTTAACCCCATCAGTCCCATAAGGGTATATTAAGACCATTATGGGCCTGTTACAACCCAACATTAACCTCATAAGTGCCATGACGGTCCTCAAGGACCATCATGACACTAAGTATAAACACTACACTGCACTATACCCTCCCAATAAAACATAAAATATCAACTAAACAGCCTCTACACTAACCTATTAACACCTGCACTACCTACCTACCCCCTAATAGCCCCCACCAATAAAAAAGGCTAGTCACAAAAAATAAAAAAATCTACATTACATAAAATAAAAAACCTAAGTCACAAAAATAAAAAATCTACATTACAGAAAATAAAAAAACCTAAGTCACAAAAAATAAAAAAAGGAACATTACAGAAAATAAAAAAAACACATTACAACCCCCCCCCCCCCCACACTACAGAAAAAAACAATTACACACCTGAAAAGGAAATACATATAATACAATACATACAATATAATACAATACAATACAAATGCATACAATACATACAATATAATACAAAACAATTAAATACAATATAATACAATACAATACACCCCTATCTAATATACAATACATCCTATCTATCTAATATACATCCCCCAATCTATCTAAATAAATACCATAATCTAATATACATCCTATCCATATAATATACATCACACAATCTATCTAAATAAATAACACAATCTAATATACATCCTATCTATCTAATATACATCCCCCAATCTATCTAAATAAATAACACAATCTAATATACAATACATGCTATGTTATCTATATAAAACACATACCCCTAGCTAACATACAATAAATGCTATCTATATATAAAATAATCTAATTCTTAGCTAAAAGAAAATAATTAGGACCACTTACCTTTGCAGATGTCCATTCAGATCAGCCACCTAGGGGAAAAAAAATAAAAAAATTAGTGCATCACATTTCCAGTAAATAAATAAACATTCTAAACATTCTAAATATTCTACTCACCTTTCCGGTTAAAAAAAACATAACATTATTACATATACATAAACATAAAAACAAAATAAAATAAACATAATCTACATTGTACTTACCTCCCCACAATGTCTCCGGCCTCCTCCTCCTCTTCTGCCCCGCCCTATAAAAAAATAAAAAAAGTACTCACATCCGCACTCACGGACATCCCCGAAGCTAATAATGCTCCCGGAGACTTTTCCGGAAGAAAATAGGCAATGGCGCCTTCTGATTGGTTGAAAACGCTGTCTATAAAATTCATGCAATCAGGAGGTGCCAATGTGTGAGCCAATCAGAAAGGGATACACCCTAAAATCCCACTCTGATTGGATAATGCACCTGTCAATCTTTATTTAAACCAATCACAAGGTGCAGATGCCTTCAGCCAATCACAATGGAATACACCCCCACAGGGTAATTGGCTGGGGGCATCTGCGCATTCTAATTGGTTGCACTGACATTAGCCAATCACAATGGAATACACCCCACATACTGATTGGTGAAGGCATGTGCTCCTTCTCCCTGGCTATTGTCAATGTCAATCAGTATTACAGCCAATGGGAAGGTGCAGATGTCTTCACCAATCAGTACGTGGGGGTGTATCCCATTGTCATTCGCTGATGGCAATAAAGCCTTCGGATTGGTTCAAATAAAGATTGACAGGTGCGTTATCCAATCAGCGTGGGATTTTGGGGTGTATCCCTTTCTCATTGGTTCACAATTGGCGTCTTCTCATTGGCTGAATTTGACAGACAGCTTTTTCAGCCAATCAGAAGCCGCCATTGCCAATTTTATTCTGGAACACTCCGTAGGAAGCTCATTATCGTCGGGGACATCCGCCAGGGCTGATGTGTGCTGTTGTTTTTTTGTTTTTTTTAAAGAGCGCGGATGCTTCCAGGGCAGAACACGAGGAGGTAAGTACAATGTAGATTGTGTTGATTTTACTTGGTTTTATGTTTATGTATGTGAACTAATGTAATGTTTTTTTTTAACAGGGGCCGCCCCGCGGAAGCAAAGATGGAGGATTTTGGGACATGCTGGAAAGGTGAGTATAATATTTAGAATGTTTAGAATGTGTATTTATTTTATGTAAACGTGTTGTATTGATTTTTTTAATCTTTTTTTTACCCTAGGTTGGTGATCTGAAGAAACATTTCAAAGGTAAGTGGTCTTAATTATTTTATTGTAGCTTAGAATTAGGGTTGCTATATAGAGATAGCATGTACTGTATGTTAGATAGATAGGGGGATGTATATTAGATAGATAGTATTGTATATTAGATAGGGGGATGTATATTAGATAGGGGATGTATATTAGATAGGGGTGTAATGTATTGTATTTAATTGCATTGTATTGTATTTAATTGTATTATATGTATTTCCTTTTCAGGTGTGTAATTTTTTGTTTCTATAGTGGGGGGGGGGGGGTTGTAATGTATGTTTTTATTTTCTGTAATGTTCCTTTTTTTATTTATTGTGACGTAGGTTTTTTTTTTTGTGATGTACATTTTTTTATTTTTGCTGATTTTAGTTTTTTTTTATTTGATGTAATGTAGATTTTTGATGACTTTAGTTTTTTTTATTTCTTTAATTACAGTGGTGGGGAGGGGGTTATTAGAGGGTAGGTAGGTAGGTAGTGTAGGTGTTAATAGGTTAGTGTAAAGGGTGTTTAGTTGATATTTAATGTTTTATTGGGGGGGGGTATAGTGCAGTGTAGTGTTTATACTTAGTGTCATGATGGTCCTTGAGGACCGTCATGGCACTTATGTGGTTAATGTTGGGTTGTAATAGGCCCATAATGGTCATAATATACCCCTATGGGACTGATGGGGTTAAATAGAGGCTTATGAGGGTCTGGATAGACCCCCATAAGTGACCGGGTTAAAATGGTGTAGTGCTTACACTTTGGGTCATGACGGTCCTGGATGACCCTCATGGCACTTATAGTGTTATTACATGCGTTCATTAGTGTGTTAGAGGGGTCTATATAGTTGAGGCACACAGTACACTCACATTGTGTGGCAAACAGCATTTCAGCACTTTCTTTTGTTGACATTTTTTGACGGGCAAGTCGCTAGTAGAATAATAATAAAGGGTTAATACACATGCAAAGTTCAATTTTTGATACTGTGGAGTATCAACATTCCCCTAAATGCCTGCTAACAATTTGACAGGTGATGCTGGAGTGGGTTACCAGTTCCTTCTCTAGTGGACTGTGATTTGTCTGACCTCTGCTATCACCTGCCCACCTAGAGTGACCCTACATGGTATAGCTCACAGCTTCATTCAGGTACACAAGCCTCTTTACCACCACCACCACTTAGCAATGCTGAAGTGGACCAGGGAAACATACACCACACTAATCTAAACCATCAGGAGGGGGGACTCAAAAACACATGGAGGCTGTACAGATGCATGTGGATCAACAGCCAACTCACTGCCATCTCTGCTAAGCCCATCATAAAGAGTGCCAAGATGTATACCCATTCCCATTTGGTGACCTCCCATTATGTTTTGCTATTCATCAATTTACATTAGTGTGGTGTATGTTCCACTAGGCCCCTTGTGTATACCAGAATGAAGCCATGAGCTATACCATGTAGGGCCACTGTAGGTGGGTAGGTGATATCAAAGAGGTCAGACAAATCACAGTCCACTAGAAAAGGAACTGGCAACCCATTCCAGTGTCTTTGGCATGCAAATCATGGGAATCAGCACAGGCAGAGACCTAGCTAAATGTGCTGCAGTCCATAGGGTCACAGAGAGTCCGACACAATTGAAGTATTGAACAACATAGAATAAAATGTTTCCCTGGTACTTGATCTATGTGATGTGGCGGTGTAATTTGGCCACTCTTTGTTTTCCAAATGTAGATGTGATGAGCGAGA